>JBCNJP010000008.1:32234423-32261136 GCA_039602395.1 Deinandra increscens subsp. villosa | reverse complement strand
AGAGATCAGAAACTAATTTAGGCGATTATGTAGTAGTTTTCGATATAGAACAGTGGTGTTATATCATTATTGGGTGTTATATCAGTATTCGTCTTCGAAATCCTGTGATTTTGCCATGGAGAATTCGTCTGATAACTCCGGTGAAGGTATATTTTTTTTCCGATCATAGGTTTACATTTCTATCGATCCGTTTAAAATGTTATGCATTGATTGATATAGATTTTTTTTAATTCTATTCGATATTCGAGTCTGTGGAGGAATTGATTGAATACGGCTATACACACAGATCGTATGTTTTTTGTGTTAGTAATTTGAGATGTTATGCAGGGATTCATATAGATTTTATTTTTATTCCAATCGCGATTAGCTCTATAGAAGAATTGTCGAATACTTGTATATTTTCATAATCATTAGTTAAAAATAATGTTTGTATTGAGAGTATACAATAAGTGTTTATTTTCGATGTTTTATAGAATGGCGTTTTATTGAAATTATATGTTATTTGTGTTTTTAGCTTTTTTGGAGTATAGAAGTGATTTATGTTCCGTGTGAAATCGATTGTATATTATATGTGCTTTTTTTTCCATTTTTTTATATATGTGTAAATGATCGTATTGCGTTTTTACCTGGTATTTATCATGAATTAGTTTTTGTTATTTTTCTGTTTCGATAGATGTGTATGTCCACAAGGTTGTTGGAATTGAGGTGACTTCACCTAATTCTAGCATAAAATATTATATACCGGATGTACCAGAGAAGAATAAACCGTACGAAGGAACGCTATTTGTTTCGCTTGAGCATGCATTTAACTATTATCAGAATTATGCTAGAAATTCTGGTTTCAGTGTTCGTAAGTCTACAGTGAAGTATGATAGATTTGGCGTTAGCACACAGAAACAGTATCTTTGTTCTCAAGAAGGTTTTAACAAAAAAAAAGAAGGTTGACACACTTAATGACACTGCCAAGCAAAAAGCATCCAAAATTAGTGTATCTAAAAGAATTGGTTGCAAAGCAGAGCTCTGTGTGGTGTTTGAATGTAATATGTGGCATGTTAAAAAATTCGTCGAGGAGCATAATCACCCGTTTGTCGATGAGGAGGACATGCATTTCCTTGTATCATCTAGGAAACTGACTCATTTGCATAAACACATCATTAACAGCATGTCTAGGATGTATGTTGGCCCTGTGAGAGCTTTTAATATGATGAGAGAAATTTTAGGTGGTTTCGAGGAAGTTGGTGCGTCAAGAGAAGATTTTAACAATTATAGGAAGAAATATAATAGTTCGATTGGTGAGTATGATGCTCAAATGGCTGTAGATCACTTAATGAGGAAGAAAGAGTACATGCCAAACTTTTCATGTGAGTATATTACCGATGATCAAAATTGTTTAAGAGGATTGTTTTGGGCCGATGAACTAGGGAAGAAGAACTACCATATTATTGGGGATGTGATGTCATTTTATGCAACATACCGGTCGAACAAGTAAAAAACATTACTTCCATTAATTATATTTTTTGCTGGGCATGGTGTTTATTTATATGAATACCTTTTCTAAATCATTTAAAATGTTTTCATTTTGGTTAGGTACTCTATGGTGTTTGTTCCGTTCACAGGGATTGACAACCACTGTTCTAATGTAACCTTTGGGGGAGCCTTACTTTGCTCAGAAACAACAGAATCATATGTATGGTTGTTAAAGTGCTTTCTGAAAGCATTTATCAAACAACCTCAAGTGGTTGTGATAGATCAAGACCCTGCCATGACTAAAGCAATTGAGCTGGTTTTTAAAGAATCAAGGCATCGGTTTTGTATGTGGCACATTATGAACAAGCTGTCGATAAAGGTATGGTGCCTTAATGTATTTTTTTTTGTATCACTCTAATTCTAAATAATGTATTTTTATTTGTGTCAGAACATGTTTGTAACACATTATGAACAAGTTTATGGTGTTTTTATTAAAATTTTCAGGGTGGTGTACGGTTGTGCAATTGCACAGATTTCAAGAAGGACATTTGCAATATAGTGTGGACCGATGCAATCTCATCCGAAGAGTTTGACGCCAGGTGGAAGGAGATTATTGAAGAGCACAAACTAGAAGACAACAAGTGGTTACATGATATCTTTAGCATACGCGAATCATGGATTCCTGCTTATTACAAAGATGAGCTCTTATCTGGATTGATGAGGACGACATCACGGTCTGAAAGTGAAAATCATTTCTTTGGACAGTTGTGCAACCCAAGGTCCACATTAGTTGAGTTTCTGTTACATTATGAAACAACTTTGGAGTCCCAGCGTCATACACACCGTAAGAACGACCACGACACTCGGTTCACCAATCCTGAACTGAAAAGTTTATGGTGGCTTGAAGCTGAAGCTGCAAAAATTTTCACGAGAATAACTTTTCTGGATATTCAGCATGAAATGGATATGATGAGGAATCTGATGTGTCAAACGTACACAGCTGAAGATGACTTCATGAAGTACTATATCAAAGACTGGACGCAAATGACTTCCAAGCCATTTGAGGTTTTTTTCTTTCTTCTTCATGTTGTTTTTTTTAGCTAAACCGTATGTTTCCCTGTTTGTTTCAGTCATGGTGTTTTTTCATTTGCAGGTGATGTTTCGTCAGTCTGACATGACTATATATTGTGAATGTAGACGTTTCGAAAGTTTTGGCCTTTTTTGTAGGCACATATTCTATGTTTTGAGGCAGATGGACATTAGGGAATTTCCTAAAAAATATGTACTTCGACGGTGGAGACGTGATGTTGTGCCTAATAGTTCTAATCGTAACGACGATACAATATACGTACATGCACTTGATGATGGCGTTCGTGTCTTGATGCGTGATATAATGTATGCGAAAGAATACATTTTAAATAAGCTATCGGATAATATGGCGGAGTTGTCTTTGTACAAGGAACATGTTCAAAGTTATATGCAAAAGGCTGACAACGTTGATTTTGTCCCACCACCCCCAGCCAAAAGAGATAGGTACGTTGTGTTTGTTTATTTTTTTCCATTTGTAAATAATAACTTATGTTTTGGTGGTTTTTATTAATTTTTTTGTTATAGCTCGTATTTAATAATGGTATTTTTTATATGACATGGTGTTAACAAGTTTGGTGAGTTGAGTGGCACATCTCAAAATGATAGGTTGCATATTAGGGTTCCTCTTGGGTATAAGACTAAAGGGTCCGGTTCACACAAGCGTATTAAATCTAAACAAGAAGAGGCCATAATCAAAGCTGGTAGGAAACAAAAACAGTGTCAGAACTGTCTTGAATTTGGTCATTATTCAACTACATGCCCAGAACCTCCACAGAGGAACAAGGGAGTTGAAACTGCTAACGAGGCAATTGTTTTGTTGAAGAACAAGAAGGGTAAAGGTGCATAAGCTGAGCAACACTAGTGGATCATCCACCTTCGTCTTGAGATCACGTGTTAACAAACAATGAACTGATTTTTTTCCCGTGTTTAAACATTTTGGTGTGTTCGTTTTAGACTCGATGGTTTTGGTTGTTTTTGACATGTTGGTTTTAAAAAAAAACTTAATGGCGTTTATTGCAATACCATTTTCACAATTTAAATCTTGTTCATATTCTTTATTACTATATTTTTAATACTCAAATGTATCATTTGATGTGATGTTTTTTAGACAGCTCATGATGTCATCTGACATTTTTTTAGTTATTGGTTCCATGTAAGTGAAATCTTATATACAAGATTTTTTAATTTTTTGTGTGTGTTAATGGCGTTATTCAACGTTTCTCTACTTTTCATCATAGAGAAAGATTAATGAAGTTAAAATTTCATTTTTTTATAAGAAGGTTATATAATTTTCAACGATTTTAATGATATATATGCATTCAAAATTTTCTGAAGCATTCATACAAAAAAGAAAAGAAATTACAATGTTTCAGAATATTCTACCCAAACCCTAGTTAATAATAACATAAACAAACTAATAATAATAATAGTAATAATATTAATAACAAATAAACAACCTAACCGTCCACCTTCTCCACAATTTCTAAAACCGTCATCTCCTTCTTCTTGTGTATGATATCCTCCATCTCTATTGCCTCTTGCAATAAAGTGTTGATTTCATCGTCCAGTTCCTCCTGCTGCTTCAGGAACGAGATTGTTGCTTTTTGGCATGGTGTTTCGGGGAGTATCATAGCATTCAACCTGACTCTGGCGTCTGTAACCTCGTTCATACCCGCCAGACAATGAAGTTTAATCAGTTCTGAACGGACTTGTCGATGCACACTCAAGACTTATTCGTTGTGTTGTTTAACCATGATGTTCTTCACTTAGTTTGCTGATGAGGAGGATGGAGACGCCTTTTTTTTATGGTGTATTTTCTCTGTAAATTTTGGTTCGGGGGTGGTAATGGCGTTTACAGAGCTTTATTATATAATCGTGGTTAAGTCGGTGTATTTTACCAGGGCATTTAATACGGCGATGTGATATCGCGGTAAAAGAGGCAAAAAACTGTTCATTTTCCGTCTGTGGCGTCATCATTACGCGTTCCCATACAACTGTCATATTTTAATTAATTTTTTTATTTATATAATTATTATTCTTGTTTAATTTTTTGCGGTTGCTTGTCTTTTCGCACTCTTTTTTCGAGCCTCATTAGGGTTAGTCTTTTGAATCAAATCAAGGTCTTTACCCACCATTTTCATGTCCTATATTTTGAAACAAATCAAGGTCTTTACCCACCATTTTCATCAATGGCGTCTTCATCATCTAAAGATCCCACCAAGATAGATATTTTTGACATTGTTTTAGATATGTACAAGATCGACGAAGATATGTTGGCAAGTCTTATATCCATGAAAGATCTGTTTGGAGCGTCAGATGTATTCCGCAACAAAGTCAAAGGGATTCTGTCTGACCTCCCTTCAAGCAGTGTCAGGAACCGTGCTATTGAGCACAAAATTCAGGAGAAGATTGAAGATCAGCAACTTCTAGATCTTCTATAGAAGATAATCAAGAGAATCATTGCATCGGAGAAATTGAAGATGGAGTTCATGAAGTCACTGGCTCAGGTTATTTCTATGTTTTATATGTTCTATGTTTTTTGTTATGATGTTTTTATCTATCTATATATGTATGATGTTTTTTAAATATTACCAATGGAAAACTTTATGTTATTCATGTATAATTTATATTTGATGTTGATGTTTTTAGATTTGGTGTACAGGTAATTATTAGATTCACTTATAGGTAATTATTTTGATTGAGATTTTTTTTTTTGATATTTACAGCAATTTAAAATTTATATTGTGTTGGATTATTTATTTTTTTGTATTCTTTTTGCTAGTAACAATAAAAAACAACTAGTTATATTATGCTAAAAAAGTTCAAAGATAACATAAATAGTTCAAATAAGTCTAACAAAGTAATTATGACCATAATGAATTAAACAAAACAGGATGCTCTTTAAAGATTATGGTGTTTTCCATATTCAGTAGGGCTGGAAAATCGTGTCAGACACGACCTGTTAAGACACGACACGATAAGACACGACACGATTGGTCTCAAACACGAACACGACACGAAAACTTTTCGTGTCTAGTTTTCAAAACACGAACACGACCTATATTTTAACGGGTCGACACGATAAGACCTGTTTAGACACGAAATTTTAACTAATCGACGGTCGACACGATAAAACCTGTTTCACTCAACCTGTTTAGACACGAACACGACCTGTATTTTAACGAGTCTAAGAATTGAGAGATGTATGAGTATATGGTACCGTAGAAATGAAATGGAATTTTGAGAGACGTCACCTAATAATCTAATTCTAATATATCTTTAATATATTATTTAAAAATATATATATTATTAAAATATAAACGTGTCTTAACAGGTTAACATGTTTCGACCTGTTAAGACACGAAAATTAACAGGTTTTAACAGGTCGACCTGTTAACAACACAAAACCTGTTAAGCCCAAACACGAAACCTGTTAACATTTTCCTGTTTCGTGTCGTGTTTTCGTGTTCGTGTCAAAATTGCCAGCCCTAATATTCAGCATCTTTAAATTAACTGTCATGCAATATATTCTGAAATCCTAGCCTCGAGTTTTTCATTAGCTACTTCGTGCAACCCACGTTTGACATCCGTAGGTAACTTCAAATATTCCTTCATATATTTGATCACAACCTCTTTGTGTCTGTTTGCCGGGTGTAAAAGCATCTTTGCTGTGTATTTTATCCTTAGCCTATTCAGCTGTCTTTGTTGCGATTCGCCCTCTTCAAACAACCCACAATCCCAGCCTTCCACACCTGTACCAAAGTACGTTTCCAGGTGCCGCATGACAAAGACCCCACGATCTATTACATTTATTGTTGTACGCCAAGGCATCTCTAATCTAACAACCTCTGCATTCTTAATATTCTTTCCGCTTGGATGATTCATACTTATCAAGTATGCCGAGAATGCGTCCCTCTGTCACAAAAAACAACATATTTTTTATTTTTGTACACATTTATACACGAATAATTGACTGTTTTGAATAGTTTACCAATTTTTTAGGCCACAATTCATATTTTCTGATACTGGCATGTACTGTTGTTTTGCACTGTTATCAATCAATTCAACAGTGTTTTTATCCAGATTGAAACTCACTATGTAATAGTGGTTACCCTTTATCACAGGCATCATGACCAAATTGTATTCTTCGATGCCATTCGACTGAACGTCTTCTAAAACCCGTGTCATATGATGCTTGAACTGCTTGTTACGTTCCTCTTCCGTTTTCAGAAAATGATCTCTATGCTGTAGTATTATATTTTTTTGGTAATTTAGTAGGTAACAACACAATAAGACAAAAGATTAATTTTTTTCTTTAATTCAACAATGTATGGCATTTTTTAAAGTGAAACTTACAATCATAATCTCAGTGCAGAATAGTCTCTTCATTGGTTGATCAACCTTGAACTTTTCCTCAAAATTCAGAATCTGTGTCCATGTCTGTATACTGTTGTTATGGACATAATGACCAGGTTTCATGCTCTCAAACACAACCCTCCACACCATAGATCTCCCCGGCATTGAGAACAATACATCCCTGAATTTTTATTAAAAAAAAATAATAACATAAGTAAAAAACAAAAGATTTAGTGGGTTCAATTATTTTCGCTTAAACTTCATGGTGTTTTACACTTACATTACTCCGCCATGAGCTGAGTATATGCAGTTCACAAGATTCTTCTCGATAGTTGTTGTTGGTTCTTCTATATTTACATCTTCATTTATATACGGTGTTGTTACCGCCTCCAGCAGTGCTTGCTTACTCTTCGATACTTTATGCACACATACATCACTTCCTTTCCCTCTTTGACTCAACAGATGCCTCTGCAGTTTTATCAACAGTTGGTGTGTTTCCTTTTTCTTGTGCCTGTCGGAAAGTGCTTGTTTTTATCAGCATATCAATATCTGGTGTAGGCACTTTTGGCTTATGATTTTTTTCCATCGATTATTTCTCAAGTCTACCAATTTCCTCTAAATAACCTTGACTGTACTGTGTTTTGGTTGGTGTCAGCTGTACATGTCCCTTATCAGAAACCTCACATGGTGTGACGTCAAACACTGCTTTACCAAGTGTAGTGTCACACATCGGTTTAGCCGGTGCGCTGTCAAATAATGGTTTTGCTGGTGTGACATCAAACACTGGTCTTGCTGGTACGGTGTCAAATAATGTGTTGCACGTCTTACCCACATGTGGTGTTAGTCCATCAACACCCAAGTCAAAAGAAGGGCTGCTCAATTGGATTTTTTCAGAAGTTTCATTTGCTTCCTGCCGTTTCTTTTCATCCTGCTCAAATCTTTTATCAATTAAAGATATATAAGAGTCGTTGAACTGTGTATCTTTGCCGGTAGCTACAGGAGTTTCAAGCTTCATAATCACTCTAAACATCTCTTTCTCTGCCCCATCATCCATGTCTTTTTTTCTCTTGATGATGATGTATTTGAATATTTTATCATCAATTTTCCATTTGGCAACCTCACTCTCATCCCACTCCTCGTATTTATTGTCGGTTGGTTCACTTGCATCCACCGCGGCACAGTTTGGCATCTCCTTGTTTGTGGCGTTTTGCACATCATCACCCATTTCTGCATCATCACCAACTAGCTTCTTACATGTCTCAGTAATCAAATGGTTCCATTCATCCACCTTGGCCCGAATGGCCATGTTTATAGGGTATTTTCTAAGTGCATGTTCAAACAGCTCTGACATGCTCTTGAAACAATTTGTAAACTCTTCCATCCCATCCGTCATCTGCGTAATCAATACCTGCATGGATTTTCATAAAACATAACACAGTTTTTTGTGTTTTTTTTTTGTTTTTTTGTTAAAAATTATATCAAGACTCATTTTTTCATTATTTAGAAAATACAAAAAAAACTACTATAACAAATATAATATAACAAAAAACTTACGTCAGATAGATCATGATCAATTTGGATTTTGGTGATCGCCAAAATCCTGGTTTAGCAAAATCTCATCATCATTTGTTTCTGCTTCCTTACATTCATTGTCTGGTACATTATGACCGGCAACACCATCTCCTTCACTCAATTGTTTTTCACATGATTCTTCTTCATCTTTATTACATTCACCTGGAATTTGTGGTGTTAGTATCAGCATTTTCAAATGGTTCCCAGATGGTGACACATCACAACATGAAATAAATTTTGTGAACTCTTCGCCGTCTTTCCATAATCTTATTATTTCAGCTTCCTGTAATGGATCATTGTACATACCATGTGTATACATATCATCCATATTTTCGTATGTTGCAGTATCTTGGTTTGAGTTGACTTTCTTAAATGGTTCGATGATTTCAGTAGTTTGATGATCAGGTTCACAGTATGCAGCTGTGCTGCTTTTAATTACACCATCAGCAACTGTTATGTTTTCAGTGTGTTCGACTTCCTCATTTAAGACTTCCTCAATAATGTTGTTATTCACACGTCCCCCTTGTTCTTCCACACCACTGCCATTTGTGGTGTTGTTATCTACATCTTCCCCAACTCTTATGTTTTCATGCTCTCCAACATCCTCGTTCATCATTTCCTCGGTTAGGTCGTTCTTCACAACTTCTCCTTCTTGTTCTTTATCACTTACCGAGGTTGTGGTTCTTTTCATATTGATTGGTCCTCTCCGTTCCAGAGCTTTAAATAACCAATTTTCACACCTAACAAGCTGGTTCCTGTTGATGTAACGTATGTAGTCGTCCACTTCACCAGACCTTGATTTCTGGTGTGTGTCGTACACCATTGCCATCTGAGTTTTTTTCAACAAAACAAGGCAGAAGTTAGTTCTATTTGTTTTTAATAACATGTAAGTAGTAGTTTGTATTTTTTTGTGTAGTCATGTGGTGTTTTCATTACCGCTAGGATCAACATGGATCCATTGAAACGTGATTCCGGTTTATCGGCCCTCCACTTTGACTTTGTTATCTTTAGGCAGTATATTAGGTAATCACACCATCTCACTTGACTGATATTAACATTTGGTGTTATTGCATGCAAAAAACCCTGGTTAACAGTGTTGTTATTGTTCGGTTATATAACTAATTATCACACGAGTACGCAGCGGAAAGAAACCTATGAATTAATCTAACTAATCGGATAGAACATGTTTACCTTATGAGCTCGGATTGACTTGATCTCTTGGAGGAAGCAAATCCCTCTACGATCGCACACACGACACACCAATGCTCTGTGCTAGCACTTGATCACGAACACCTCCACTCGAGATAGCCTTGGTCGAACCACACAAGAACCGAAACCCCCCTTGGGTTTTCTTGTTGCCGAATTTGAGAGAGAAGAGAGAGAGAATTAGGGTTTGCCTTTTATCAGATAAAATCCGCAACTAAACCTCAAACCCAGAGGGTTTATTTATAGGTTTAAAATACTTGATAAACAAGTTAAGGATTGGCATAGGAGCCTTTTCGATTTTCGGCCCTATTGCCTATCCTTAAACCTTTTCCTAATTGTAATCCAATTACAACTCTCTCTAATTTCAACTAACACCCCTCTGTTAACAATTAACTGTTAGTTTTTTAACGAAACCTCGTTAAATAATTCGTGATAAATATTAATTAACCATTAATTAATATTAATACATTTGGTGTCGAGACGTGTGACCCCGTAGGCTTAAATAATTTCCGGACATACGCTTACTATTACATGATCATATCCCTACAGCTCCCACTTGAGCTTGCAATAGTAAAGGTTTGTTAGCGTCTAGCAACACGCCAATGCTCCCGGAAATATTTAAGTACAGTTTCTCAAAGTGTATTTAATGGTACAGTCATTTACTATCCCTTTGTTACCGATACCGTGTTAAATATGAATATGGATCAAGTCATTTCATACTTTAACGATTCTGTTTCTCATTCTCACAACTAACTTAAGATTACCAAATTGCAAATCGAGACATCTCTAGATTTCATTTGGGCACGGCCATGCAAACATCTTAATTAGTCCAATGAGGGGCCCAGTGGTATCTTCTTCAGCACAAAGCTGAAGGAACAAATCCTCTTGACTACACGTGTCAAGTCACATACTTCACTACACTTACTGAAAATAGCCCTTTTGTACTACCTTATTCAGGATAGTTAGACCTATATCAAGTAGGTGCAATCCATACGTGCATGACCTGCTTGTATCTCAAGTCTAAGGATAAGTAAAGCAACCATTTACGAATTTCACTTAATGACGCCGATCCATAAAGTGACAATTCGTTAGTGGGTCAGTCCAGTATGCATCCAATGAATACCATGTGAGTTTGGTGGGACCATCCTAACCAATCACTCAGATTTTGTCTTAGTTTAACTATATTCCCATATAGTTAATCGACAATGGACAATTTAGAATACTTGACAAGTACTCAAGGATTAAACATGCAAATATAGGACACAATTTACTATTAAATGAAATCAAACATATCAAGTACTTTATTTCATTATGCAAATAGAAATTGTTTAACATCCCTTATCCAAATACCGAACATCAGACATACATGATTTAACTAGCTAATTTAAGTCCCATGCCCTCGGCATGCCTTTCAAGCTTCGGCCTCGACAAAGCTTTCGTGAAAGGATCAGCTAAGTTAATATCTGTGTGAACTTTGAGTAATTTGATTTCACCTAGTTCGATCTGCTCACGAACATAGTGATATCTCCTGGCATAGTGTCTGGCGCCCTTCTGAACTCCAGGTTCTTTGGCGATGATCAATGCACCCGAGTTATCGCAGTACATGTCGATCGGCAAGTTACTTGTGGGGATAATGTCAAGCCCACTAATAAACTTCCTTATCCAGACAGCCTCCATTGCAGCTTCCGAAGCAGCAATGTACTCAGACTCTGTTGCAGACATAGCAACTGTGGTTTGTTTCTTGCTTTTCCAATCCACAGCGCCTCCATTCATAACGAAGACGTACCCAGACTGAGACTTTGTGTCATCTCTATCAGTCTGAAATCCAGCATCACAGTATCCGGTCACTTTGAGCTCTTGATCTGGATTTCCCCCATATACCAAAAACAAATCTCTAGTAGCCCGTAGGTACTTGAGAATGGTCTTAACAGCAGTCCAGTGACTTTCACCTGGATTCTGTTGAAAATGGCTAACGATATTCTGCGCGAACGCTATATCAGGTCTAGTGCATCTCACCGCATACATTATAGAGCCTACAGCCGAAGCATAAGGGACTCTTTGCATACGCTTCACCTCATCAGGTTTAGAAGCACCTTGTTTGACCGATAGACCAAGTCCTTCCTGCATAGGTACTATACCACGCTTGGAATTCTCCATCTTGAATCGCTTCAAGATCTTATCAATATAAGCACTTTGACTTAGTCCAATCAACCGCTTAGTTCTATCTCTATAGATCTTGATTCCAAGAATGAATGCTGCTTCTCCCAAGTCTTTCATGGCAAAACACTTTCCAAGATGGGATTTTACATCTTGCAACATTGGAATGTGTTTTCCTATAATCAATATGTCATCTACATATAAGACAAGGAAAGTAACATTACTCCCACTAGCTTTCCGATATACACATGGCTCATCGGGATTCTGAACGAAACCAAACTTTTTGATTTCTTCATCAAACCGTTTATTCCAACTCCTCGATGCTTGCTTTAGTCCATAAATGGACCTTTGAAGCTTGCATACTTGGTTGGGATGTTTTGGATCAATGAACCCTTCACGTTGATCCATATAGACTTCTTCATCCAAGTAACCATTTAAGAAAGCAGTCTTAACATCCATTTGCCATATCTCAAAGTCATAGTACGCTGCTATGGCTAAGAGAATCCTAATAGCTCTTATGTCTGCTACTGGTGAAAAGGTCTCATCATAGTCAACGCCAAAACGTTGAGTATAACCTTTCGCCACGAGACGAGCTTTATAGGTGTGTACATTTCCATCCATGTCGGTCTTCTTCTTGAAGAGCCATTTACTCCCAACGGTTCTTGCGTTAGGAGGAAGATCAACCAGGGTCCAAACGTGGTTATCTTGCATGGACTTCATTTCCACATTCGCAGCTTCAAGCCATTTGTCAGATTCCGGATCTGATAATGCAGCTTTGAAATTCGAAGGCTCATTGAGATCTCCTGATACGTTATCCTCGGATTCGACTAGACCAATCCATCTATCCGGATTACGTACGACCCTTTCGGATCTACGAAGTGGAATCGCAACATCATCGACTTGAGGTTCATCACTTTGAACATTTCCCCCCCCAAGTTGATGATTGCTAGTTGTTTCAGAAGGTGACACATCTTCTAGTAGTTCTACAATTCTCCCACGGTTCTCTTGAGCTATAAAAATCTTTTCAAAGAATTCAGCATATCGAGCAACACGAACAGTGTTTTCGGAAGGATTATAGAAGTAGTAACCCATTGTTTCCTTTGGGTATCCTACGAAGATGCACTTAGTAGTCCTGGGTTGTAGTTTGTCAGGCGTATCACGCTTCATAATTGCCTCACATCCCCAGACTCTTAAGTAAGACAACATAGGGACTTCTCCATGCCATAATTGATATGGTGTCTTTTCAACCTTCTTGGTTGGAACCATATTTAGAACGCGTACAGAGGTTTCTAGAGCAAAATCCCAAAATGATAATGGGAGAGTTGTAAGGTTCATCATCGACCTTACCATCTCTAGTAAGGTTCGATTCCTCCTCTCAGACACTCCATTGTGCTGAGGAGTATAAGGAGGAGTAAGTTGTTGGACAATTCCACACGCTTTAAGATAATCCTTAAACTCTTGGCTTAAGTATTCTCCACCACGATCCGATCGAAGGATCTTGATGGTCTTACCGAGTTGATTTTCAACTTCGTTCTTGAACTCTTTGAATGTTTCAAATACCTCATGTTTATGTTTATGTTTAAGCAAGTAAACATAACCATAACGGCTGAAATCATCTGTGAAAGTCACGAAGTAGCTAGCACCTTTTCTTGACACATGTCTAAATGGGCCACAAACATCAGTATGAATGAGTCCAAGTAGTTCTTTAGCCCTTTGCGGCTTATTCGGAAAGGGTTTTCTTGTCATCTTTCCTGAGATACAGGAAACACATTTATCAAATGATTCATCATTTGATTGTAAGATCCCTTCACGTTGAAGTCTTTCAATGCGGTTTTTGCCAACATGGGCAAGACGACAGTGCCATAGATAGGTAGAGTCCAAACTAGTTTTGGCTCTTTTGCTAACAGTGAACATTTGAATTATTTGAAACACAACGACGCATATCAATTTCATAAATGCCATCACAAGGAATAGCATCAAAATAATGAACATTATTTTTAGAAACTGAAATACCGATATTATTAAACGTGTTAATAAATCCTTGGTTTTTCAACAAAGAAACTGAAATGACACCTCTAGTGATAGAAGGTGCATAATGACAATTGTCTAATACAATAAATAACCCAGAAGGCAGTATTAAATGAAATTCTCCTATAGCTTCCACAGCTGCTGGCAAACCATTTCCAACGAACAGCTGCAAAGCTCCAGGCTTCAGTTTCCTCCTCTTTCTAAGACTCTGTAACGAATTACAGATGTGAGTTCCACAGCCGGTGTCATACACCCATGAATCACTCTTAGAAAAGGAAAATAATTCAATTGTGAAGATACCTGAAGTACTAGTCCCACTAGTATTCTTTCTCTTCTTCATCAACTCAGCTAGATAGGTAGGACAATTCCTCTTCCAGTGTCCAACTTCCCCACAATGGTGACAGATCTGGTCTTTAGCCGGATGCTCTTTTGAGGCCGGAGGGGTTTGCTTGGTTTTAGGAACAAGCGCAACTGCCTTGCCTTTTCCCTTACCATCATTCTTGCCCTTCGCCTTTTGCGGTCTTTTAGCCTTTTGGATCCTTCCCCCCTTGATCATAAGAACTTGGGGTGTTTCAGTGGCCTTTTTAGGAATCGTCTTTTCATACTCGACAAGCATAGCATGAAGCTCAGGTATAGTCTTAGTCATACTATGCATGTTGTCGTTGCGCACAAAACCCTCAAAATCCTTCGTAAGCGATTTGAGGATCATGCCAACTGCAACAGCACGATTATACCCATAATTGAGCGATTCCAATTTGTCAAAGTAGCTCTTCATCTTGAGCACATGACTACTGACCGATTTACCAGTTTCAAGCTTTAAGTCGTGGAGTTCCACAACTAGGTCGAACAATTCAACACTAGCTTGTTTTTCATACATCTTCTTTAGCTCTTTGATCATATCACAAGGTGTATGAAATTCGTATTGCTTCTGAAGATCGGGAGTCATACTCGAGATCATCATGCAAGCAACCTCATCGTATCTGCTATACTCTGCGTTGTAGAACGCTTTCTCTTGCTCAGAAGCATCAGCAGCTGGCTCGGTCGGCCAATGATGTTCAAGGACATCGGTCCTCCGTTCAACTCTAAGGACGATCCTCAGTTGACGGTACCAGTCATTGAAGTTAGATCCATTCAGCAGCTGGCTCGGTCGGCCAATGATGTTCAAGAAGATCGGTCCTCCGTTCAACTCTAAGGACGATCCTCAGTTGACGGTACCAGTCATTGAAGTTAGATCCATTCAGCTTTTCTCTTTCAAACATTTGACGAAAATCATGACCAACATTGTTTTAAGGAGGGTTTGTTGCCATCTACAAAACAGATTAAGTTCAAAAATTAGTATTTTCGATAATCTTTTCCTTAATAAATTTAATTACCCAATGTTTAAACATTTTAAACAATTAAGCTTATTAAGGCTAGGATCCAATTGACATGCCATCATTTCATCAGTTTATCTGCTAGAAATGATGCATTCAAATGGTAAGTGACGATCAATGTTTGTACTCTAAGTACAATTCCTAGATTTTATGGGACCTACAACTTGCACCAAGTGATTTGTAGTCATGTTTCATCCCATCTTTTGCCACAGGCTAAGGGTCTCACCGCCTAGCTCGCTTTAAGTCGTCCAGCTAAGAACGCACAAATTGTCCACCATTGTGTACCAATGAGTGGGAATTTGCCATGTAAATGCCATTTTACCATTGTGTACCAATGAGTAAGATGACATCCACAAGTGTCCTTTTCAAGGTGGATGGCAAAGACTTAAATTTTGTTTGGGTCAAAACAATTTTGATGCGTGATCAAAAAGGTTATGTGTGAAGATTCATGCACATCTTCACCACATAATGTGTTTATAAAATTCTTAGTTTGTCTTCCAAATCAAAAGAGCTCGGTAGCTCCATTCGCAACACACAAAGAAGCGTAGGGGGTGAGGTTTGCAACTTTTGCAATTAAAAACCTACCCGCTTTAGGGAAGCAGAGCGACCCGACTTATACCTCTCTTAGAGTGTGTTCAAATGGGTGAGCCGGTGTTTCTTTTGACTTTTAGGACACAAATTTTATTTTATAAACAAAATCATATTTCTATAGTTCATTTAGCAAATTTCGATTTTCATAAAACAAATTTGCATTTAAAACCTTTTATTATGTCACAATTATCAAATAATCACATAATCTTAGGGTTTCTAATTATCTAACATAATTTTAATTTTAATCCTCTTTGATATAAGTAATAATCATGAACGATTTGCATGAAACATCATGGTTTTTACTTCCTTTTAACATTTAAAATAAAGGTACAACATGTTGATTATCAAATAACAAAACTTGGGTTCTCAATTTTAGATCACAAAATCAGATTTTAGACCTAAAATAAGGGTTTCAGATTCGGCTAGAGGTTTTCGATCCAATTATATAGTTTTTGATCGGAAATAGGGTTTCCGATCGAGAACATCACTTTTCGATTAGGGTTTCCGATCGGAAAAAGGTTTACGATCTACGATAGGTTTCCGATCGGAAAAGGGGTTTACGATCGGAACACGGGTTTCCGATCCACCATAGGTTTCCGATCGAAAAACAAGGGTTTTCGATCGGGACAAGGGTTTCCGATCGGAAAACGAGGGTTTCCGATCGGGAGTAGGGTTTCCGATTGGGTCGAGAAGCGCTTTTCGATCAGGGACTTTTCGATGGGGTCGAAAGGTCATTTTTCATCGAATTTTTTCGTTTTTACCAATTTGCGAAACTTTTTCCTATTGTAAAACACAATTTTTAAATGGATCGAAAAGCTAGAATCGTATTTTGGTTACCCCCCTTCCAAGTTTTATTCCCGGTAATTAATTAAAATCATAGGTGGCTCGTGATACCACTGTTGGGTTATATAACTAATTATCACACGAGTACGCAACGGAAAGAAACCTATGAATTAATCTAACTAACCGGATAGAACATGTTTACCTTATGAGCTCGGATTGACTTGATCTCTTGGAGGATTTGAAGCAAATCCTTCTACGATCGCACACACGACACACCAATGCTATGTGCTAGCACTTGATCACGAACACCTCCACTCGAGATAGCCTTGGTCGAACCACACAAGAACCGGAACCCCCCTTGGGTTTTCTTGTTGCCGAATTCGAGAGAGAAGAGAGAGAGAATTAGGGTTTGCCTTTTATCAGATAAAAGCCGCAACTAAACCTCAAACCCAGAGGGTTTATTTATAGGTTTAAAATACTTGATAAACAAGTTAAGGATTGGCATAGGAGCCTTTTCGATTTTCGGCCCTATGGCCTATCCTTAAACCTTTTCCTAATTGTAATCCAATTACAACTCTCTCTAATTTCAACTAACACCCTCTGTTAACAATTAACTGTTAGTTTTTTAACGAAACTTTGTTAAATAATTCGTGATAAATATTAATTAACCATTAATTAATATTAATACATTTGGTGTCGAGACGTGTGACCCCGTAGGCTTAAATAATTTCCGGACATACGCTTACTATTACATGATCATATCCCTACAGTTATCGTCTGTTCTTCCCATCACCGTCATAACTGCCACTAAGAAATTCAACAGAAACAATCGACCACTGTCTTGTCTTGTCTTAATTCTCTCAAAAAATCCAAGTACATATGGCCTAGATACCCACAGTCCCTTTTTGAATTGGCCTCTCCATTCAGCGACTACAGGGATCTTGATGCTCGTCCTCTTTTCAATGACCTTCGTCGTCCCAACTGGAACTCCTAGTAACTTATTAATCAATTGTGGTGTTATTTGAATATTTCTTTGACCCAAGCACAACATACTCGTTTCTTCATTATAGTTTCGTAACAACCAATAACCTAATGCGTTGGGTATTGAATGTATTTGAACACCTAATAATCTCCCGAATCCAATTGCATGAACTGCCTTCCGTTGATTTTCGTTGAATGTAGCAAACCATTCACTCAAATTTGATGGTGATAACCTTGATTTAATCCTATTACCATCGAACAGATGGTAGATCCTGGGCATTGTAGCAACATGTGTTCTGATTACTGTAGAAGGTGTTTCATTTTTCTTCATTGTATTTGGTCTTTTTGATACAAAATCAGAGTTATCACTTTCATCATCACTCATCCCCTTTATAACTTTTAGATTCGATTTCCGTTTACTTCATCTTTTGTTACGAACAAATACACCGTCATCAGACGAACTACAACCTTCAAAGTCTGCATTTTACCAACATTTTTTTTATGGTTTCAAACATGTAGAAGTAGAGTTTACAAATTATATAATCAAAGTTATGACTAGTTTATTGTAACTTTCGTACCTGAGTCGCCCATATCCAAAACAATTGGTGTATCTGGTGTGTTTGTGTATCGAGATGAAGTTTTGTTTGCTATACGAGAGCTCTTACGCTTGCCTTTCCCTAATTTGAGGTATAAACAATTAATTATAAAGAAGAAGAAACAACATCATCACCATCAAAACACCACATTTTCTATATCCCAATTAATGTATGAACAACCAGATACTAACCTCTATCAAATTGTTGAATAATGATACTGTATCACCATTGTTCAACCCCCACACTCCAGTGTCTAACAATGTGTTTTTTCACAGGTTAATCATGTGTTTCATAGATAATAGCCCTAACCAAATATTAAATCTAAAGATCTACTAACTAACAAACGTATTACTCCTAATCTGTTACGGAACCTCCCAATCATGCCCATCAATTAGAATCGTCAAGTCTAGGGTTTCAAAAACACCAAACCAATTACTACTAAGCAGTTGTGTATAGTTCTTATTAAATAAACACCACAATTAGTAAATATAAACAATAACAAACATAATACACCTTTCACAGCGATTATTTTCTTCCTTCCCTGCGTCCCAACACTCAATGGTTCATCGGTTTCCTCTTTTATTTTCCCTGGAAAACAATTAATAGCATAAATTTCACGCCAGAAAACTATGAACAATCTACAATTCTGGTAAAATATGATTAACATTTGTATAAAAAAATTGACTTACTTTCGTCTGTTTTGAGTATTGCCGCCATCGTCGTTTTGATTATAATGATTTTCCGTCAACTGATTTTGTGGAATCTTTGCATTTATGGAGAGTTGATTTTTCACTTCAGCGGGTAGTCTCTGCGATTTTGAATTTTGTTTTTTGAAGCTAAATTAAAAATATCATATGACATCTGACTATTTTGCCCTCGCTGACACTCGTTTCCAAATCTGCGCGCATAAAATCTTATAAAAGTTACACATTACACCCTTGTTTTATCCCAGCCCTTGATCAACTTGATCCGACGCCCCAGGTGCGTCCGCAGCGGATGTAGCATTTTAGAAGGATGTAGCCTAACTCCACTATATATATATAGGGGAGGGATATAATGAAAACCTCTCTGAGTTTGGAAAGCCGTGAAAACCAAGCTAAAAAATTTGATTTTTGTTCCGATTTTTTTATGGTGATTCTCTAAGTTAAAAAGACCCCCTTTATGCAAAAAAAAAAAAAAAAACGCCTAGTCAAATTTTTTTTAAAAAATATTTTATAACCGAGGTTACATATGTAACAGTACCCTGTTACATATGTAACCTCGGTTATAAAATATTTTTTTAAAAAAAATTTACTAGGCGTTTTTTTTATTTTTTTGCATAAAGGGGGTATTTTTAACTTAGAGAATCACCATTAAAAAATCGGAACAAAAATCAAATTTTTTAGCTTGGTTTTCACGGTTTTCCAAACTCGGAGAGTTTTCATTTTATCCTTCCTCTCTCTCTCTCTCTCTCTCTATATATATATATATATATATATATATATATATATAGGGATAAGAACATTTATTAACCAACCTTTAGAGCACTAACCAATTAACTATCATCTAAGCCTCTTCATTTTTGATCCAAGGGTTGATAGCAAGATACTTTTTTTTATGGTTGAGATTGATCCAGGGATAGGATGGTAAATGTGCACCCCTATCTAACACACACCAAACGTTTCAAAGAAATAATAAGGGAGAAAAGCAGAAGAGAAATGGAAGAAGAAGAGAAGAAGCCAGCCACCATCCATTCGTTCATTCTTTTCTGACGACCTCCGATCAACGGCAACCTCCACCGACTTTCGTTCAATCCTGTCCTTCTCCGGTGACCATAAAAGCCCCCCACTTCATCGCAGATTAGTCTAATATGCATATTCATCGCCATCGAAAAAGCTCCGGCCAGTTCCACCGCCGCTACCCTTGTCGATTTAAAATCCACCATCAGATCCATCGTCTTCTTCCATAGGTTCTGTCTCTAAGGCGGTATCTTAAGTGCATCTTGAAATTCCGAGGCGGCGGTATCTTAAGTGTATGTTGAAATTTCGAGAAGGCACCGTCACCAATTGTTTTAGGCGTTCGATTTTATACAGGTTTCCTACTCTTGATTCTCTGACCTTCTGAATTTGATTTTTAAAGTTTTTGTTTTGCAAATTTTATGACTTTGAAACTAAAGATTTTTGATGAAAATCATTCTACTATTATTAGTTGATTGTGGTTAAGAGAACAACGACTTTTTATGCAGCTTTGCTCACGTTTTGATGATTTTAGGATCTGGGTTTGTGTTTGTTTGATGATTCAATCTATATCCTATTATGGGTTCTACTATCATCAGCTGATTGTGGTTAAGAGACCAATTTTTTGGTCGATCTTTGTTAATTTGGATTCAGTCTGTTCGTTATTGTTATTGCTAGGTAGGATCCTTGTTATTTTGGTTTTTTATGCAATTTAAGTAGGATTATGTGCTTTTGATTTTGAGTTATTTCATATTTGACAATATTCTATCAAATTCAACTTTGTATTCTCAATTTCTCACAAACTGAGTTTAAAAGTTTTTCGGTGATTTTGAAGCGATTTACAAGTAGCATAAATGTTTATATGTATATTGATGCATTGTGGGTTGTAATATGTGTATTTTTAGTTGTACATTTGGTCATTCTTAAGTGTTGTTTGTATGATTTTTAATGTTTTTTTTATAGCACCGGTGTTTACTGATAATCACACCACTATTAATGGTTATAGCATTAGTGTTTTATATGCATATTGATGCATTTGTAGTTTGAATATATGCAGATGCAGTTGTACCTAAGTAGAAACAATGGTGTTAGTGGTTGTAACACTAATGATACATCGTACCGCTGAGATATTGATGTATTTATAGTTTGTAAAATATGCATATGCATTTGTACCTAAGTAGAAATATAGATGCTACCGGTTATGAATGTATCGATATATTTTTGTTATTTGTTAAGAGTTATGACAATGATGTTAGTGGTTGTAACACTAGTGCTACACCGCACGTCTGAGAAAACGGTAATAAAAAACGTCGAGACTATACTTGAATTAAAGATAAAAATGCTACGAGTTTAATGGTGTAATTTTTATAAAAATCCGACAATGTATAAAAAAGTTATGGACTTTTTTAAATGAAGGGGGTTTTATGTAGGTTTGTTAAATGATAGATTTGCCCTTTTCAGTTTAATAAAAAAAGAAATATAAATTAAAAAGTCAGCTTTCAATTAGAGCCTTTAGATCAATAACATGATTTGATCAACCCATTCATTGATGGTTAATTGGTTATTGCTCTTAGAGATGGTTATTAAATATGCCCAACCCTATATATATATATATATATATATATATATATATATATATATATATATAGGGAGAGGATCATTTGAGAACCAATTGGGTTTGAGAACTAAAAAGAACTAATTTGAGCCACAAGTTTATTTACATGTATCCCCCCTCCCATGAATTGTAGTGGTCCCCCCTGAAATTTGTGGTTGAGATTTAGTTCTCAAAAGTTCTCAAAACAAAAAGTTCTCATTTGAACCTAACCCTATATATATATATATATATATATATATATATATATATATATATATATATATATATATATATATATAAGAATCATGTAAAAACCACATATTTTTGCGGAAATCTAGAAACTAATACCAAAACACTTATAACTTTTTCATACGTTCATATTTTTTATAAAAATTTACACCAAAAACCTTAGAATTATGAGTTCTTTAATTCTGGAGAAAAATTAAAAAAAAAACTTTAACGTATCGTCGTTTTTTATTAGTGCACATGTGCACTAACAATAAAACTCATACATATAGTAAGTGTTAATATTTTTTTTAGAAAATCCACCAAATAAATTATAATTTTGTTAGCTTTTCGTGGTTTTTTATTAGTGCATATGTGCACTAATAAAAAACACTTTATGCGTGTCGTATACATTAGTATTTTAAAAATGAAATTGCATCATAAATCTTATAATTGTGTTATCATTTACTATAAAAATAGATTCTAACGTTTTAAATTTTTCTAAGTTTTATGCTACACATGTGCAATATTGTAGAGGCTAGATTATGAGGCTTGTAATATTAAATAAGTTGGGCTGGGCTTAGAGGGTTTAATTAGGATCATAGGCTAGTTTGATTATTGTATTTAGGCTAGTTTATGATTGGGCTTGGGTTTACTATTGGGTTTATGATCCACAAGGGGCCCAATAGTAAACCCATTGGGGTGCCTATATAAACCCCTTGAGACCTCCTCATTTGTTTGCCAGTTTACGATCCAAGGAGGGAGGCCATAGGTGTTTACGATCGTAATCTCGAGCTAGAGAGAGTGAGCAGTTTACGATTTTCTTGTATTTGTACCCGACAAGTTTTCTTGTGTGCAATATCAAGTTTTTATTGTTTAATCATCGTATTCTTCGTGTTTTCTCTTCTTCTCTTTTCTTGAATCAATCACCTACGAGGATTCCGCACTCGTTTGTGATTAGGATATCGTGTTTGGTTGATTTTCGGACCTACAATTGGTATCAGAGCCAAGAAACGAGTGTTTCGAGGTTCTCACGATATTGGATTCAAGTGTTTCTGGAAAAAATCAAGTTTTTGAAGGTTTAAAGGTTGTTTGAAGGTTTACGATCGTTGTTGCTGCTGTTCTTCGGGTTTACGAGTGTTTTCTGGGTTTTTCACGTGTTTACGACCGGGTGTTCTTGAAGATCGTCATCTGAATCACGTTCACGACATAAAGATTGAATTTTTAAGCGTTTACGATTGTACTTTTTGGTGTTTACGATTTTTCTTGATCGTAATTGGCGTTTACGACTTTGCATTACCGGAAACTCGGGATCGTAATCGTGTTTACGATCGGCTCTAATCGGAATCGGGTGATTACGATTTCCGGAGTCGTAATCAGGTGTCGTAATCACAGTTTACGACATTTTAAGGCGGTCAAGGAGTTTACGATTTTAGGTTGATCGGAAACGGCATTCACGATCGTAATCAGGCGTTTACGATCGTAATCAGGTGGTTTTTATCGTAATCTCAGTATTTGGTCGCTTGGACATTAGTTTTAGGTTCCTTAAGCTTTCGTAATGGATTCGGTTGAGAACAAGGATGATTTCGCAGCTGAAGTTGACAATACTGAGATATGCCCGAATCCTACATGTGCTCGATTAATTCCTGGACTTAGGCAAATGTGTAAAAACTTTCAGTCAGAATTGTTTGAGACAAAGTGCGAGAGGAGTTCTTTTAAGGGTAGATGGCAAAAGAATGAGGAGAAGGTAAAATCTCAGAAACTAGACATTGAGAAATATCGGAAGCTAGCAACGGAGAAGACTATCTTACATGATCGGGCTAGGATTGAGATATCTGAGCTTACACAGAAATTAAATGAACTCCAACAAAAATTTGATGAGCTGCAAGTCAAGTTTGATTGCAATCAGGAAAGAAATCAGCGAATGCTCGATGCTGGAAAGGAATTGTCACATGCTGTTGTGACTGGTCAAGTTGGGAAACACACACCTGGATTTGGATCAGAAAAGACTGATAAGGCCTTGGCTGCAAACAACATTATTCCTCCACCAGTTCCCAGAGACATTATAGGAATACTTCTTAGTGAGGAACAAGTTCAACGAACCAAGACTGATTATAAAGAAGCTGCTCCTCCTATTGATAGTGTCTTGGTTGGAACTACACCATTGACTCAAGAGGAAATCGACAACGAGGCAAACATGACATATGGTGAAGGGAGAATAGAGGATGTATCAAGAGATGATGCTGAGTGCCAGGAGTATAACAGATGTCATGGCTCCAAGTCTGATGATGCTGGGATAGAGTTGAAACCATACCCTAAAATTGAAACCCCATGCTTCAAAGTAATTGACGAAGTCAAAAGGGAAAAAGTGATCTTGACAACACGGCCTGAGGGGAAGATCTTTATGACATCTGGATCAATGTTTGACCAAGAACCAGATGTAGGATATGAACTGCCATCCTTCTCCTCCAAGTTCAAGGGAATAACTGATGGCATGATAAGTGAACCTAAAGTTGAGAGGCCAAAGATCACCATCAAGCATCCAAGTATGAAGCCAACAGCTGGAGTGAAGAATGAAAAACTCAAGGGAGTAGCTGTGTCTCCCATTTCTTCAGTTGCTTCATGCAGTTGTAAGTGCAGTTGCAAGGATGGTGCTTCTTCATCAGGAAATCCAGAGAGCACAAAGACGATGAGAACCGGTTCAACACAGGCTTCGAGGATCCAGCAGAAAGTCAAATCTGAAGCAGCAGTCAAAGCAAAGAAGCAGACACAAGGCAAACCAGCTCCATATCAGCCACCAAAGACGAATGGGTACACGTCTGACTTCTATCTAAAGAAGCAGACTTGCTTTAATTGTGGCATTGCTGGTCATATTGCTAGAAACTGTCTGTATCGCCCCTATGAACCCTATTATCCGAAAACTCAAAGGGTTTCATCTCAGGAGTCTGTGAAGTCTAAGCCAATGATGGTGCAAAAACCTAAGGCAATGAAGACTGTTACTCCTAAGGTTAAACCCTCTGATCAACATTGGGGTGCTGCCAAAGCTGAAAGAAAATCTTCAAATCAAAACAACAGCTTTCCAAGTTACCAAAATTTTCAGAAAAAGGTGATGAAACCATTTTCAAAACAACATAAGTTTGAAAAACCCAAAGTTACCCCTCCCAAGGTAACTAAAACTGTTTTGAAAAATGATTGTAAAATGAAGAAGGTTGAAATACCTAAAGTCACAACTCAAAAGGTGACTAAAACAAAAACTGTTTTGCAAAGTGAATCTAAAACGAAGAAGGTTGAAATACCTAAGGTCACAACACCAAAAGTGACTAAAACAAATGTTAAATCACCTGGAACTTGGAAACCTAAAACCAAGGCAGTTCCATCCCAACTTCCTGATTTTTCAAAGGGGATGTTCTTACAAGAAGTATCCTTTATTGATTCCTCAGGTGTACCCAGAAAAACAATGGCCTGGGTACCAATGGCTAATTAATCTCTCACTCTGTGCAGGAACAGTCAAGGAGGATTATCACTAAAGTTTTTATTACTAATTTGTTTGTTGATAAGTGATTGTTCCAGGAACAGTTTAGGAGACGTATCTTCATGTCATGTCAAGTAATCTATAAATGGAAGGTATGTCTCATTGAGAGGTAAAAGGTCAAAATCAGCATGAAAGGTACTGTTCTTAACTTGGTTGTTTGAATGATGAGGCAGCAAAGGGTTTTTTTGAGTCAAACCTATTTCATTAAAGTTTCAATTAAGCTGTTGATTGATTATGTGTTTGACTTCAAATGCAATGAAGTGTGCATGTTATGAAACCCAATTTTCTAAAATTTTCAAAATCAATACTTTGAAAGTTAGCTTGGCCAGATGTCTTCAAAATTTTGTGTTTTGTTCTTTTAAGTGTGTTTGTGTGTTTTATCTTTATTGTTTAAAAAAAAATGAAAAAATGATGTTCACAAAATTGTGACATTAAAAATCAAAAAGCAAGGGGAAGAAATGGAAAAGATGAAAATGTTGACCCCTCAAAAATAGTGTGCTTTTTAATTTTTAATTGTTTGTGTCTTGTTTTTGAGAAGTTTAGGGAAGTAAAATGAATGTCTGGGTTGGAGATGGCTGACACGCGTAAGGCGGAAGTGAAAGGCAAGCTCCACGGTGATATGCTCGGTAGGCTCGACCTAATTGTATGACCACCAATGAAAGTGCAGTAAACTTAAAAGATATATATGTTTAGTTTCCTATCCTAGGTTGCATGGTTTAAAAGACCGAGTCCCGACAAAAATGGGTTGAGAGTGGTAATTACCTAGTATTCACTCTCTCACACGCCATGTCGCGGCTTCGGCTTCGCTCGAGCTGCGGCCTCGGCTCGGGCGGCTGAAGCTTCTTTTTCGAGTTGGGAGCAAATACTGGCCAAACGGGGATCCATCGGAACACAGCGATGATCGGCGGTGGCGTCGAACGAAGGAGGCCGGCGGCTTGGGTGGTGGCGCCGGTTTGGTGATCGACGCAGAGAGAGAGAGGGAGAGGGAGTAGATTAGGGTTTTTGATTACTTGTGATTTAATTCACCCTCTCTCCCTGTTTTATTATTAAAATCGCGGACCGGGGCTTTGACGAACTGGGCCCGGTCGCGATTTCCTCTAGTCCACCATATTGATCAGTATGTTAATCCATTAACAACTGATCAGTCCCTTTGATTTGTTTTTGCGAATGTTTTTAGCCGTAAAGTTTTGTCGTTTAATTAAATAAATAATCAAGTATTTATTTAATCGACCACATAGTTCGTTTTAATACTAATTACACCGTTGACCCGGGTGTAACTCTTACGGGTCAATATCGGTCAAGTTCATTAATTCATCGGGTTAGGACACCCTATTTCCAACAGTCTCCCACTTGTGCTGAACGCGACAATTTAACGAGCGCAGTCAGAGGCACTCTAGCTATGCATGGCTACACGAACCAATATTGACACTTTAAGTCGTCAGCCAAAG
>JBCNJP010000008.1:32192298-32233923 GCA_039602395.1 Deinandra increscens subsp. villosa | reverse complement strand
AACGGAGTTTATACGGTTAAGGGGCGCGACTAGACCAGGATCCACAACCATAGTTACAAATACTAAACGAATCAGGGTTAGTTCAAATTCAAGTTATAAATAAAGTTTCACAAATACGCAGCGGAATAATATCAGTCTTTTAGCACTAACCACGTGCTTTACAAATCATTGTATTAAATTCCCAAATAGTTCAATTTAAAATAAAAAGTCTTCACGTGCCATGCCAACCTCCAGCGGATACTCCTTAGCGATCTGCAAAAGTTTAAACCACGCAAGTGTCAACCTAACGGTTGGTGAGTTCACAGTGGGCTTGTCATGCATTGGCCCGGTCTCATAATCACAATTCGTGTCAAGGTATACTTACAAGTTATTTATTTGTGAAAAGCAATGCTCGTAATTAAATCTCAGTTTATAAATGGTTTGTCCGTGACCTACGTCATCGGGTATGTACTAGTTCCGTAAAGTTAAAGGACTCAACCGATATCGCGGGTAGCTAATCCGTTGTTCCATGCTCTAAGGAAGTATGTACCAAAGCTGACTTATTTTGTGGGGGCCGAGCCATCCCGTACGGTGCGGACCTACGTCATCGCGGTTTTTGCCTCCCCCGTGTCCTCCCCGGGACTACGGTCAAATAGGCTGATATTGTTCCTCCGTGCACTCCGCGTGCCACGGGGCGGAGTTTGTCAAACTCCAGTAGATCTACCCAACATCCCCTCGCTTTACAATTAATGGCACAATTTTAGTTGAGGACTTTAAGTTATAAGGCATCCTTAGAAAACATGTGATATCATGTGGTTCAGACTTTAACCTACACTAGCCATATTAAAACGTTTTCAGTTTTGTTTCAGAAAGAGTTTGTTTAAGTCCACAAGTGTTTCCCATAAAACACTTCAGTTCATCAAGTGGGTGCCGAGCATCCTGAGTTCTCTTGTTCATTGGTAGGTGCCTAGCACTCTAGATTTTATTCAGCATTGTTTTTCGTTAAGTTATTCGGTGTGGCCCAAACAGGCTCACGGTAAACAGGTTAGTGACACTCACCTTTGGTTGCACCGCTACACTTGCTAATAATATCCAAGTTTCTGTGGACGTTTGCTCAAACAAGTGAGGATACTTTTTCTTCATCTGATCCTCACGTTCCCAAGTATAATCAGGTCCACGCCTTGAGTTCCATCGCACCTTGACGATCGGAATCTTGCCACATCCTCCTCCTGTTAAGGAATTTTGGTCCCCAAAATTAAATTATACCTTGAGTTTCTGTGGACGTTTGCTCAAACAAGTGAGGATACTTTTTCTTCATCTGATCCTCACGTTCCCAAGTATAATCAGGTCCACGCCTTGAGTTCCATCGCACCTTGACGATCGGAATCTTGCTACGTTTGAGGGCTTTCTCCTCGCGTCCCATGATTTCTACTGGTTGCTCAATAAATCTCAGATGTTCGTCAATTTCCAATTCCTCCAAGGGAATTATTTCAGTGTCTTCAGCCAGACATTTCTTTAGATTGGAAACGTGAAACACGTTGTGAACTCCATCGAGTTCAGCAGGGAGTTGCAATCGATAGGCCACCGGGCCTACTTCCCCAATAATTTCAAACGGACCGATGTAGCGAGGATTCAACTTCCCACGCTTCCCGAAGCGTACCACTCCTTTCCAGGGGGATACCTTCAATAACACTTTGTCGCCTACCTCGAACTTCAAAGGTTTACGGCGTTTGTCGGCATAGCTCTTTTGTCTGTCACGTGCTGCGGCTATCCGTTTTCTGATTTGAATTATCCGTTCGGTCACACGGGCGATCTACATTTTCTGCCATAAAGTGCTTCAAAAGGTGCTGCACCGATGCTTGAATGATAGCTATTGTTGTAAGAGAACTCCACCAGTGGAAGGTGAGTCTCCCAATCTTTCCCAAAGTCAAGAACGCATGCTCGGAGCATATCTTCTAAGGTTTGAATGGTTCGCTCCGATTGACCGTCCGTTTGTGGGTGATAGGCTGTACTCATGTCTAGTCGGGTTCCCAATGCTTCCTGCATTGATTGCCATAACCGGGAAGTAAATCGAGGATCTCGATCAGAAATGATAGTCTTAGGCACACCGTGAAGCTTCACAATTTTATCGATGTATAGCTTTGTCAATTTATCCATATTATCACTTTCCTTCATCGGAATGAAATGTGCCGATTTGGTTAATCGATCAACGACAACCCAAATCGCATCCGGTTGATTTGATCGATGAGGTAGCCCCGTTACAAAATCCATGGAGATGTCCTCCCATTTCCATTCTGGGATCTTTGGTTGTTGTAGTAAACCAGCGGGCTTTTGGTACTCGACCTTAACCCTTGAACATGTTAAACACTTAGCCACATATCGCGCTATGTCGGCTTTCATGTTCGGCCACCAATAGAGATTCTTCAAGTCTTGGTACATTTTATCCGATCCAGGGTGCACCGAATATCTTGTCTTGTGAGCCTCGTCCATCACGAGCTCACGGAGATTTCCAAGTAGAGGAACCCAAATTCTGTCATTATAATACCTGATTCCATCAGTCTTAACCTCAGAGTGACCATCTATACCACGCAGTGCTTCAGCTGCGAAGTTTTCTTCTTTCAGAGCTTCTTGTTGGGCATCGCGAATCCGATCCGGCAATCCCGTGTGAATAGTAAGTTGCAGCGCTCGTACCCTTCGAGGTTTTCATGCTCTTTTCGACTCAAGGCATCAGCCACAACATTGGCTTTTCCAGGATGATACTTAATTGCCAAATCATAATCGTTCAGTAGTTCAACCCACCTTCTTTGTCGCATGTTGAGGTCTTTCTGATCAAAGATATGCTGTAAACTTTTATGATCGGTGAATATTGTGCACTTTGTTCCGTAGAGGTAGTGTCTCCAAATCTTGAGTGCATGAACAACGGCTCCCAATTCCAAGTCATGCGTTGTATAATTCTTTTCAGTATCCTTCAATTGCCTGGACCCATAGGCAATCACCTTGTCTCGTTGCATCAACACGCAACCGAGTCCTTGGATTGATGCATCACAGTAAACCACAAAGTCGTCAATTCCATCGGGTAACACGAGAATTGGAGCCGAACATAACATATCTTTAAGCGTTTGGAACGCGCGCTCTTCTTTCTCACCCCATCTGTATTGCACTCCTTTGTGCGTTAAAGCTGTTAAGGGTTGAGCCAATTGCGAGAAACCCTTTATGAACCTTCGGTAATATCCGGCAAGTCCCAAAAATTGTCGGATTTCTGTTGGCGCTCTTGGGGTAGGCCAATTCTTTATTGCTTCCACTTTGGCTGGGTCGACATGAATTCCATTCTGATCGACAATGTGTCCAAGAAACTGGACTTCGCGAATCCAAAAATCGCACTTTAAGAACTTGGCGTAGAGCTGTTCCTTGCGAAGCAATTCCAAAATAAGACGCAGATGCTCCTCGTGTTCTTCCACTACCAAAAAATGAGCCTAATGCAACTTTTTTATTGACAAAAAGGTTGCATTAGCTGAAGTTGCATTAGACCTAATGCAACCTTTTTATTACCTAATGTAACTTTTTTCCTAAAGAGTTGCATCCTAAAAAGGTTGCATTAGCTATTAAAGGTTGCATTAGGTAACAAAAGGGTTGCCTTAGGTCTAATGCAACTCGAGCTAATGCAACCTTTTTGTGGAAAAAAAGGTTGCATTAGGCTAAAAAAAGGTTGCATTAGGCTCATTTTTTGGTAGTGTTCCTTTGTCTTGGAGTAGATCAAAATATCATCAATGAAAACTATCACAAACTTATCGAGGTACGGCTTGCACACTCGATTCATCAGATCCATAAATACGGCCGGTGCATTGGTTAGCCCAAACGGCATAACGAGGAACTCGTAGTGTCCATACCGAGTTCTAAAAGCAGTCTTAGGAACATCCTCCTCACGAACACGAAGTTGGTGATACCCTGACCGTAGATCAATCTTTGAGTAGTAGCTTGAACCTTGCAGTTGGTCGAAAAGATCGTCGATTCGAGGAAGTGGATATCGATTCTTGATAGTAACCTTGTTAAGCTCTCGGTAGTCAATGCACATGCGGAACGTTCCATCCTTCTTTTTAACAAACAGTACCGGAGCTCCCCATGGAGACGAACTTGGACGGATAAACCCCTTGTCGAGTAGCTCTTGTAGTTGCGCGGAGAGTTCGTTGAGTTCGCTTACCGCCAAACGGTAAGGTGCGCGTGCAATTGGAGCGGCTCCAGGAGCTAAGTCGATTCCAAACTCTACTTGTCGAAATGGAGGCAAACCAGGCAGGTCTTCAGGAAATACATCTTGGAAGTCGCGAACTATTGGGTAGTCGTTGATTCTGCGCTCAGGAAGTGTCGAATCGGTGACGTTTGCAAGAATCGCGAAGTGACCTTTACGAAGGCACTTTTGAGCTTTGAGAAACGAAATAATACCAGTTACTGTTCCAACTTTTTCACCTTGGACCGTTAACACTTTACCGTCTTCGAGTGGGATGCGAACCACTTTTTCTTGGCATAAAATTTCAGCTCGATTCTCAGATAACCAATCCATTCCTACTATAACGTCAAAACTACCAATCGGGAAAGGCATAAGGTCAATTCCTAGGGTATGGCCAGCTAGTTCTAACTTACAGCCCTTAACTATCTGAGTCGTATCATGAAGTTTACCATTAGCTAGCTCTACCACATATTTAGCGTCTAAGGCAATAGGTCTAGCATTAATTAGTCTAGCAAATTTGGTGGAAATAAAACTTCTTTCAGCACCAGAATCAAATAAAACAGTAGCGAAGAAACCATTAAGTATAAATTTACCGTTAATCACGTTGGCGTCATTGCGAGCTTCACCTTGACCCATGACGAAAGCTCGACCTCTACCGTTTCCACCATTGCCGTTATTACCATTTCCGTTGCCATTCCCATTACCATTACCTCCACCGTTACCGTTCCCACCGTTATTTCCCCGATTTCCGTTCCCTTGTCTTCTCAGCTGAGGGCAGTCTCTTTTAATGTGACCTTGAGCACCACACTCAAAGCAGCCACGGGCTCCCCCATTGTTGTTGTTCTGGTTCTGACCGTTGTTGTTCCCATTACCCCGATTGTTCCCATAGTTGTTCCCATGATTGTTGTTGTTCCTTCTGGGGCGGTTTTGTTGCTCGGGTAGAATTGCCCAATAATCTTTTGCTTCGTGGCCTCCCTTGCCGCACCTTTCACAGCTCAGGTTCTTTCTGCAAATACCAGCATGGTGTTTCCCGCATTTGTTACACAAGGGTAGGTTACCCTTGTAGTTGCCTTGACCATTTCCGCCCTGGCGGTTGTTACCACTGTTATTCCCAGACCTCTTGCTTTGGCTTTGGGAGTTGAAAGACCTCCCAGTGCTGTTACCCACACTTTGATTATTCATCGAGTTTTCAGGAGCTTCATCATCAGCCTTTCTCTTGCCACTCAAGGCAGTCTTCTCAGTGGCTTTCGCAGGTAGAGTACCTTTCTCGACCTCTTGATCAGTAAGTTTGTGAGCCAAACGAATGGCTTGCTGTACGGTCGCGGGGTTGCTGGCAGTCACCAGTCCTTTGATTTGGGGCGCGAGGCCTTCTAGATAACGCTCAATGCGTTTGAACTCAGCATCAACCATCGAGGGGCACAAGACTTCGTACTCATGATATCGTGCAGTGTACTGCTCGACTTCAGACCCAATCATCTTCAGATTCAAGAATTCGCCTTCTAGCTTCTTCACTTGGTCGCGGGGACAGTACTCCTCCATAATCAGATCCTTAAATGCTGCCCACTGCATGTTATTAGCCGCGTCTAGCCCAACCATCTGAATTTCAGCGTTCCACCAGGAGAGTGCAGCTCCTTCGAAGGTACCAGTAGCAAACTTCACCTTGCTTTCAGCCGGGCAGTTACACATGGAGAAAACCTTTTCAGACTTCTCAATCCACCTAAGGAGTCCTACAGCTCCTTCTTCGCCGGAAAATGTCATCGGCTTGCAGTCCATGAAGGACTTGAACGTGCAGTGGTGGTGGTTTCCTGATGCATAAATAGTTTGGGTTTTAAAATTAAACAGGTCAAAATATAATTGCTTTGTGCCTTAACCGGCATAATAGTTACCCTGTGCGGCATATGCAGCTTGGACGGCTGCCACCGCGGCTTGCACATGTTCATTAATCATCGCTTGCAGCTGTGCAGGCGTCATGTTTATGTTGCCTCTTCCGTTTCCTCTTCCAGACATCTTGCTGAACAGTTGAAGTAGCCAATGCTCAGTCACAATTATACCTTATACATATCCCATAATATGTATATTAACCATTTTCCCGTTATCCCACTATTAGTCCAGAAAAATTTTCGTGCAAAATCGAGGCGTCGTCGGAGTAAGTCGTAAGTGCTATCGTCGAAGGTCGGCTTCCCATAAAGTCACCGTCGGCGTAGTCATCGTAGTAGAAATCAGGACGTAGCGCGTAGCATTGTTTCGTTGTCGCTTTCCCCAGAGTAGTGTGCGTATTCGAGTTCGCGTTTCGTATTCGTGTGTGAAAATTTCCTAAGGTCTTTCGTTAGACTACTTAGACACGGTCTATATATATACTTATATATATATATATATACATATATCTGTACGTACTAAGCTTTTACTTACACAGCAGAGCGAGTATCCCAGGTTGGCACGTAAAAATTTTGTCTTTGGGAATTTGTTTATTGCGTTTTGTAACCAAGGTTTTCAAGTTGCAGTTTCCAAATCGTTTTCAAAAATGATTCCAGTTCTCTGCAACTTATGGCTCTGATACCAATCTGTCACACCCCCAAAATACCACTAACGGAGTTTATACCGTTAAGGGGCGTGACTAGACCAGGATCCACAACCATAGTTACAAATACTAAACGAATCAGGGTTAGTTCAAATTCAAGTTATAAATAAAGTTTCACAAATACGCAGCGGAATAATATCAGTCTTTTAGCACTAACCACGTGCTTTACAAATCATTGTATTAAATTCCCAAATAGTTCAATTTAAAATAAAAAGTCTTCACGTGCCATGCCAACCTCCAGCGGATACTCCTTAGCGATCTGCAAAAGTTTAAACCACGCAAGTGTCAACCTAACGGTTGGTGAGTTCACAGTGGGCTTGTCATGCATTGGCCCGGTCTCATAATCACAATTCGTGACAAGGTATACTTACAAGTTATTTATTTGTGAAAAGCAATGCTCGTAATTAAATCTCAGTTTATAAATGGTTTGTCCGTGACCTACGTCATCGGGTATGTACTAGTTCCGTAAAGTTAAAGGACTCAACCGATATCGCGGGTAGCTAATCTGTTGTTCCATGCTCTAAGGAAGTATGTACCAAAGCTGACTTATTTTGTGGGGGCCGAGCCATCCCGTACGGTGCGGACCTACGTCATCGCGGTTTTTGCCTCCCCCGTGTCCTCCCCGGGACTACGGTCAAATAGGCTGATATTGTTCCTCCGTGCACTCCCCGTGCCACGGGGCGGAGTTTGTCAAACTCCAGTAGATCTACCCAACATCCCCTCGCTTTACAATTAATGGCACAATTTTAGTTGAGGACTTTAAGTTATAAGGCATCCTTAGAAAACATGTGATATCATGTGGTTCAGACTTTAACCTACACTAGCCATATTAAAACGTTTTCAGTTTTGTTTCAGAAAGAGTTTGTTTAAGTCCACAAGTGTTTCCCATAAAACACTTCAGTTCATCAAGTGGGTGCCGAGCATCCCGAGTTCTCTTGTTCATTGGTAGGTGTCTAGCACTCTAGAGTTTATTCAGCATTGTTTTTCGTTAAGTTATTCGGTGTGGCCCAAACAGGCTCACGGTAAACAGGTTAGTGACACTCACCTTTGGTTGCACCGCTACACTTGCTAATAATATCCAAGTTTGCTTAGTGAAGACGGTTGATTCTAGAATCGATAGATGAGATGAGATGATGGTCTAGAGGCTGAGATCTTGGTCCTTGGGTGACTTTCTCGGCTGACCAGGTTCCAGAGAGAGTGTGTGTGTGTTTGTGATGAAATGAGGCAAATGGAGAAACTAGGGTTTATTAAGTTTATTTATATCAGAGGCTAGTTTCGCTGGCCAGGCGAAACTAGCTCTGGTCACGTTTTAACTGATTAGCTTAGCTGGCTACCGGGCGACACTACAGTTTCGCCCGGTAGTTTCGCTGGCTGCACAACTTAGGCAATTTTCACGTAATCAAGGATTTACAATTTGTCATGTTATTCATAATATTAAATCATGCATTTTAAATCACATTGCACATAATGACAACAATAAATGAACACATAGCACATATGGGCGGGTTCGGTGATCAACCAAAGGACGTGGACGCATTCGGCCTAGTTAAGCATTAGTTACTAAGTTAACACTTATAATCGTAACTAACGGACTTGTCTAACGGAAGTTAACCTTGAAATTCTCGGGTGTCACAGCTGAGATCTCGATGGTTCGGTGTGAATCTCGACTGACCAGATTTCCAGAGGTGTGTGTGTGTTTTGGAGAGAATGGTGCAACAAAATGAGGCAACTAGGGTTTTATGTTATTATATATCAGGGCCTAGTTTCGCTGGCAGTTTCGCTGGCCAAGCGAAACTGGCTCTGATCACAAGTGAGCCAACAGGCTGCCGGGCGACATTATAGTTTCGCCCAGTAGTTTCGCTGGTTACCCAAAAGTGGTCAGTTTTCACATAATCAAGGATTTACAATTCGTCATGCTATTCATAGTACTAAATCATGTATTTAAATCACATTGCACATAATGACAATAAATAAACAAACACATAACGCATATGGACGGGTTCGGTGATCAACCAAAGGTCGTGGACGTATTCGGCCTAGTTAAGCATTAGTTACTAAGTTAACACTTATAACGTAACTAACGGAGATTGTCTAACGGAAGTAAACCTTGAAATTCTCGGATGTCACATACATGTTTTCATTTAATAAAATTTCATGTTACTGCTAATTTTCAAACTACTATTTAATTTTATTTAATAGTTACCTGTTTTCATTTTATGCTTTTGCGAACAAATAATTGAGATTCATGTCACTCTAATAATACATTCATTTTTTCTAAATTAAATGGTTCATATATTTGTAACCACGTTTATTTTTCTTACACAAATAGATTTTCAAGCAAATGCAAAAGATGCATTGGAAAAGAGGAAACAATTGAAAAAGTAATATAGTACAAAGTTGATAGAAAAGAAATGTACAATCCCCCTTATACTTTTTATTCTGATCAATCTTGTGCCAGAGAAAAAGATTTGTCTTTTACTTTTATGTAGCATGAAATGTCTAAAAAGCCCTTATGGGTATAATGGAATTGGATGATGTGGTTGATTCTAGGCCCTTGGATGGGTTTTGAGAGTTTTCCCAACTAGATTGGGTTTTCATAATAGCCAACCCATATATATATATATATATATATATATATATATATGGGTTGGTTATTATGAAAACCCAATCTAGTTGGGAAAACTCTCAAAACCCAATTGGTTCTCAAATGATCCTCTCCCTATATATATATATATATATATATATATATATATATATATATATATATATACTAGGATGGTGCCCGCACTTTGCGACGACGACGACAGTTTATAACGCGTTATTCTTTATTTGTCTTCTGTTCGCGTACGTTCGATGGCGGTGACAAGTTACAAATGCAGCGCGAAGATAATTTAAAGTTCTTTAGTTTAAGATAGTTAACCCTTTTTTTTTACCATGTCCTTTTAAATACTCCTTTTAAATACCAAACCACATTGAAAAATTAAAAGCTAGTTAAAGGTAAACTAAAGAAGGGATGATCGCAAACTTATAAACAACTTCTTTCAATGTGACAGAAGGACATCCATCAGATCAAAATGCCCTTTTGACCCGCTAATTTTAAAATATTTTATTATAACATAATATTAGAATTATAAAAATAACAAAAAAAAAAAAAAACTCAGGTTGCTATAGAATGCAGATTGTGATCCATTATTTTTTCATAACAATATGTATATAAACCTCAGGCTGCAAATCAATGCAGATTATGATCACTTCTTTATTTGTAAAAATATGAGGTAATAATCATCCTGCAATGCCAAAAAAGGTCTATTTTCATCCTACACGCTCTAACCTTTTGGTTTGAAACCTAGGCAGTAGAGATGTAACACTTTTGAAATGTGTTTTAGTAGTATTAGTAAATAAATAACGGTCACAAGCCGGTATTGACTGTGCATGTAATTTTAGTACCTAATAGAAATACAACCAACGTATGAATAAGCTTAAAAGGAGGTTGTATAGGTGGACAAAGTTAAATTAATTTCTTAACCATTAAATATATTTTTTTTAATCCATACCAAAAGTTGATACAACATACAAATCAAAAGTTAATTCTTTGTACATGTCAAAACAGGCTAGGTTGACCCAATATATGTTATAACCAGAATCAACCCCAATCATATTCTTGGTACATGTCTAAATGTCAAACTGGTAAAAGAACAAAAATGAACATTTAAATTTTTGAACATTAAAAAACTGTACCCATGCATGAACCTGAAAGCAGAAAGTAAAAAAATAGAAAACCGGAAATGGAAAAATTGATTAACAGACAAAGTAGATGGAAAAAAAACCCTAATTTTTTGATAGAAATAGAACACATATCACAGCTCCTTCACCTAATAATAGGTCTACATGTAAGCGCCAATCTGGCCTCAACCACAAGTCTTTAGCCTTGGAAACCCTAAGTGTGATAACTGAAGATTTGAGCTCAGCTATGTATGTTGAGCTCACCTATGAAGATTTGGATCATTGACAAAATTCTAGTCTAAAAGAACTCACCTGAAAAGAATGATGCCCAAACTTTTTTACAGATACACATCATTAGCCAAGTCTTTTATTGTCACACCCCCAATTTACCACTAACGGAGTTTATACCGTTAAGGGGCGCGACTAGACCAGGACCACAACCATTAGTTACAAATACTAAACAAATCAGAGTAAAGTCCAAATGTTCATAGATAAAATAGTTTCAAAAATTACGCAGCGGAATGTAAACATAAATATCTTAGCACTAACCGCGTGCTTTAATTACAAAACATAAGTTGTTATATAAATTCCCAAATTAGTTCAAGTAAAAGTAAACATTTTCTTGTGCCCTGTCAACCTGCTCCGGATACTCCTCAGCGATCTGCAAAAGTTAAAACCACTCAAGTGTCAACCAAAAGGCTGGTGAGTTCACGGTGGGCTTGTCATGCATTGGCCCGGTCTCAAAATCATTTCTTTTGTCAACATGTACATACGTAACATTTGTTTATGAAAACGATGCTTTTAAACGTCAATTACCGATTATTTAATATGCGCTTAGTCTTGTAAGAATTAAAGAACTCAACCGATATCGCGGGTAGCTAATCCGTCGTTTCATGCACTAAGGAAGATTGTACCAAGCTGACTAATTATTCTGCGGTGTTCCACCGTCATTTATTTTTATTTGCGGACTTTCGTCACTGCTCTTTTTGCCTCCCCCGTGTCCTCCTCCTGGGATCACGGTGTCAAATAGGCTGATATTGTTTCCCGTGCACCTCCAGTGCCCCGGAGCGGAGTTTGTCAAACTCCAGTAGATCTACCCAACATCCCCTCGCTTCCACGAATTAATGGCACAACTAATTATGAGGACTTTTTATTTAATCAAAAACATTCCTTAGAAATCATGTGATATCATTTGGTTTAAATCCTTTAACCTATGCTAGCCATATTAAAACATTTCAATTAGGGTTTCTTTCGAAACCAAAAATCATTTATCAGTTTTTATTTTTATTATTTTTTTTTTTGTAACGACGACTTGATTCCTCCCCCAAGTGTTCCCATAAACACTTGGTGAGAATCAGTCAATTGGTGTTTGTCCGGTGCTCGGCACTCGTAAGTTTTGTCAGCATTATTCCCAAGTTGTTCTTCCCGTCCCTAACGGGATCGTATCTTGCGGGTTAGTGACACTCACCTTTGGTTGCTCGGCTAGACTTGCTTAATTATCCTTGAATTGATTTCCTAATGAAGACCTATAATTCATTTAGGTCTTATATATTAGTCTTGTGTCTAATTCATTTCAAACAACGTTCACTATGGCCCATAACATAGCACGTTAAGCTAAGACACGACATATCGACACACGACACCGATGGTTGATCATGAATAAGGGTTCATATAAATCAGATATCAAACATGTTTCATCATAGCATAATCATGTAAGTCATGGCATAACACTTAAACAAATTTCACAAGTTTGGTTTTTAGGTCAGGTCTTAGTTTCGCTAGCACAGTTTCGCTAGGCAGTTTCGCTAGGTGCACGGGCAGCACTTTCGCTAGGCAATGCCCGGTGACACAGTTTCGCTAGGCTAGTTTCGCCCGAAACTGCTGACGCAGTTTCGCTAGCCTAGTTTCGCAGGGAAACTGGTTTGAACTTTCGTTCAGGTATTTCGCTCGGTAGTTTCGCCCGAGCTGGTCTGGTCAAGTTACCCGGCGACACTATAGTTTCGCTGGGTAGTGTCGCTGGAAGGAGATATAGTTTCGCTACTTAGTTTCGCCCAGAGAACAGCAGTTTCGCTGGTCGCGAAAAACATATGGATTTGCCTAAAAATCAACCTAACAGCTTCTGATCATACATGCAATTCATTATCTAGCATCCCTAGGCATTTACTAACATAAATCAAGCAACTTTAACACGTTTAACATGCATTTTGATCATCAAATCTCTAAAATGGGTTCAAAACCCTAAAATGACCTAAATTGCATAAATCTCTAACATGGATGGATTTCACACGTAAAGTTATCAACTTTAGTACAGATCTAGCATCCTAAAGCATATATACAGAAGATCAAGCAATATCATGAGGGTTTGGTCATGCTTTTTAAGAAAAACACATATTAAACACATAATGGGGGTTTTTGAGACTCACGGTTCGATCTCCTAGCTTGGTAGGTGATGGTTTGAGGCTGAGATCTCGACAACATGGTGTGAATCTCGGCTGACCAGAATCTTCAGGAGAAAAGAGTGTGTGTGTGGTGTGTGGTTTGAGCAAATGAGGCTACTAGGGTTTATTAAGTTTATTTATATCAGGAGCCAGTTTCGCTGGCAGTTTCGCTGGCCAGGCGAAACTAGCTCTGGTCTCGTGATAGTGGATTGTCTTAGCTGGCTACCGGGCGACACTATAGTTTTGCCCGTTAGTTTCGCTGGCTACCAAAACAGGTCAATTTTCACATAATCAGGTATTTACAATTAATCATGCTATTTACAATAATAAGTCATGTATTTAAATCACATTGCACATAAAGACAATCAATGATGAGCACATAACACATACGGACGGGTTCGGTGATCAACCAAAGGTCGTGGACGTATTCGGCCTAGTTAAGCATTAGTTACCTAAGTCAATACTTATAACGTAACTAACGGATTTGTCTAACGGAAGTTAACCTTGAAATTCTCGGGTGTCACATTTATGTCAGCTTCAGTAACGTTTGAATTCACTCCAGCCTTCGTTGTCAATATCTCTATTAAATGTACATATCCGCACCTGTACATGAACTGTTAAACAAGAGATTCAAGTCACTATGAAACAATTCTATGGGGTTGTATACATTTTCCTATAAAGATCAAGATTAATATTCTAACAACAATACATTGTAATGAATATCATCAACACATTAACTACTTAAAAAATTAGGGAACAGAAAAGTGATTGCAGGTCAGTCTAAACTTAGTCTTCTTCAACCAACACAACCACATTTTTCGACCAGACCCGGGCCGTTTTGACGTATTACCATCTGTCATATAAATCACAAGCATAAACAGCGATACAAACTATAATAGTTGAACACATTGAGGAAAAAACCTGTTAACTAAAATAAATAAATATCAAATCTAGTTAATCCCTTGCAAATGTCATGTAAATCATAAGCATAATCTATATTCAGTCCATCAGTAGATTGTGTGTCAAGTATGCATTGTGAATCCCCGACGAATGCAACAATTATAGTCCATCTGTCAATCAATACGGATCTAGCGACAAGTGAAGCAGCAAGATACCTGGCGGCTTTCATAATTTCCTCTTAAAATGATAATTCTCTGAAGATACCTAACTTTCATAGCGACCAAAAGTTGAACAATATAAATGGAATACAAATCACATGTGACAAAATGGTACATAAAAAAACATAGCCTCCATTCCCAAAAGAAAATAATACGAAGTCACATTTTTTAGCTCAGTACATAGAACAACAATGATATAGATGTGTAAAGGATTAATTGGAAAATACAAGAGAAAAGCATTGTTAATATTATTAACTACCATGAATGTTTCAACAGAACATACCTTCAATCCACATAATCATCCAAGTAATTTGTATATGCACACTGCAAGGGCAGAGCAAGACGAGTTTTCTTCGGAACTATACTGTTTGTTTTTTACAATATTAATTCCTTCAAATATAAGCATCTGTAAAACAATTAAATGATCGTCTAAATAGTAGAACTTTTAAAAAGCAAAAGCACATCAAAATGGGTCAAATAGACCTTGTGTGCTTGCTTCTCCACAAGTAAAATAAGTAGTTGACTGCTAAACACTGTGTTTTCTAGGCTGTGGATCAGTCTCTTTGAAGAAGAGTTACCAGGCTTTTAACAGATAATGTAAAGATCTAGTAAAGTTCCATTAAAGAGATAAAATCAAAAATAGTTTTATGAGCATTTTAAAAAGAAATGTTGCAACTTCAATAGTATAAATCAGATCAAAACTTATCAAGTTGCAAAAATGACCTTTAAAGCAAATCCAAACAGCCCATGGAGCTCTTAACATGACTACAATCAGGAAATATGAAGCAAAAATCAATTCAAACAAATATAAACAAATATTATACCTTATTGTTTCTTGGGTACATGAACACTCCAACCCTAGATCCCTGCAAAACAAAAGAAACACTAATTAACACCATGAAACACACAAAACTGCTAAAAAATAGCTTCTGAGTTATATTACCATGGATTTCGGAGGCAGATTAGAAGTGAAAAAGGAAAAAGTGTCGTGATCAACACTGTTACAGCCAAATCAGAAGAATGAAGCAGAAAGTGAATGAGAATTGAATCTAGAGAGAGAAAGTAGTGTTTATTGATTCCAGAAAGTTACAGGTATTTTGTTGAAAGATACAAGAGTCCCTAATCTAGGTCCAATCTCGAGTATTTATAGGCTTCTAGCTCCGCTTCTCTGATTCTTAACTCGGATCCTGACTCAGATCCTCGCCCTGTATGTACCTGTAAAACCACTTATGATGTCCTGAGGACTTAGATGCCCGATGGTCGGATATGAAGACACATCCGACAATCTCATCTACTCATCAAGTCCCCAAGTCTATTAAGTATAATGTTTAGAATTAATAGACTTATCGTAAAAAAGCAAATTTAAAATATTTCACCTATCCGTTTAATTTTGACGATTCATCTTTCGCAACTAGAAAAAATTGCTTTATTTACTTGTACGGTACAACCATTCCACGCTTTATGTCACATCCAAAATCTTCCCTTATAAATGCACACCTCAAACCCCATAACTTCTTTACCTTCAACCTTTTTACTTACAAATTCTCTCTGTTCTTCAAAAAAGTTTACTACTTCATCTTCTTCATCCTCGATAATTTGCAGGTCAGTTCTTTCCATCCATAACCTCCTTTCCTTCTTTCAATTTTTTTCTACTTTAATTTCTTTGCAATGTCATCTTCCCCCAAATCTACTGATTCTAAATCAGTCCCCGAGACTGATAATCCCGACGCGACCTCCAAAACTGAAACTTCAACAATGGCTTCCAAACTTACGAACCCCAAGCCTGAGAAAGTTCCAAGGAAGCATAACCTTGACATTTCTTATTGTTTGATTTCTCAAGAAGTTCTCGATACTTTTATCGAAGATTTCCACATTCCTACAAATCTCCATCCTACTCTTCCTGGTCCCAAAAAAACCCATCTACCCGTTTCTTAAAGGCAAAATAGGGTTGTATTTTGATTTCTTTAAGCAAGCAAATTATAGGATCCCCTTCACGCCGTTTCTTCTCGAAGCCCTAGAATATTTTGGGATTCACATTGCTCAATGAATCCACCAGGCCTGTCTATTCTAAACCATTTCGAATTATCATGTCGAGCCCTCGTAATCGCCCCCAATGTTACCTTGTTTCGTGCTTTCTATCGCCTTACCATGGGTGGAAATTGGTACACGTTCGAGAAACGACGCGAACTTAACCCTATTTGCAGTAGCAAACCTGCCACAAACCGCCTTTGGAAAAATCAATTTTTTTACCTTGACAACACATGCGTACCATCAACCATGATCTGGCGTGATCCGAAGTTCGCTATTCGCGACGATCCCCCTAAAAAGGAAACTGTCAATCAAAAGCACTTCACACTTATAAGCAAAGTCTCATTCCCGGTTCGCAAACTTCCTGAATAGATTTTGGTTGCTGCACAAATTAGCACGCATTGGTCTGACCCTCACTTGCGACCTTCCTTCTTTAACGAGGGCGCTAGTGAGTTCCATATTCTACATTCCTCTCTCTTACTTGCTTCTTTTTTTTTATTTAAAAAAAGAAAAAATGCAACGCTACTTCAGAACTAACTTATGTTTATATTCCTTTTGCCAGAGATGGATCTATCAGGTGTATTGAAACTGCGAGATTTTTCGTCTTTAGCTTTTGAACCAACAGCTAGTCCTACCGATGCAACACTTACTTCTGAACCAACAGGCACAACTTCCAGTAGCACAGTTGCTGTTGAAACTCCATCTGAGTTTCAAGAAACTGAATCAACTCAGATCCCTCCTACTGTCACTACCAAAAGAAGAAAGCATATTGCCAAAGGCCATCATGAATCTCCAAAGAAAGATGAGACACTTGTCAACAAAAGAAGTAAGAAAGAAGCGTTAAAGAAAATCGAAAAAGCAACTGACTCAGACACACCCACTGAAGCTATTCAAGGTGAAAAGACTGATCTGAAAGATGTAAAGGAAGACCATGTTCCTCGACGCTCTCCCAGACACAATGCTCATACCACCTTACCTCCTGGAAGCAACAACACTCCTGCTGGTGAAACTCAGATGGATCGCCTAGCTGACGTCAGTTCACCTTCTGAGGATGTAAGTTTTAAATTTGAGAAACCCAAAACTTCACCCATAAGTCCACCCAGTTTGTCATAAATGATTTCTAGCGATGATATCACCATGAATGAATATTTTGCAACATCACTACCAACCACTTTAGAAATTACCGAAGAGAATCCCCCTGTTGCACTCACATCCCATCTCATCACCTTGCCACCTACTCATCCCAGCCCAAAAACAGTTTTCCCGTCATCGCAAGCCAGCCTGTCATCCTCAAGCATCTCAACTTTCCTCCCATCTACCCAGAATGAAGTCGTGTGGTTGAAAAGCGAATATGCGCAAGTTAAAACAAGGAGAACTGCAGGATACAATTTGGGAGAACTGTTTCTTCCCAACTGGAATATAAGCAACAAAGACAGCTTCACAGATCCCGCAATCGCAAAGGACATGTTTCTGCACAGTTCCACTCCTAATGATGTAAAATTTCTTCAAGGACTTCCCCCTTCTGTTTTAGCTTCCCGCATTACTGCCATTCAAGCTGAAGCCCAATCCATCATGCCTGAACTCTACAACCGATGGATCAGAGCTGAAAACGCCAACCTGTCCGGCAAAATCGCGCAGATGCGAACTCCAGCTATGCAAAGCAAAATTCAATGCTTGGAAAAGGACAAAATGGCTCTTGTGAAAGCAAAGAATGACATAACCCAAAAGAGGAATATGGCGGAACTTGCTTTAACTGAGACTCGCTCAATGATTGATACACTAAAGAAGCAACAACTTTCCCTTGAGAAGAAAAACTCAGACGCTCTAAAGGAGGCAGAGTCCTTAAAACAGGAGAAAAAGTTGCTTAATGAACAAGTGCAAGACGCTTCTGATGGTTAACCTTTTCTTCTTCCTTTTTGCGCTATTTATAACCTTAAAAATCATCTCCTTAATTCTTCTCTCTTGGTTTATTTGTACTAGCAGAGATAATTGCTTTGAAAAATGCGTTAAACCAACAACACCACAGATTTGAAGAAGACAAGAAGGCTTCTGAGAAGAAACTTAAGGAACTAGATGAAGAGAAGGATACCTTACAATACGACAAATCATGGCTTCTCAAGGAGGGCGTAGATGCCATTGTGAAGAAGCTGTTTAGAGATCCAGACTTGGTGTCTGCCGTTGGAAACATCAATAATACGATGAACGCTTGCGGAGTTAACGAAGGTCTGATCCTTGGGTTCCATTATGCGAAGATGCCAGGAGATTCTGTGGGAACTTCGAAGGAATTTGATAAAGACGCTAATAAGAAGCTCAACGAGGCCACCGAAGCCTTTAAACGTTTAAGCATCCCATTCCTGAAGCAACTTCCAGATCTGCACAACGCATCCCTAGAAGCAATTCAAGAAGTTATCCTTGGCGACAAGCTAACCCACCATGCTGATCAACCTGGATCTACAACCGAATCCCGCAATGCACCTTCCAACTCTGCATGACCCCCTATGGTATTTCCTCATCTCTTCTTTTTGAAAAAACCTCAACCGTCCTCAGACAATTCCCACTTGCATGTGGATGAACTTGTTATGCCTGTATGTGTAAGGCAACGTACTTTGATATTTTTTGCATATTTTGACTTGTGATAATTGCATGCGTCTCTCGTTATAATGCCTTACATCATATTAATTTTGCTAAACAATTTATAAATGAAGCATATTCGTGTGTTGATCAGACACATGAATATGGATTGTAAAAGAATTTTATCAGTAAGGTAAAATTTAAACCATACCCATATAAAAAAGAAGCACCATTATGAGCAACTTGTTTGATACATAATCAATTTCTGTAAACTGGAACATATCAACTTTTTTTTTTTTAAAACGAAACATATTCGCTTTAGTTTTAGTTAACACATACTAACTTCATACGAAACATATTCGACTTAATAAATTGGACCATATCCACTTTCCAAACGAAACATATTCGAACGGTCTTAATTAGAACATATCTAACTGTGCATGAAGCATATTCAAGCAATGTAACCAGAACATAACCGATTGTGTACAACATCTTTATAAACCAAGAACGTGAACTTGCACTGAAATGTCATGCTCATAAGGTATGTTTATTGAGACATACTCAACCATACTTCGGAACTGCCAACATTACATCAACTGAAAATACAAAAGAGAACGAATTTAGTAGCCAACTCTACATCATTCCTCACTTGATCGCTTACACATGGTATTTTCGCAAGTGAATTCCATTCCAAGACCTTGGCAAAACTTTCCCATTCCCATCTTCAAGTACATAAGATCCTTTCCCTAAAACCTCCACAATTTTGTATGGACCTTCCCATTGAGGTGTCAACTTCCCCTGCTTCAACACCCTACTCAAATCATTATTTCGCATGACCAAATCTCCTTCCTTAAAATAGTAGATCTTTGCATGTGCGTTATAATACTTCTCCATCGTAGTTTTATATTTCCCTTCTCTAATAGCCGCAACTTCTCGTCTTTCTTCCAACATATCCAAGTTTTCCCTTAATAACACATCATTATTACCTTGCTCAGCCATTCTTCGAGTCGGAACCCCAACCTCTGCTGGAATCACTGCTTCAGAACCATACGTCAAACTAAAAGGCGTTTCCCCATTAGCAGTTTTTGGCATTGTCCGATAGGCCCACAACACATGCGCCAACTCGTCAACCCATCCACCACCTGTTTTATCCAATCTTGTTTTTATGCCTTCAACTAAACTCCTATTAACCCGCTCAACCTACCCATTAGCCTGCGGATACGCAACAGATGCGAAAATTTGTGTTATAGCAAGCTCTTCACACCATCCCTTGAAGGGATTATCAGCAAACTGCTTGCCATTATCGGAAATTATGTATAAGGGCAACCCGAATCTAGAAATGATACACTCCCATACAAATTTCTTCACTTGTATCCCAGTAATTCTTGCAACTGCTTTTGCTTCAACCCACTTGGTAAAGTAGTCAACAGCCACAATAAAAAACTTAACTCTTCCCGCAGCTTCTGGAAATGGCCCAACAATGTCAATGCCCCATTTCTGAAATGGCCAAGCTGACACAATTGGCACCATTTCATGTTTTGCCTTCAAACTAACCGGTGCGAACCTCTGACACTCATCGCATCTTTTGATTATATCACTAGCGAACTTGTGCATATTAGGCCAATAATATCCCAACAAAATCAGCTTGTTAACTACCATCCGAGGCCCCATGTGATTTCCACATATCCCCTTGTGAACCTCATGAATCACATAAACAGCCTCTTCTTCAGTCAAACATTTCAACAAAGGACCCACATACATCCTCCTATACAATGTTCCCCCTTGGATTTGATATTGCAAAGACTTAACTTTTACCTTTCTTGCCTCTTCCTTTCCCTCTGGTAACCTACCTGTCGTCAAATACTCATATATTGGCATATACCATACCGAACCAGACATTGTCACATCCGAAAATTGCTTCTTCAATATCGAAGGCCCCTCCAAAACGTCCACCCTTATTTCTTTTCCCAGGTGTTTGAAAGATGTTGAGGCCAACTTAGTTAATACATCAGCTTTCTTGTTTTGACTGCGAGTTACGTGCAAGACCTCGCATATATCAAATTCCTTCATCAAGACTTTAACTTGATCCAAATATAACGCCATCGCTGCTCCCTTTGTTTCGTAATCACCACTTATATGTTTAACAACCAGCAGCGAATCGGTACATACTTGTACCTCGTGTGCCCCTAGCATCTTTATCATTCTCAAACCTGTTTATCCAAAAATCTGTGAATGAACAATACCCAAACAAACTAATAAAAAACAGCTTCTCTTAGCACATCTAAGCAACCTGCCAACACGGCCTCATATTCAGCCTCATTATTTGAAACTCCAAAATTAAACCTTATAGCATAAGTCATTTCATCACCTTCCGGGCTCACTATCAGTATTCCTGTAACTCATAATACCATAACGATTAAATTTTGTCTATATCTTGTTAACATGTAAATATAATAAAAGAGAAAATAACTCCTTGTTTTCAGGCGAAAAAGTAAGTAAGGTCATACCTGCACCTGCCCCTTCACTTCCTGTCGACCCATCAGTAAATAGTTTCCAAAGTAGCATCTTTTCCACATCCATCACATCCAATTGTCCCTGCTGACCTATAGGCATTTCAGCCAAAAAATCAGCAATCACTTGCCCTTTCACAGCAAACCTTGGTTTAAACTGAATGTCAAACTGCCCTAACTCCACGGCCCATTTGACCATTCTGCCAGACATTTCCGCCCTGCGCAACACTTGGTTAATTGGACAAGCTGTTAATACCTCCACACAATGTGCTTGAAAATATTTTCGCAATCGCCTTACAGCCGCAACCAATGCCAATACTAACCTTTCCATTGGTACATATCTTTTCTCATAATCTTTCAATACCTTGCTTACATAATAAATCGGCATCTGACCATGTTCCCTTTCTACTATAAGAACTGCACTTACATACCCCCCAGTTGCCGCGATATACATTTGCAATGTTTCTCCTACAATAGGGGCTGTTAACGTTGGCAACATAGTCAATACTACCTTTAATTCTGCAAATGCATCCTCAGCTTCCTGAGTCCACTGAAAGTTTTCCTTCCCCAAACATTCTTTCAAAACCTTCATAAAAGGTAAAGACCTCTCAGCGGCTTTGGCAACAAACCTATGCAACGCGACCAACCTTCCATTCAAAACTTGAATGTCTTTTACCTAAGTTGGTGATTCCATCTGTAATATAGCTTCCACTTTTTTTGGACATGCACGAATCCCCTCATTTGACACCATCATTCCCAAAAAATTTCCACTTTGCATACCAAAAGAACATTTCTTCGGGTTTAACTTCATATTTATACTTCGCAATTTTGCAAATGTTTCCTCGATATCCCTGAACATTCCATCTTCTTCTTTACTCTTGATTACAATATCATCTACATACGCCTCCAAATTTCTTCCAACCTGATTTTGAAACATTTTGTCCATCAACCTCTGATAAGTTGCCCCAACGGTTTTTAGACCAAAAGGCATTTTAGTGTAACAGAACTGACCTTCCCTTGTAATGAACGTGGTCTTATCTTCATCTTCTACCGCCATCTGTATCTGATGATACCCTTTATATGCATCCAAAAAACATTTCCACTTAAATCCGGTAACTGAATCAACCTTCCAATCAATTTCCGGCAACGGGTAACAATCCTTAGGACACACATTATTCACAATCTTGAAATCAATGCACATCCTCCACGAGCCATCACTTTTCTTAACTAACACAGGATTTGACACCCAATCTGAAAACTGAATCTCCCTAAGGATGTTTGCTTCTAACAACTTATCCACCTCACTCTTCACAACTTGCGCCCTTTCGTCATCCATCCCCCTCTTCCTTTGCTGGTACGGCACACTTCCAGAGTATAAAGCTAACTTGTGTTCCGACAAATGCCTCGGAACACCAGTCATGTCTGAAGGCTCCCACGCAAAAACATCCACACTTTTAACCAATAAATCGTACAACTTCACTCTCGCCTCTTCCGACAATTGATCACCAATTTGTAACTGTTGATCAGGATATTTCGAATTGATTGCCCACCTATCCTTTTTTATAGTCACCCCTTTATCCTCCTTTTCCATTATCTGGCACCTGAACAACATATACCTTTAAACATGCATCAGAAGTTAAAGATGTTCCCTAGTCCATTGGCGAAAACATCTGTTAAAGCTAATGGACTATAAGAAATTATACCTGATACACATGCAAAACTCAGCTTTACTATCAACCTCAATATTTCCGCCTACAGCACACAATCTCATCTACTCATCAAGAAGTGTGCTAATCATGAACAAATTTGAAGCAACGATGTGTTTGGATATTGATTCTACTTCTATCTAAACCAAAATAAACAAATTTCATATTACAATTTCAGAAACCCCAACCAATTTGACACTTGCATCCTTGACAAAACTCCCATAATTTTTGCATCAGAAACCTACAAATATAACAAAACAGCCAAGAAAAAAGATATTCAATCCGACGAATAATTTTTTTCTGGTTCATACCTGCATTAACCAAACAATATCACCATCACCACTTGAGCGAGGAGGAAGAACCAAAATCGAGCTCAGCCAGTCATATATTTGTCGTTGGGCAGATTACATATGAGTATGTATCTGGATTTGGATGTGGATGCTGTATTCAAATTTCAAATATCATTACCATCCAATTTCTTTCTCTGCTCTCTTCTATGCGATTTTCTCTGCGATTGCACCTTTTGAATTAGGTCAAAAAGGGACGATTTTAATTTCTCAAGATCAAAAAGGACGATTTCACTTTCTCAGATCGATGTTTGTGGCTTTGCATTTCCGACTTCGGCTCTGTGTGGTCTGCTTTCTCAAGATTGATGTTAGAATTAGGGCAAAGTGTAGAAAGAGGTTTTTCAATATTAAGGTTGGCGTGGAATATGAAGATAAAAAGCAAGTGCAGATCTTGCTATTTGAGGAGATTCTTTGTCAGGCTTCACAGTATATTGAAGAAGAAAATCAAAAAGTGAGGAGATGAAATTCGATGGATCGGGAATGAGAATAGAGAGGAACACGGATGTTATATGAGAACCATTATGAAAATGGAAGGCGTCTTAAAATTAAGACGGTAAAAATTACAAATGTGCCATTCTAATCAATATGCTTTATATAACATTATATACATATATATATAGGGTGAGGTTCATTGTAGACCCCTTAAAAAGTGTAGACCCCGTAGACCCCCCTATATTGTTCTATAAAACTCACTAAAAATTATAAAACTCATTGCTGCTGGTTTGGTTTGTTTTATGCGATAAGTTTTTTAAAATAAAAAAAACCTAGAAAGTTGTTGGAGACAATGAAATATAATTGTTGTTGAAAAAAGTATATTATTCTATAAAACTCACTAGAAATTATAAAGCTCATTGCTGAGTTTTAAAACTAACAGTTGTGTTTAAAACTCACTACAACTTTAAAAATCGATGTTCTTTAAAACTCATTGAAAATTATAAAACTCATTACAAATTATAAAACTCACTGTTGTTTTTAAAACTCATTCTTTTTAAAACTCACTGCAACTTAAAAAATCGACATTCTATAAAACTCACTAAAAATTATAATTTCAAATTAAGAAAATAAAAAATAAAGAAAAAACTATAAAACATAAGAAATAAAACCTAAATTAAAATATAAAGATAGAAATATGACAAAATAAAAAAAATAAAAATAAAGACCAAATTCAACAACAATGAGTTTTATAATTCTAGTGAGTTTTATAAAACAATAAAAGGGTCTACGGGGTCTACACTTTTTAAGGGGTCTACAATGAAATTTTGACTATATATATATATATATATATATATATATATATATATATATATATATGGGTTAGGTTCAAATGAGAACTTTTTGTTTTGAGAACTTTTGAGAACTAAATCTCAACCATAAATTTCAGGGGGGACCACTACAATTCATGGGAGGGTATCTACATGTAAATAAACTTGTGGCTCAATTTAGTTCTTTTTAGTTCTCAAATCAGATTGGTTATCAAATGATCATCTCCATATATATATATATATATATATATATATATATATATATATATATTGAAAAGTTCATTGTAGACATTCCCATAAATATAGACATGTAAACACATTTTTTCACCATTAGATCTCTTGTTCTAATGGTTGTAATTAATTTCATTTTTCCTTTTTTTCTTTTTTCTCATTGTTCAGAAAATTTTACATGTGAAAAAGAGTCATTTCACATGCGACAGTGTCTACAATGAACCTCAACCTATATACATATATATACATATATATACATATACATACATATATATATGGGGGATGAAACTATTAATAACCTTCATTTTATACATAACCCAATAACTCATTCAGCCACCAAGAAGATGTCACTTGTCACCCAAGTTGCTATTCCAGAAAGGTTAAAATGATCATTTCCCCAAAAAGTAAACTACCTCACAATTTTAAAACGGCTCTAACGTTTTTTTCGAAGTCAGCTTTTTATAAAAAAATACCATTGGACTAGTCGTATTTTTATCTTTAATACGGATGTTGTCCCGACTTTATTTGAAAAAAAAGTTCGAACACCCGTCTTAAATGTAAAATAGCACTAGTGTTTCTTTTTGTAGCACCAGTGCATTTCTCTGGTAGCACTGATGTTGATGACAGAAATTAAAAAAAGATTTGAAATAAGTCGGGACCACATCCGAATTAATGTTAAAAAAGCAACGAGATGGTATTTATTTTTATAAAAAAACGATGAGCAAACTTCTATTTTGGTCCTCGTGGTTTAGGCATATTAACAATTTCAACCCAAAAATGATATTTTTAACATATCAGGCCCCGAGTTTGTATTTTTTTAACGATTTACGTGAAAACACTAATTCTGTTAATTATTTATGTTAAATGTAAGGGTATATCAGTCATTTTGCTCTTAAGAATTATTTATGTTACTTATCAACACCATTAAATAGATGAGGGACTATTTTCGCAATTTAATAAAAATTATAAATTAATTCATTATCTAAAAAATAAAACCATCGTAGCACCCCACATTGTTGTTGGGATTTACAGTGGATATCCGGGTTACCGATTTTTATTTTTATTAAAACCGATTTAATATATAAATTAATACTAGATTAATTTAGCAGCGGAAACGATTTAATTTAAAACACGCGGACACAACTGTAACAGGATCAATCACCGTACACGATAAACACAGAAAAATTATTTATTTAAAATATATAAATAAAATTAAATTAAATATCTAAAAAAATTAGATATACCTTGGCGGGATCCGAGCAATCGCTTGAGACAGCCGGATTCAACGGGCTCGCGCTAGGACGAACTGAGACTTCTGACTCGAACCTGCGAGACAGATCATCGACGGCGGCAGCGGTAGCGGCGGTAGTGGCTGCGGCGGTGGTAGGGATACCACGGGCGGTGGTGACAAAACATCCTCCACCGGGATAGCAACCGGAACAGTCCCCTCGAGGATCTCATCACCGGTGACCGGCGGTGACACGGTGGCGGTGGCCGGCGGGTAAAGAGGTGCGGGGCACGACGAGGAGACCGGGCGAGACGGCCTCGGCTACACCGGCAGCACGAGGACCACCGTCCGGTGGTCATGTGATGGTGCGACGGAGGCAGTGGCAGCGGCGGATTGAGCCGCGGCGGCGGCTCGGGTCGTGGCTTCGACTTCGGCTCGGGCCGCGGCTTCGGCTCGAGCTACGACTGCTTCCCTTTCGAGACGAGCACAGATGCTAGCGAGTCAGGAGAAAAACGCGGAGGATCACGGTGTTGTTGGTGGCGGCGGCGATCGGAAGGAGGTGGCGGCTTGTGAGCTGGTTGGGAATCGGCGCAGAGAGAGAGAGAGGGTGGAGAATTAGGGTTCTTGACTTGTTATGCAATCCACCCCTTTCTCCCTATTTTATTTTAAAAAATCGCGGACCGGGGCTATGACGGACTGGGCCCGGTCGCGATTTCCTTTAAGTCACCAAACTGATCAGTCTGTTAATGTGGTAACAACTGATCAGTCCGTCTATTTATTCTGCGAGCATTTTTACCGAAATAGTTTTGTCGTTTTAATTAAATAAATATTCAATATTTATTTAATTAACCATTTAGTTCGTTTTAATATTAATTAATAATTAATTAGATTTAATAGTCCGTTGACCCCGGTGTAACTCTTACGGGTCAATATCGGTCGGGTTCGTTAATTCGTCAGGTCAGGACACCCTGTTTCCAACAATTGTTCCCCATTTCTTTCAACTTCTTTCTGTTCCTTTAGAAGTTCAGATTTTTAATTATTTAAGGATCGCATCAAGATTTTTAATTTTTTAATTCGTGGAACTATTTAATTTTCACCGACTTTAACGGTCTGAGAGACAATCCACATAATTGCAGGAATCGATGGAGAAGAACCGTTGCCGGATTCGTGGTGGCATACTGGCATTGTATCTCCATTCTCCACCATCGGAGCCCTACACGGACCACTGTGTCCCCATAACTTCTATGCAACCTCTCAACCACAGCTAACCGCCACCACCATCCCCAACACCTCCATATTATATCACATCCTAGGTCTAATACCACATCCCCACCTCTGCACCGTCGCCAGATCTTCATCCTCTTTAGTCGCTACTTACAGGTGAAATTATCAATGGATTGTGAACTCACCATCTTACCTCTGCCAAATTCTTAAATTATCGTACTGTAAACCTTGAGGGGGAGATCGCCTTTATCACCGAGCACTCTTTCAACATCGTTTGCGTTTCCTATACCGAGCACGATTGCCACCGAGTATCCATCCTTTTTGCCCTTGTTTTCATTATTGATCGATTCAAGTGGCGAATTTTGGTGTTCTAGAAGGGAATCTGGATGAATTTCATCCTCTTTTACCCAATTGAGGTGGGGGACGAGTTTATGGTTTTATTTTAATTAATTAATTAAATTATTTTTTTTATTAAACTACACAAATACTCCCTCATCTATTTAATGATGTTGATAAGTTACATAAATAACTCTTAAGAGTAAAATGAATGATATATCCTTACATTTAACATAAATAATTAACAGAATTAGTTTTAGGGACCTAAATCGTTAAAAAATAAATGCAACCTCAGGGCCTGATATGGTAAAAAAATCAAATTTGGACAGAAATGGTTAAAATGCCTAAACCATAGGGACTAAAATAGAAATTTACTCAAAAACGACTTAAAAAAAGTTATAGTCGTTCTAAAAATTGGGTGAGGGGGGGGGGTGGTTTTCTTTTTCGATAAAACTCACTTATACCCTTTTAGTTTAAAAAAAGGGAAGTGTCACATGGCACCCATCCAGGGCATCACTGATTCACTGCTTGATCTAATGGCTGGAAAGGAAGTTATAAAGTTTTGTATTATAGAGGGGTTATATATTGTTCCCATTCCTATATATATATATATATATATATATATATATATATATATATATATATATATATATATATATAGGGAGAGGATCATTTGAGAACCAATTTGGTTTGAGAACTAAAAAGAACTAATTTGAGCCACATGTTTATTACATGTATCCCCCCTCCCATGAATTGTAGTGTATCCCCCTCCCATGATTGTTCTCATTTGAACCTAACCCTATATATATATATATATATATATATATATATATATATATATATATATATATTGCATTTTAGAGGGGTTATATATTGTTCACATTCCTACACCTCTAATCGCTATCGCGTCTTTCTAAAACACATTTTTTTTCAATTTTTATGATGTTTTTTTGTTGTGGTGGTTTGTCTTTTTTTTTAAAAAAAAGAACACCAATAGAAATTCTTTAATTAATATTTTTTTCTAAAAACACCATCCTTCTAGACGCACCAAAGCACACATTTTATGATTTTTTTTATTCATTTGTATTTTTTGGCGTTTTAAAAAAATAATAAAAACGCCATAAAAGTTGAAAAAAAGGTGTCCCAGAAAGAATATATAGCGATTTGACGTATGATGTTTTTTAATTTTTTTTAAAGAAATTGTTTTTTTTTTGTGTTTTTCTTAAAAAAACGGTGGATGTAGAGGATGTAGGATTTTGGTGGATGTATTCTATCCCAACTCTATCTCTCTATATATATATATAATGTATATATTATATATATATATATATTTATATATATATATAGGGTTAGGATAAATTGAGAACTTTTTGTTTTGATAACTTTTGAGAATAATTCTGAGCCACTCATGTGACAACCCGCAAATTTCCAAGGTCAACCCACTTTATTTTGACTTTTTATTTTATTATTTATGTGCATTATTTGATTTATTAATCTGTTGATTAAGACTAATAAATCCAGTGTAAAAAATTCTCGCGTTTGTGTTGGAACCACATACCCGTAGCATACAAAATTTTTCATAAAATATATTATGGAACTTTAATAATAAGAAATTAAATGTAAAAATGTACTTTTTATATATTTTCCAAAAACCGGTGTCACAGAACAACTTCAACGACACAACAATATTTAAAAGATTCGAATCTAAGACTAGTTAGTTTTAAACAACAATGTTAATCGAGCTTAAAAGTGACGCGAACAAAACTATTCTTGTTAACACTCGCAAATTTAAAATTCTATAACACGACATATTATATAAACAATATACGACACAATGTGATATTATTTTCAAACCCGAATGACATAACTAACGCTAAAAATCATCATGACTAGCTCGAGTAAACCCGATTCGCTACATAATGAACAAAACCAAAAATCGTAACCTCCTTCGGGCCCGGTTCGGCCCAACAAGCCCAAACCCCATTTTCCGAGCCCGCAACTTAACGAAATAAACCAACCCGACTACCCGATGGCCCGACCCGAACCCCCGACCCAATCTACGACCGAATGGGCCTAGACCCTTCCTACTTTCTCGGCCCAAAAAGAACCGGACCACTCTTGATATATTTATCGGCCCAAAACCCAAGCCCCTTTTACATGTTATATTTTTTGGGCCCATCACCTTTGTTTAAAAAAAAATTTCACTAAGCATCTTTGTAACACTTTATAAAAAAAAAAACACTAACACACTACAATTAAGAGGTTCCATGAAACATGATATAAAATTTTACACGTTGAAATCTTCAAAATCTCTTAAATAAAACTTGTAAACAAAATATGAAGTAACTTTTATAAATCACCTACAATGAATTGCTTCCCTTTCAAAAATTATTTAGGCACAAGGCTAATTAAGCTTAGTGATAGTTGGCATCCAATATGTCTCTTATTACCCAACAAAAAACACTATCTTAAACTTATGGTTAATGACCATCAAGACCAACTATAATATGACACCTCAAGGTTTCCACTTCTCCACACAAACCCCACCATCACTTCACAAACACCTTACTCTCTCCTCTCTTTCTTTTTTCCAGCCGAAACACAAACACCCTCCTCCCCCCCCCCCCTCTTAATTTTTGGCCAAAAACAGCCCCACCTACCCTCCTTGTGCCGCCACTAATCAGCCTCCAGCTACCACCATCAAGCCGCTAACCATCTAGAAACCACCACCAACCGCAACCTATTTTCTCCACCATACGACGGCCTCAAACACCCCAAGTGAGCAATCTTAAACCTCCTTTTACTTTATGCATTATAGATATCTTAACACCCAAATGATGCACTCAAAGTCTTGATGATAAATGTTCTCATCTTCTACATTCTACGCAACCAAAATGAAAGAAATATATGAAGTTGTTTCTTGTTTAGAAACTATAATCTAAACATGTTTTGGTGCCTTAGAGGCTTAATCACTACCAAAACATGAGTGTACTCACAAGAAATCCCAAGGGAAAGTATTGTGGAAATACTAAGATTTTTCTTTTTCTTCTTCTTTCTTTTGTTGTTAAATTGATGTTGGAACAAGATGACACCTTTAGACTTGGTCTTCATGAGCTCATATTTGAGTCAAGATCTTGTTTCCAATGTAACTGCAATTTTCTAGCATAATGAAGTTCTAACACATTTGTGTTAGTAAAAGATAATCAAGACTTAAAGCTATGACTATAATTACTAGTAACTTTGAAATAATCCCCCCCCCCCTGGGTGTTAATGGACTATGTTGATCTTGGTACATTTGTTTAAGTAAACATTAGTAAATCATTGGAAAATGCTTAAACAATGGGATTGTGAGAATATTATGATCATAAAAGCCTTAGTATAAACTACTAATTTATCTATAAAATAGACCTCAAAAAGTGCTATCAACAATACTTAGGTAAAGCATGATCTTATGACTTGTTCATAAACACATAATGATGCTAGTAATAAATGGAAGACCAAAATAGGTGATATATGTTTACTAACTTTAGTTGCAAATGAAATTTACATCACAATCACATGACACCCTCTTTACTAAAATAAATGAGGATTTTATAACCATAAAAGGGATGTTTAAGAACTTTGGGCCATTCTACAAAAGACTAGTTTATAAAATCATGATTGATGATTTTAAGTCATGATTTTAATGTCTAAAACCTTGTGAAAACAAATATGGTCCAGATCTGTTGTGGGACGTGATTTTGTAGATACATGGAACCTGATCGTCATGCGAAGTATCAAATAGAAAACAAGATGATGCAATTTTTCTATGGGCCGAACCCTAGGCGAACTCAGAGTTCGGAACCAGACGAACCTGGTCCGAACCTGAGGTTCGGCTGGTCGAGTTCTTGACTAACTATAAATAGTTTGTCTTGTGTTGTATTTAGTACTACTTGGAACTTCTTGTTCAGATCTTCTATGTGTACTCTGTGGTCTTTCTCAGTGTTCTAATACAAGTCATTTATATTTACTCATTGTGTTCATTCATTTTACATTGATTTTGTTACGATCGAGTAGACGATCCTCCGCTCACGCACTTTCAAGTGGTATCAGAGCTTTCAGTTCAATCTACTGGTCGGAAATCTCAGTTTTTCATCGATTTGAGTCAAAATTTTGGGGTTTTTACAAAATCTCAACGTTTGGTACTCGTTTGAACATTTTCAGTAACATTCGGTGAAAAATATTCTCCTATTTCATTCTTCTTGAGTGTTTTTGAATCATTGTCGAAAATCTCATCCAAAAACAATTAAAATCGTGAAAGTTTTGTCAAAATGGTTTCGGTTCATTTTAGGTTCGGCTAGACTCTGAGGGTTCGGTAAAATAACCGCTCTGAACTCTAGGTTTGGATCAAGTTCGGCTGATTTATAAGTTCGGATACTATTCGGTCATAGTTCGGCTAAGGTTCGGCTGGGTTACATCTGGTTCGGTTAGAGTTTGGCTTGTTTACTGGTTCGTCTAATCCGAAGTTAAGGTTCGGTTACAATTTTGGTTCGGATTAGATTCGGACGAAGTTCGGCAAAACAAATTAAGTACGGCTGAGGTTCGTGTAAACAATAATTTTTGATCAAAATGAGTGATTTTCAAGCGTTTGCGGCGATTCAGAATTCGGTGCAAGCTACGATTCAAACTATGATGAACTATGATAATGAAATCGGAACAAGTCAGAAAGTTCCCAAATTGCTCAAATTGGAAGATCAAGGACCATGTATCAACACAATCCTCCTCTCACGCACTTTCAGATTTTATAAAAGTTACAAATGTTGTTATTTTTACCAAATTGATCAAAATAGAAAAACATTGCGTAGGGAGAAAACCGAGGTCGAATAAGGGTTATACGCAACGAGAAACGACAATTTTTGTGAGTTACGTCAAAACCGACCAAACTAATTTTATAAATCTTAAAATTCTTGGAAACATTTATAAGCTTTTATTCGAAGTTTTTCGATAATCAAAAACCGTTTTGCAAAAAAAAATCTAATAAAACGTCGTTACCGGCAAAACCGGCTAGCTACGACAATGAGAACAAAAGTATAATAATATTTGAGGTCATAAAATATTAGAACGATTTTATTCTCTCAAAGCGTAAAGTATTTGGGCCAAAGCTAATTTACTTGAACATTTGAACGCAAAATTTAAAGTGTTCGCGTTTTCGAAAAATTGAATATTAAACGAATGTTATTATTATTCGGTGTCATAACTCTAAATAAATTATTTGGGGGAAGTTTTGAAATCTTTAAATTTCTAAGATAAACTAAAATAATATAAAGCATGCATATAATAAACAATAAAGCTTTTTATTATTTATATTCAAAGCTTATAATAAATAATAAAGCTTTTTATTATTTATTTTCAAAGCTTAGGTATATATATTACAACTTGAAAATAATTTAGGCGAATTATTCCTACAAGATAAATAAAGTCACTTAGTAATTACAAAATAAAATCCTAATTAACATGAGTTAACTTGATAACTTGTCGTAATTTCAGAATTTAATACACTTACGCGGTCAAACAATAAAAATACAAATATGTATTATTATTTGAACCAATGTTCAAGACTTGATTGCTAATATTTTATTTAAGTTTTCTATCCATAATTTCGACATTTCTTTTACATTTACAACATGAACATAAATATTTTATCGGGCTTTCCAAATACAAACGGGATTATTACATCAAGACTTGACAGGTAATCGCTTGGGTGATAAATTGTTACTCAACTGAATCAGACCCTTATGCAAGTGTTCTATTTTATATATATTAGGGCATTACTTGCTTACACCCGTTCCAACACATTTCACCAGCTACACCGATCAGGTGAGTTTCACAGCTCCTTTACTTTTAAACTATTTTAAATATTTTAGGGGAGAAATCATGATCAAACAAGCATTCTTACTTGATATTATGGATTAACTGTTAAACATATAGTTACATGTTCTATTACTGCCCAACTTGCGTACATTTCGTTGTATAACGTCATGTAAACTAAATCCCACTATTAATTGATTTAAGTTAGTTCTGTACGAAACGCTATCTAGTGAATAGATCTATTTGGGTTGACAACCTTGCTTACGTCTGGTAGCTCTAGTCATGACACCCTTGACTTGTCAGTAAGTACATGCCAGTTATTATTTTATATACGGTATTTCTTGGACGAGATACAATGAGTGGGTATAACTATTAGTGTTTGAAATCAAGGTTCATGTGAGATCATACAACAATGACGGTAATCCCTTTTAATATCTTGTATGCAAAACTGTTTACAAATTACTTATAGAGTCTTAAACCTGTGAACTCACCAATAATATGCTGATCTTTTAAAATCATGTATTTCTCAGGTAAATGAATATATCAAGGCATGCAAATGGGGCACTCTATAAACAAACAGGCATGCAGATCCTAGAGTCGTAGTCCCTCTCTATCTTAATTAATATTTGAGTAATTCTAAAATTAAAGACTTTGTTTATTTAAAGTGTAAACTTATGCATATTGCCACCGTTTTTCCGCTGCAAACAAACGATATGTGATTTTATTGTAATGTTTAATGAAGTAGATGATGTTCCTTGTACCCACGACTATGATTCAATTCGTTCGCACCCCTCCTTGACCAGGATGTGACAGATTGGTATTAGAGCCGAGGTTATAACGAATTAGGTTTCACAAACAAACAAAAACAAAACCTAGACTATAACCCGCTCTGAAGCTACCATTTGCATGCAAGACCACTTCTTCAATATATTATCTTATGATAACTTACTTGATATACGTGTTAGTTTATTTCTAATTAATACTTCGTTAAATTCTATTAAAATGTTACTGACATTGCTATATCTTGGAAACATGTTATCGCAGAGATGGCTTCGTATGAGGTCATTTGCATATCATCTGACTCCGAGCACGAACATGCACCCCCTCACCAGTCTACACCCCCATGCCGATGGATTACGTTCCTCTTGACTCGCCACCTAAGAGCCCGCTACCAGGGATTGCAATCGCACTCTTCCCACGATCAGCTGCTCAGCCACTTCACCCTAGAGTGTCGGACAATTCTGATGAGCCCTCAGAGGCTGTTGCTGAGATTGCTGTTGAGACTGTTATTGCCGAGATTGACCCAGAGACCGTTGTAGCTACTGTCACCATCCTTGCCCCCATGTATTCCCACCCTACTAAGGACCCGGATATTACCCCCGGCTGTGCTAGTACCCTCCAGTCCTATCGCCGCATCTCCCATAGTGGTAGGTGGGGTTACACCCCGAGGAAGAAGACCAGCCTCCTTTGCCGTCCCATTGCCCCTGAGCATGCAGACCAGCCCTCTCCTAAGCGGTGCCGCATATCAGAGACTTCACACATCCACTAGATGCCGTGTGTCGTCCACTCATGGAGAGAGCGTGAGGGATTGCCTAGTATCTACGAGGTTGGAGAGTCGTCCGCTCAGGGAGCTGCTCGCTGGACCCCAGCCGGTATTTTTCCTTTCACCGGTGAGCCTATAGCGGATGCTGTTTCGTTGTTGGTCACTCGCATGCACATGTATGAGCAGGGATTGGAGATCTTGGAGCGGGAGATCGAGAGACTCCCGACAGTCTCCGATCTGGGTTGCCTAAAAATCCAGATGAACAACGTGGAGGATGACAGTGTCGCCACCCCGGGCGCTATGGACACCCTCCATGCACACATTACTGATGTTAGCATCTCAGATGCTAACAATGCCATCACGACCGAGCTCCTTCAGATGAGGGTATTTACCCTAGAGGGTCATGTGGAGCGTCTCTTCGCCTGCCTAGCGATGATGGCACAGGTCCCCGGTGCTTTTAACCCACCCCCTAGTCCCCATTTCTAGGTAGTACCTTTGACCCAACCTAGCTTTTGACCACCTGTTTATTAGTAAAACATGTAACCTTTTGACGGGATTGTGCGCACAAAGACAGATTATGTACTATCATCTTTTGTGTGTTTTATAACTAATGTGATGGAATGTAATAGTGGTAGAACTATGGTATTTTCTACTAGTTTATGGATGATGTATTATGATATGGTTTATGTATGATATTCACCTTATCTTATGTTACGTGGTTGCATTGTGTGGATGTATGTCGTGGCCGTTATTCTCGTACGTGCAATAACCCCATTTACATATTATCTAAACTTTTTCTCTATGTTGACATTGATAACTTAAAGCAAAAACATGCCACCAAGACGCCAAAATGCCAGAAACGTTCCCCCACCCCCACCTATGAGTGCCACTGAGATCAAGGAACTAATCGCGCATCGTGTTGCTGAAACCATCACTGCTGCTGAAACCATCACTGTTGCTAAAACCCAACGAAACAATGAGAATGGGCCACATGGTAAGAAGGAGTTACCCAATTTTTGAAAACATTAGAATTACAATTTTGTCAAAATTGTATTCAACGTTTTAGACTAACATTGCAGGTCCGGGCGGATGTTCGTACAAAGACTTTATGAACTGTAAGCCCACGAGCTTTAAGGGTTCTGAAGGCACTGTTGGACTCATCATTGGTTCAAAAAGATGGATTCAGTCTTTCGCATCAGAAACTATCCTGAGAGATACATGGACAAGTATTCTACTTGCACCTTTGCTGACAGTGCCCTGACCTGGTGGAACTCCCACGCCGACGCGATGGGAACTGATTTGGCATATGAGGTGACTTGGGATGAACTCAAGCAACTATTGCGTGATGAGTATTGTCCTAGAGAGGAACTGCAGAAGCTCGAAGCATAATTCTAGAATTTGTCCATGAACGGTGCTTATATCGCCGGCTACACCAAAAGATTTCACGAGCTTGCACATCTCTGTCCAACCATGGTCACCCCACTCTACAAGAAAATTGAGCGTTACATCTGGGAGTTGCAGCACACATTTAGGGGAATGTTATTTCTTCAAACCCCCAGACCTTTCAGAATGCGACGCGCCTGGCACACAATCCGGTGTACCAAGCTAACCGCCAAGGCATGAATTTTGCCAAGAAATCTCCTGAAGCCAAGCCTACTGATGCCATTACCACTCCCTCCACAAGCAATAAGCCAGACAAAAAAAGGAAGCACCCATTTTGGGAAAACAGGAGTGAGAAGAAACCCGAAAAAGCCCCTACCAAAGAACCGAAACCAGTGAAGGTCTATACTGCTATCGCACCAGCTCAAACTCCAAAGAAGACTAGTTATATGGGAAATGCACCTTTTTGCAACAAGTGTAACCTCCAGCACACTCTTGATTGGGGAAATGTCTACTATGGCCACTTCAAGGCCAAGGGACACATTCTGCGAGATTGTCCAAACTGCACTTGCTATGGTTGCGGTGCCACTGGTCATTTCAAGAAGGATTTCCCGAAGGCAAAGGATCAGAATGCAAACCAGGCTAGAGGAAGAGCCTTTGTGATCAACGCTGGTGAAGTCCGTGGCAGCCCCGACACTGTGATGGGTACGTTTCTACTTAATAACCATTATGCATGTTTTTTATTCGATATGGGTGCCGATAGAAGCTTTGTGTCTACCGATTTTAGCCAACTATTTGAAATCGCCCCTGTTGCTTTAGACGCTACGTTTATAGTAGAATTAGCAAATGGTGAAATAATAAAAACTGGAGTGATCTACCAAAATTGTTCACTTGAACTCGCCGGTCTTTCGTTCAGCATCGATTTAATATGCGTCGAGTTAGGGAGTTTTGATGTGGTTATTGGAATGGATTGGTTAGCAAAGAACCATGTAGAAATTCTCTGTCACGAGAGAATGGTCAGAGTGCCACTTGCAAACGACAACACTTTTAACGTGCAAGGCAATAAGGGTGGAGCCCGGCTAAACCTCATATCTTGTATGAAGGAACGAAAGTTCCTTTGGAAAGGATATCATGCTATTTTAGCTCATGTCACAGAAAAGAAGCCTGTAGAGAAGCGTGTCGAAGATGTTTCGACTGTCCGTGAATATCCGGAAGTCTTTCCTGAAGTCTTGCCTGGCTTGCCCCCAGCTCGATAAGTAGAATTTCGTATTGATTTAACAACCGGAGCCGCCTCGTCGACAAATCACCATATCGACTTGCACCATCTGAGATGCACGACTTAGGTAGTCAACTACAAGAGTTGGTGGATAAGGGCTTTATCCATGGGGTGCTCGTGTGTTGTCATAAAGAAGAAGGACAGACCAATATGAATGTGTATAGACTACAAGAATCAAACAAGTTAACGATAAAGAACCGTTACCCACTTCCAAGGATCGACGATTTATTTGACCAGCTTCAAGGATCGAGTTAGTACTTAAAGATTGATCTGAGGTTGTTAGAACATAATGTAAATGTAACACAAAATAGTCAAGTATTAGAAGAAAAGATAAGATATATCCTTAAAAGAGAAAGGATACGAAAGTCTGTATGAATTACAGATTTCTGCATGATTTCTGTATTCATACAGAACTACTCCGGAAATTCCGAAGTAGTTATGTACAGACCAAATTCTACAGGAAATCCTCATTTCCGTAGAAGGCTTCTAATGGGAAGCATTAATAGTCTTCAAAGAAGAGTCCTGAAGGAGTTCTGGACTATCAGAAGGTAAAGATTACGAGAAGAACAAATTCTACCTTTGTGTGAAGAACAAGCAAATTGAATACCAACTTGGCATTAATCACGAAAGCAGTTGAAGACAGTTGAAAAAGAGATAAATTGAATATCCTCAATTTATCTCTATATACTCTGACACACTCCAAATTCAACCGTCCTCAACCACCTTATCCAATGCAACTTGCTACATCTTCCTATAAATAGCAAGCTGACTTCACCAAATAAAGCAAGACATTAAGCATACAATTTACTATCTTCTCAAAGCAATTACAACATTACTCCCATAGAAAAGTTATTTCTTATTTTCTTCTGTTGATACATAGTTATACTATACATTTGAGATATACAAAATAACCCTTTTATGAATTGTTGTCTTCCAATTTGATTTACTTTTCGCAATTTGTTTACCTTGTTTAAATCAAATTGTGCCAACATTGTTAACGAGCCCCTCACGGGACCCAACAATTGATATCAGAGCAGATTGAATATTCAGTATTCAAAGTTCCTGCTCTTTAACATCTTTTCTTTAACACTCTCTCAAAAATGTCTTCAAGTTGGAACAATGGAAAATCACTTGGCTCATTGGCAAAACCCCCTATGTTTGCTAGGGAGGAATATCCACAATGAAAAATCAGAATTACCAACTTCCTAAAAGAAGTTGATAGTTCCCTGTTGGAATGCATAGCCAAGGGACCCCATTACCCCATAGTTGACATTCCTGAAAGCTCAGCTGGTGTGCCCGCTCGCACCATTCCTAAAGAAAGGAAATGGTGTAGTGAGGAAGATAAGACCAAAGAAATAAATGAGGAAAAAGCAAAGACAGTCCTCATCATGGCTCTTCCTCGTGGAATATTCTGTCAAGTTGACTGCAACACCTTAGCCAAGGGCACATGGGATGCCCTTGAGAAACTCTTTGATGGGGGGGGGGGGGGACCAAATGAAAAGAAATAAAAGAATTAAAGCACTAAACGAATATGAATCTTTCAAGTCACTCCCAGGCGAGTCACTTTTACACACCTACAATCGTCTTGCCACAATAATTAACAATCTAAGAAAGTTCAATGTTTCTAAATCTAATGAGGAAACCAACATTAAATTTATCAAAAGTCATCCTCATGAATGGAGAAGTCTAACCATGACTCTTCAATCAACTTTGGATTTAGAAGAAAAAAGCGTAAATGATCTCTTCTGTATTCTAGACTCTCAAAATTATGAAATACTGGACATCTCAAAATCGAAATTGGATCCACTGGCTCTTTACTCTGAATAGAGGAAAATAAATACCAAAAACAAGAGCCAAACCACTCAAAATGAAAAGAATTAAGTGACTCTATAAATGAATATTCTGAGAGTGAAATAGAAAATGAGTCATTTGAAAAATCACTGGCATTACTGATCAAACAGTTTGGTAGATTCAAAAAGAATCCTTCCTGGTCAACCAGAAACAATTTTTCTAAAAATGAAGAAAGCAAGAAACAGTCATCTGAATACAACAAACCTGAAGTTGAGAAGATTGAGATAAAGTGCTTTAAATGTTGAACAATGGGCCACTATGCCTCAGAATGCAAGAACAAAAGACTCAAAGATGCTGAATACTACAAAAAGAAATATAAACAGGCCATGCAGAAAGAAAATGCATTAATGGCTGAAGTCGAGAACCGGGACTCAGAGTCATCATCAGATGAAAAATGCCATTCCAACAGATGTCTCATGGCAAATGATGAATCTCTCTCAACTGATCTCTCTGAAACCTCACATGGAAAACAAGTAAGCTCCTCTCACAGTGATCTAATCTTTCAATTCAATAACATGTCAATAAACTACAAAGTTCTTCAAGAAAAATCTGAAAGAAACAAACTCTTAAATGAAAACAAGTTTAAAACTTTTGAAGAAGAAATTAGCTCTCTCCTATCTGAACTTCATCAACTAAAAGGGGGTAGAGAAAAAGAATTGTTGAGATTAAGACAACTAGAAACACAAAACTTGAGCAATAAAGCCAAAATTGATAACTATGAGACTGAACGAGCAACCTTATACCAAAGGTTGCACTTGGAAACAAAGAAAATAAACGGTCTCATAAATGCTCATGATCAACTTAAAAATATGACAAACACACCAAGAATTTATGGGCAAGGGATTAGGTACGTACAAGGGACACAAAACTCTAAGACTGTCTTTGTGAAAAGCGGTAGTCAAAATGAATCACAACTGGACAACTATGCCAAAAATAAAAGTCCAGTCTCTAAAACTTCAAATAACACTCAGTCCAACCCTGATGACTCAAACAAAACCAAATCTGAGTCAACCAGCTCCTCAAGTCGAAATCTTGAAAGTTTTGGAGAAAGTACAATATACAAGCACTACATCCGTATTGAAATGTTAAAACTAATTGGAAAACACTACAACATTAAAAAAATATACTTTGCAAAATGTAACACCTCTTTAAGTGCATCTTCCAATTCTGTAAAAATAAAAAGAAAAGAAACCACTGAAACAACAAACAAAAAACCCAAAAAACAAATGGGTTCCAAAAACCAAATAAAGATTTTCTTTTAAGATTGAACAGATATCTTTCAGAAATTCTGAAGAATATCTGTATCAACTAAAAGACTCCCAGCCCTGCACATATCTAGGGGGAGTCTTTTCCTTTTTTGTTTAAACACGTCTCATGTTTTCTTCTCAATAAATAGACACTTGTCGCTTTCAGAATCTCTCTTTAAAAAGTTGACTTTCTCTTCCTGATAAGAAATGATGCCCATCAAATCACATACTTAAATGACAATAGGCATATCGGGAAACAAATCTTTGTGAGAGGTAATAATAACTCTAAAAATAGGAGAATGATGAAAATAAGAGTTAATTCCCTCTCACAAACCATCCCAACTACCTCCATTAGAGGTCTAAGCAGTCGACAAAGCCCAAAAGTCTTACTACCAAATATCTAGACTTCTGAACTCTTCCCGGTTACAAATAGATGGATATCACTCTCAACTCATCCAAGTAAATATCCAAAAAAATCCATTCTTCATTCAAATATTCATCAGAAAATGGATTTTCGAGCTCTGTTAGAAAGACAAGCCTTCCAAATCCTACTTCACCAAACTCATAACCTTTGTCTTCATACCTCCAACCATCAGCCAACCTTTACCCGAATGATGAGGTTCTTGCAAACTTGTGCTATTGGTTTTGCCCTCATTAAAAAAACTCCCTTTAGATACGAATTTCTAAGGGAATTCTGGGCCAATGCAAGATCTGAACCCAATCTACCTGGAAGCCCAATAAGAACTCGAGTGAACCACCTCTCCTTTGAAATCACTGAGGACTCCATTCGCTCTGCTCTCAATCTAAATGATAGAAATGGAACCATTCACTTCAACAAGGCCTAAGTCATTGAAACCTTCATTGACATTGGGTATGATGGAAATTTTTTCGAAGAACAGGCCAACAAATTCCACCTTCCCCCCTTCTGGCAATTTTTCTTCTCTCAAATCCAACTCTGCTTCTATTCCCGTGTCAATAAT
>JBCNJP010000008.1:32139963-32191798 GCA_039602395.1 Deinandra increscens subsp. villosa | reverse complement strand
TGGGGGTGTGACAATATTACAACTTGAAAATAATTTAGGCGAATTATTCCTACAAGATAAATAAAGTCACTTAGTAATTACAAAATAAAATCCTAATTAACATGAGTTAACTTGATAACTTGTCGTAATTTCAGAATTTAATACACTTACGCGGTCAAACAATAAAAATACAAATATGTATTATTATTTGAACCAATGTTCAAGACTTGATTGCTAATATTTTATTTAAGTTTTCTATCCATAATTTCGACATTTCTTTTACATTTACAACATGAACATAAATATTTTATCGGGCTTTCCAAATACAAACGGGATTATTACATCAAGACTTGACAGGTAATCGCTTGGGTGACAAATTGTTACTCAACTGAATCAGACCCTTATGCAAGTGTTCTATTTTATATATATTAGGGCATTACTTGCTTACACCCGTTCCAACACATTTCACCAGCTACACCGATCAGGTGAGTTTCACGGCTCCTTTACTTTTAAACTATTTTAAATATTTTAGGGGAGAAATCATGATCAAACAAGCATTCTTACTTGATATTATGGATTAACTGTTAAACATATAGTTACATGTTCTATTACTGCCCAACTTGCGTACATTTCATTGTATAACGTCATGTAAACTAAATCCCACTATTAATTGATTTAAGTTAGTTCTGTACGAAACGCTATCTAGTGAATAGATCTATTTGGGTTGACAACCTTGCTTACGTCTGGTAGCTCTAGTCATGACACCCTTGACTTGTCAGTAAGTACATGCCAGTTATTATTTTATATACGGTATTTCTTGGACGAGATACAATGAGTGGGTATAACTATTAGTGTTTGAAATCAAGGTTCATGTGAGATCATACAACAATGACGGTAATCCCTTTTAATATCTTGTATGCAAAACTGTTTACAAATTACTTATAGAGTCTTAAACCTGTGAACTCACCAATAATATGCTGATCTTTTAAAATCATGTATTTCTCAGGTAAATGAATATATCAAGGCATGCAAATGGGGCACTCTATAAACAAACAGGCATGCAGATCCTAGAGTCGTAGTCCCTCTCTATCTTAATTAATATTTGAGTAATTTTAAAATTAAAGACTTTGTTTATTTATAGTGTAAACTTATGCATATTGCCACCGTTTTTCCGCTGCAAACAAACGATATGTGATTTTATTGTAATGTTTAATGAAGTAGATGATGTTCCTTGTACCCACGACTATGATTCAATTCGTTCGCACCCCTCCTTGACCAGGATGTGACAGATTGGTATTAGAGCCGAGGTTATAACGAATTAGGTTTCACAAACAAACAAAAACAAAACCTAGACTATAACCCGCTCTGAAGCTACCATTTGCATGCAAGACCACATCTTTAATATATTATCTTATGATAACTTACTTGATATACGTGTTAGTTTATTTCTAATTAATACTTCGTTAAATTCTATTAAAATGTTACTGACATTGCTCTATCTTGGAAACATGTTATCGCAGAGATGGCTTCGTATGAGGTCATTTGCATATCATCTGACTCCGAGCACGAACATGCACCCCCTCACCAGTCTACACCCCCATGCCGATGGATTACGTTCCTCTTGACTCGCCACCTAAGAGCCCGCTACCAGGGATTGCAATCGCACTCTTCCCACGATCAGCTGCTCAGCCACTTCACCCTAGAGTGTCGGACAATTCTGATGAGCCCTCAGAGGCTGTTGCTGAGATTGCTGTTGAGACTGTTATTGCCGAGATTGACCCAGAGACCGTTGTAGCTACTGTCACCATCCTTGCCCCCATGTATTCCCACCCTACTAAGGACCCGGATATTACCCCCGGCTGTGCTAGGACCCTCCAGTCCTATCGCCGCATCTCCCATAGTGGTAGGTGGGGTTACACCCCGAGGAAGAAGACCAGCCTCCTTTGCCGTCCCATTGCCCCTGAGCATGCAGACCAGCCCTCTCCTAAGCGGTGCCGCATATCAGAGACTTCACACATCCACTAGATGTCGTGTGTCGTCCACTCATGGAGAGAGCGTGAGGGATTGCCTAGTATCTACGAGGTTGGAGAGTCGTCCGCTCAGGGAGCTGCTCGCCGGACCCCAGCCGGTATTTTTCCTTTCACCGGTGAGCCTATAGCGGATGCTGTTTCGTTGTTGGTCACTCGCATGCACATGTATGAGCAGGGATTGGAGATCTTGGAGCGGGAGATCGAGAGACTCCCGACAGTCTCCGATCTGGGTTGCCTAAAAACCCAGATGAACAACGTGGAGGATGACAGTGTCGCCACCCCGGGCGCTATGGACACCCTCCATGCACACATTACTGATGTTAGCATCTCTGATGCTAACAATGCCATCACGACCGAGCTCCTTCAGATGAGGGTATTTACCCTAGAGGGTCATGTGGAGCGTCTCTTCGCCTGCCTAGCGATGATAGCACAGGTCCCCGGTGCTTTTAACCCACCCCCTAGTCCCCATTTCTAGGTAGTACCTTTGACCCAACCTAGCTTTTGACCACCTGTTTATTAGTAAAACATGTAACCTTTTGACGGGATTGTGCGCACAAAGACAGATTATGTACTATCATCTTTTGTGTGTTTTATAACTAATGTGATGGAATGTAATAGTGGTAGAACTATGGTATTTTCTACTAGTTTATGGATAATGTATTTGTTGGATATATGGTGTCCTGACCCGACGAATTAACGAACCCGACCGATATTGACCCGTAAGAGTTACACCCGGGGCAATGGATAATAAACTAATTACTATTTTAATTAGTTAATTGAACTGATTGGCGGATAAATAAATATTGATTTATTTATTACGATGACATATTTAATCGGCTCGCGATTAAATGGATGGATGAGTTAAACTGTTAATGGGTTAACAGTCTAACCCATTGGTGGGCCATGGAGAATTCGCAGAAGACCATGGTGGGCCCATGGTCTGCGAAATTCTCCTATAGGGTGGGGAGGAGTAGAGAACAAGTCATAAGTTTTTGAAACCCTAATCTCCTCCTCCCATCTCTCTCTCTGCGAAACAGACCAGAGAAGAAAAACCCTAAGCCGTCGCCGCCCTTGATCTCCGGTGACACCACCACTGCAATTCCGATGGATCAACGATTCGCAAGCATCATCCAGCGACTCGATCAGGAAGCAGCCACCGCCCGAGCCGAGGCAGCGAGCCGAGCCGAAGCCGCAGCCGCCGCCACAGCCGAAGCCGCAGCCGCCGCCGCAGCCAAGGCCGCAGCCGCCACCGCCGCCGCGTCCGCCGGCGCACCGCCGGTCGATCGCCGCCCGGTGGTTCTCGCGTTGCCGGCGCAACCGAGACCACCTCGTCCCGTACCGTCCTCGTGGCCCGCACCGCTTTATCCTCCGGTCACCGCCACCTCGTCGCCGCCGGTTTCCGGTGACGAGATAATCGTAGGATCGGTCCCCGTGGCGATCCCGTCGGAAAGGATTTTGTCGCCGCCACCGATGGTGAAGTTACCACCACCGCCGCCACTACCTCCGCCGCCTCCGATGACCGCCGGAGTTTCAGTCGCAGATCTGACCCGCCGATTCGAGTCAGAAGTTTCAGTTCACCCTAGCGCGAGTCCATTGAACTCGGGTGTCTCGAACGGTTGTTCGGAACCCGCTAAGGTATATCTAATTTATTAGATATTTAATTTATTAATGTATTTATTTATTTATTTAAATAAATATATTTTCTGTGTTTGTCGTGCCGGTGATTGATCCTGTTACAGTGGGATCCGGGTTACCGATTTTTATTTTATTAAAACCGATTTGATAATAAAATTAATTCCAAATTAACCTTAGCCAAGGGCACATGGGATGCCCTTGAGAAACTCTTTGATGGGGGGGGGGGGGGACCAAATGAAAACAAATAAAAGAATTAAAGCACTAAACGAATATGAATCTTTCAAGTCACTCCCAGGCGAGTCACTTTTACACACCTACAATCGTCTTGCCACAATAATTAACAATCTAAGAAAGTTCAATGTTTCTAAATCTAATGAGGAAACCAACATTAAATTTATCAAAAGTCATCCTCATGAATGGAGAAGTCTAACCATGACTCTTCAATCAACTTTGGATTTAGAAGAAAAAAGCGTAAATGATCTCTTCTGTATTCTAGACTCTCAAAAATATGAAATACTGGACATCTCAAAATCGAAATTGGATCCACTGGCTCTTTACTCTGAATAGAGGAAAATAAATACCAAAAACAAGAGCCAAACCACTCAAAATGAAAAGAATTAAGTGACTCTATATAATGAATATTCTGAGAGTGAAATAGAAAATGAGTCATTTGAAAAATCACTGGCATTACTGATCAAACAGTTTGGTAGATTCAAAAAGAATCCTTCCTGGTCAACCAGAAACAATTTTTCTAAAAATGAAGAAAGCAAGAAACAGTCATCTGAATACAACAAACCTGAAGTTGAGAAGATTGAGATAAAGTGCTTTAAATGTTGAATAATGGGCCACTATGCCTCAGAATGCAAGAACAAAAGACTCAAAGATGCTGAATACTACAAAAAGAAATATAAACAGGCCATGCAGAAAGAAAATGCATTAATGGCTGAAGTCGAGAACCGGGACTCAGAGTCATCATCAGATGAAAAATGCCATTCCAACAGATGTCTCATGGCAAATGATGAATCTCTCTCAACTGATCTCTCTGAAACCTCACATGGAAAACAAGTAAGCTCCTCTCACAGTGATCTAATCTTTCAATTCAATAACATGTCAATAAACTACAAAGTTCTTCAAGAAAAATCTGAAAGAAACAAACTCTTAAATGAAAACAAGTTTAAAACTTTTGAAGAAGAAATTAGCTCTCTCCTATCTGAACTTCATCAACTAAAAGGGGGTAGAGAAAAAGAATTGTTGAGATTAAGACAACTAGAAACACAAAACTTGAGCAATAAAGCCAAAATTGATAACTATGAGACTGAACGAGCAACCTTATACCAAAGGTTGCACTTGGAAACAAAGAAAATAAACGGTCTCATAAATGCTCATGATCAACTTAAAAATATGACAAACACACCAAGAATTTATGGGCAAGGGATTAGGTACGTACAAGGGACACAAAACTCTAAGACTGTCTTTGTGAAAAGCGGTAGTCAAAATGAATCACAACTGGACAACTATGCCAAAAATAAAAGTCCAGTTTCTAAAACTTCAAATAACACTCAGTCCAACCCTGATGACTCAAACAAAACCAAATCTGAGTCAACCAGCTCCTCAAGTCGAAATCTTGAAAGTTTTGGAGAAAGTACAATATACAAGCACTACATCCGTATTGAAATGTTAAAACTAATTGGAAAACACTACAACATTAAAAAAATATACTTTGCAAAATGTAACACCTCTTTAAGTGCATCTTCCAATTCTGTAAAAATAAAAAGAAAAGAAACCACTGAAACAACAAACAAAAAACCCAAAAAACAAATGGGTTCCAAAAACCAAATAAAGATTTTCTTTTAAGATTGAACAGATGTCTTTCAGAAATTCTGAAGAATATCTGTATCAACTAAAAGACTCCCAGCCCTGCACATATCTAGGGGGAGTCTTTTCCTTTTTTGTTTAAACACGTCTCATGTTTTCTTCTCAATAAATAGACACTTGTCGCTTTCAGAATCTCTCTTTAAAAAGTTGACTTTCTCTTCCTGATAAGAAATGATGCCCATCAAATCACATACTTAAATGACAATAGGCATATCGGGAAACAAATCTTTGTGAGAGGTAATAATAACTCTAAAAATAGGAGAATGATGAAAATAAGAGTTAATTCCCTCTCACAAACCATCCCAACTACCTCCATTAGAGGTCTAAGCAGTCGACAAAGCCCAAAAGTCTTACTACCAAATATCTAGACTTCTGAACTCTTCCCGGTTACAAATAGATGGATATCACTCTCAACTCATCCAACTAAATATCCAAAAAAAATCCATTCTTCATTCAAATATTCATCAGAAAATGGATTTTCGAGCTCTGTTAGAAAGACAAGCCTTCCAAATCCTACTTCACCAAACTCACAACCTTTGTCTTCATACCTCCAACCATCAGCTAACTTTTACCCGAATGATGAGGTTCTTGCAAACTTGTGCTATTGGTTTTGCCCTCATTAAAAAAACTCCCTTTAGATACGAATTTCTAAGGGAATTCTGGGCCAATGCAAGATCTGAACCCAATCTACCTGGAAGCCCAATAAGAACTCGAGTGAACCACCTCTCCTTTGAAATCACTGAGGACTCCATTCGCTCTGCTCTCAATCTAAATGATAGAAATGGAACCATTCACTTCAACAAGGCCTAAGTCATTGAAACCTTCATTGACATTGGGTATGATGGAAATTTTTTCGAAGAACAGGCCAACAAATTCCACCTTCCCCCCTTCTGGCAATTTTTCTTCTCTCAAATCCAACTCTGCTTCTATTCCCGTGTCAATAATCATCATCTTGCTGACCATGACAGCAAATGGTCATGTATGCTCTAATTCACGGACTGCACATGAATTTCTCTCACTATCTTTTACAGAACATGAAAAACAACTGCTACCTCCCTATAGAAGAGAGAGTTATTCTATATCCTCGTTTCGTGACAAGAATAATTTACCAGGCCAAGCAATGGGAAGGAATTCCCCGCAATTATCACACCCAAATTGTACCTTCTCAAAGGTATCTTGGTCTTCACATCACTGGACTTCCAATGAGATAATAGAGGAAGAAGATGAAGGCCTGAGACCCATCTCTCATAACAACATTCCTCTCTAACTTGAAGCCAGAGCACATCCTCCAGTACCCACCAAAATTATCCTACCTTGTACCTGTAGAACTACATGCACTCACTTAAACTTAATGTTTAAATAAGTTCTGTACTAGGTATCTTTTTTGGAAAAATTATTGAAACTCGATCTTTTGGGGTTGCTGTAATAAAAGCTCAAAAATGTGTTAATTTAGAACATCACTACTAGTGATTCTGTGTCTTTTTTTTTGTTTTCACTAAGAAAGTTCATACATAACAACTCCGAAAATTCTGAAGTAGTTCTGTACAAAAGCTAGAATGCTAGAATGAAACAAAAAGGGGAAAATAAGAATCTTTGACGCACTCCCCCCCCCCCCCCCCCACACACACAAAAAGGATAAAAAGGGCTACTAGAAAATTCTTTTGATGAAAAAGAAAAAAAATATACTGTAGTTGTTGAAAAACACATTTGATCTCACCTTAAAATTTGAGATAAAATAATCCTTCATCAAGAAATCCTAACCGACAATGAAGACGTTAAAAGCTTCTAATGAATAGAAACGGTAACTTTTTCAATTACGAGGAAAATCAATGATCCAACAGACATCCGTTTCACCACCCAGTCAATCCAATCGGTGAAAAATAGGCGTTAAAAACCCTAGAATCTCTCTCCTGCCATAAAATCCTCACTCACTCTCCAAATCACATACCGTTTCTAAAATCATCATCCTCACCAAGCAAAGCATTTCTTTGAACAATCAACATGGCCTCATCCTCTCAAAACTCCATGTTCAGAACATTCAACATAGAGCAAAACAATATGCGAGCAAAACAAAATCCACCGGCTTACTCCAACGATGTACAAATCATCATAGAAGTACTAAGGTACTCGTCTCTCATGGCAGCTCTCATTGAAGATGAAGAAATCTCCAAAGAAACTCTTATGAATGTCTGGTCAACCATAAAAGTAAAAACTGAAACTATGGCAAAAAAGGTATAGATTGAAGCACTCACTGAAAACGAAGATCGATCCACAACAATTCTATAGTTTACAGAAGAAGACTTCAGAAAAATTGTCGACCTCAAAGCACCAGAAGATCCTGCTCAACCTCTAACTAAAACAGAAATTCTCAAGATCATCAATTCCTTGAACAAAGGAATAAGCTTTACCACAGTCTCTGGAATAAACATCAATCAACTAGAGATAAAGTGGAAGCTGATGATACACACTCTCATCTACAGCCTAACTGCTAAAGTTGGATCATCAGATCAAGCTAGTGAATCAGTATACTCCATAATGATCACTCTAATCCTGAATAAAAGAATAGATTATGGAGCTATACTTTGAAGGAATATAGTGAAAAGAATTGAAGATAAACACAAGGAAAAGAAGGAAACTGCCCACATTCTATTTATCAGATTCTTTTCTCTACTCATCTTCAAAAAGTGTCAGGAATGATCATTGGCTATGACAGGAGCTAAGCATAGGTCAACCACTTTGAAAATTCTGAAGAAGTTTGAATTACGTACAATACACTCTATATCCTGTGTACCTACTTCATTACTTTCAAATATACCAGATGAATCTCCTGTTCTGATAAAATACAAAGAATGAACAGAACTACAGAAACAAAACTCATCTGAACCTGAACAACCAATCCCTAGACACAGCCCACAAACATCCCATTTTTCTGAATCAGTTAACCTAAACAGAAATTCACCAGACTCTCCGACATCCAACTCCACCATCTCAACCTACAAAGATTTCAACTTTAGTCCATCAAACTCACCTCCTCAGATCCATATTCCTGAAATAGCCACCAATTCTAGCCTGTTTGATGACTCTGAGAGTCATCAGCACCAACAAGTGGAGACTCAATGAGTCAAGGAAGCTTGGAAAGAATCCACAGGGATTGGTTCCCCAGGGATTCGACACATGAGCATTCCGAAAAGAATAATTAAACAACACATGAGTTTGAATCTTCCAGGATAAAGACAATGAATGTGAAAGACCTAGGAACATCAGATATTTCTGGTCTTCTAGGCACTAACAAAATTCTCAACAGAGAATCTGTTAGTAAAATTGCTGGACATGTGTTGTCCACTGGTATGTTAGAAGGAGAAAGATCATCTGTTGATCTAACTCCAATCGTGTACCAGACGAATCCAGGGATTCATGTGCATCGTATTTTCTGAATTCAAGGTTTAAGTATTTTGTTTTATATTGTGTTTAATTCGTTTTCTCCATCTCTGTTCTTGAATCGCTCGTCTACACGGATTCCGCACGTGTATACGAGATCCATATCATGCTTAGTCGTTATTCCGATCCTATAATTGGTATCAGAGCCAAGAAACGCGTGTTTCGAGGCTCTCACGATATCAACTTCAAAAGTTTTCTAGTGATTTTTGGTTGATTTGGATGATTTTTGTTCGTTGGTTACTAATAACGATTAGGGTTCATATAAATTCTTGGGCTTAATCTTTATCTTCTGGCTCGTTTTTTTAGATTTGTGTTGTTTTTGAAAAAATAATAATCGGAATTTTGCAATTGGATATTTGTTTTTAATTACTCAATCCTTTTTTTTTTCTTTCCTATCTTGTTCCGAAAAAAAAAAATCCTATCTTGTTCCGAAAAAAAAAAAAAAAAAGATTGATTTGGTGGAGATTTCAAAATCTCCCGAGTTTAATTTCATGGTCAACTAGAGTAAGGCTTTGGTCAAAATTGGCGTTCGCTCCATTTTTAAAGTTCTCGGATGTAGGAGGTCTTCAGCTCGGTTCGCCAAGCTTTCGGTTCGGTCCAACTCCTTAAGGTTTCGGTTTGATTAGAAGCTTCCGTTTCAGCTTGAGTTTTCATTTCGGTTTAGCTCGAGTATTCGGTTCGTTGCAGCTTGCAGTTTCGGTTCAGATTTGACATAGTTCTCGGTTCGTACTAGGTTTCGGTTCGGACGTTAGATCCCAATTCGGGCGTTGGATTTCGGTTCGGACATTGGACTTCGGTTCGGATGAGTGATTTCGGCTCGGTTGAGGTCTACGGTTCGGTTGAGGTCTATGGTTCGGTCGAAGAAAAGTTTTCGGTTGAATTTTTCTCGGCGCCATGTTAAAAGAAGTTGCAGGTTTGGTCGCGGGAATTTAAAAGTTCCATACATTGAAAGATGAAGTAATTACCATTATGCCATTGAAAATTTAAAATTCACGTACATTTGAAGTTCAAAGTATTTACAACCTTGCCATTGGAATTTATTAAATTGTGTGGTCCATATCATCCCGTTTTTGAACCAGTAAACGGTCACTCATTTTATGTTGGTGCAAATTAATTTTGATGGGGTTTTATTCATTGAGTTTTTCTGCACCTCGTGATATAATTTGTGTCTTGAGGTTTTGTGATCAAGTTTTCGGTTGCTGAGTTTTCGGTTGTAAGGGAATTTCTGCTCATGAAAAGATTATGGCAGACATCCAAGCGAGTACTTCTGGTGTTAACTCTCAAACTCGGGAATGTTCTAATCCCACATGTCAATTCTTAATTAACGATTGACAATCTAAATTTACTTATGAATGTTTGAATCGTGAGAAAACTGAAAAGGAAGTTAGAGAATGTAAGGAACGCACTAGAGTATTTAAGGAAAAATATGAAGCAGCCAAACAAGAACTGAAACATGTTGAACATAGTCTGAGTGATTACAAGTGTGTGTCTAGAATATATGAAACTAAGATAGAAGATTTAAATAAAGAAGTTCTAGAACTTAGAACTAAACTTGACACTTCTCAATCTACCCTTAAAAAACATCAAGTTATACAAAATAAAATGATGGACTCTCATCATGCTTTATTTAAATCAGAAGAGCGACTCGAGCAGGTTAAAGAAACATCTGCCCTCGGGGATGGAAATTTTCCTCCCCCATTACAACCTGAATACATCAAACTGCCCCAAACTGCAGATGAATTGCTGAAAGAGTCCCTGAATGAAGCAACCATGGTATATGGGCCTCAACCTGTGCATAAAGATGAAAAGACAGTAACAGAAGTAACTCAGTCAAATTGTATGAATAACACTAAAGTCACTGTTGAGTGTATAGGTTCAAACTCGAGTGATGTGAAGAAAGCTGATGAAGAAAAGTTGGTTCCTTATCTAAAGATCGAGACTCCTTATTCCAAAGTTGTGGATGAGGTAAAGCCGGAACGAGTGGTGATGAGTACAAGGCCTAATGGAAAGATATTTATGACATTAGGGTCTATGTTCATCCCGATTGAAGGAGAAGAGCGACCCTCATTCACCACTAAGTTCAAAGGCTGGGTCATGATGGTGGTCTTTCATGTGATATTAAGAGTGTAAGGCCTAAGTTCACTATCATGCCTCCAACCACTGTCCCAATAAAGATTGAAAGGCCTAAAACTACAATCAAGTTTCCAAACTCATTAGTGGGCTCGTGCAGTGGCAACACAACTTTCTCAAAGAACCCAGTGGGCCCAACAGCTGAAATGTCCAGTTCTACTCAATTTTCTACCAATTGGAGATCCATATTCTACCCAAAGATGCAAACAAACCATAATGTTTCTCCACTAGTGCCATATAGATCAAATGGCTACACTTCTGACTTCTATCTAAAGAAGCAGACTTGCTTTAAATGTGGAGTTCCTGGTCACATTGCTAGAAACTGCTTGCATCGTCCCTTTGAACCTTATTATCCGCTGAGATATAAGGTTCATCTCAGGTTTCAATTAAGTCTAAGCCGATGAAGGTGCAACCACCAATGGCAATGAAGACTGTTAATCCTAAGGTTAAACCTTCTGATGGAAATTGGGGAGCTGCCAAAGAGCACAAAAAGCTCTTAAATCAAAAACAGGTTTTTCCAAATTATGACAATTTTCATAAAAAGGTTAACAAACCAAAATAGGAAAAGGTTGAAAAACCTAAAGTTGTCACTCCAAAGGAAACTAAAATAGTTTTGAAAAATGATTTTAAAATGAAACAGGTTGAAATACCTAAGGTCACTACTCCAAAGGTGACTAAACAACTTTTAAATCACCTGGAATTTGGAAACCAAAAGTCAAGGTAGCAGCTACACCCCCAATTCCTGATATCACAAAGGAGATGTTCTTAAAAGAAATTTCTTTCACCGACTCTTCAGGTATACCCAGAACCACAATGGCCTGGGTACTTATGGCTAACTGATCTCTCACCTTGTGCAGGAACAGTCAAGGAGGACTTTCATTAACCTTTTTTATTTGTGATAATGATTATTCTAGACATAGGATAGGAGGCATCTCTCTACTACATGACATGAAGATGTCAATGGAGGGTATGTTTCTTTGTGAGAGGTAAAATTGAAAAGATCAGCAGAAAAGGTAACACTCTCTGAATTGTTTGTTAAATGATTGGTTGATGTGAAGTATGGTAAAGCATGAAACAAAACCCATTTCTGAAATTTTTCAAAGAACAAACTTTGAAAGTTTGCTTGGCCATATTGCTTAGATATTTGATCTTTAGTTGTGTGTCAGTGTGTCGTTTCATTATCAAAAAAAAAAAACAAAACAAAAAAAAAATGAAAATGAAAAAAAGTTAATAATAATAAAAAAAATGAAAACAAAATTGTGATAAAAAATCAAATAGCAAGGAGAAGAATTGAAAATATGGAAAAGGTTGACCCCTCAAAAATGTGTTTTTTAATTTTTAATCTTATGTTTGTATGTCTGAGAAGGCAGGAAATGAAATATTTCCGTTCTGAAGATGAATGACACGCGTAAGGCAAAAGTGAAAGACATGATCCAGTTTGATATGCTTGGTAGGCTCAGTTCCAAAAACAAAGGTATAAGTCACAACAATTAAATATAAAGTATGTCATTTGACGAGAAACACACACTTAGGTTAAGTTGCTAGTTCTATTTGACTGTGAAATTGTTCCCGATACACACGCCGGACTCCAGAGTGTTGAATCAAAAATCTTAAAAAGTCGGCGTCCCCTCTGTTTTGTGTGAGCAAAGACATGGGGATGTCAAAGCCGTTTGTCAAGTCTTGCCTCTGCTCTGCATGAGCAATGATCTGGTGTAGAATGGCTGACGTGTTAATCAGACTTTCCTCTGTTTTGCGTGAGCAAAGACCTGGTTAGTCTGCATTAACGTGCTTACAGATCACTGTATATAATTGACACCACAAAAGATGCCAATGTGCACAATAAAAGAGACCCTCTAGCGTCCAAAACCCTTTAGCCCTGACTTTGCGACTAGGCTTATGTGTTTAATGAAATGTTACCACCTGACTGAAAAATGCCTCTGAGTTAAAATCGTACAAGTCTTTGTATATTATCCCTATCTCTTATGATCTGTTCGTTCTCCTCTCAACCAAGTCTAGAGAAAAGATTCAAAACTCTGGATACGGGTATGTGAAAATATGTGGTAGGGAATGATCAAACTTGATAGACTGCACGTATTAATTACCTAGGATTTGTGTGTGACTGTCTTATGTTCATAATTAAAGTACCTAAAAGATAATCAAGTGACAAACAGCCTGAAAAAAAGGAACATGGGTTTAAAGAGGATCATAATACTGGCAATCACCTGGACGTGTTCGAGTAACAGAAGCTGAAAAGGGTTCCTCAGTTCAGAAAAAGACGGTTTGATCCCAAATAAAATCTTCTCGTTAGTAATTTGGTATGTTTGTTTTAATTTTATTTTTTCTTTTGAGTCTTCTTAAGTTTTTAATGTTTGTTTTCCAACCATGGCCAGGTTAATTTGAAAGGTTTTAATATGTTTTTTCTGGGTTTTGTGCAAGAAATTATGCCCCACCCCAAAAGTGACCCGGTTTTTAGGAGGAGAAGGTGAGATAAAAAGTTGAGATAATAGGCATTATCTCAGGAGGAGATATGTATCAGGGGAAGTATTTAAAGGAAACCCGTAATCAATGTTAGGGTTTCTGTTATATAATGTTATTCACCCGCTGACCTTGTAACCAGTTATCATTGTCTGGTTAGTTGTTTGTTTCATGTTACGCATGGCAGGTTAAATGCAAAAGTAAAGAAAAGTCAAGGACTCTGTTGATAAAGCATTGATGCTGCTGCTACTTGTGTTGAAGAACCAGCCGGAAAACGACTTACCCTACTGAAGAAGCTAATGATTAGGGGAAGTTTGTTGGTTCAAATGAGGCTTCCAAAGATCAAGAAGACACTGTTCACAAGTTGAGGGGAAGCTACATGCAGTCAGCTCAAGATCTACAGTCAAGAATGCCAAGATAGAGGTTTTAAAATTTTAGCCTCTGACGACAAAGACATGTCAAGATAGTTACTTTTGATTCAGCAAGGACCAAAGTTTCTTTCAAGAAGAATCAAGTGTATGAGAATCCTCCTCTCATTACTTGTTCGTCATTTGAAGTCCAAGTTGTTGCTGATTGAGAGAAATCTCCCAAAAGTCTCTCGTGCTGCCCAATGAAGATTGTTGAAAGAAAGATCTTCATCAACACATGTCCAAGCCAAAAGAAGTTAGAAAATCTGAAGACTAAAAGTTGAAGACATTTAATATCACAAGCCTAGGGGAAGATTGTAGAGGCTAGATATATGAGGCTTATAATATTAAATAAGTTGGGCTGGGCTTAGTGGGTTTAAAATAGTTTAATTGAGTTAGGTTTGAGCTTGGGCTGAAATAAGCCCATGTAGGCTTATGTGTGTGTCTATATAAACACACATAAGCCTCCTAGTTTAGTGTTGGCCATTCCAGAGAGACTCCAGAGAGAGCAAGGGGAATTCGATTTCTCTCTAGAAATCGTGTACCAGACGAATCCAAGAAATCGTGTACCAGACGAATCCAAGGATTCGTGTGCATCATATTTTCTGAATTCAAGGTTTAAGTATTTTGTTTTATATTGTGTTTAATTCGTTTTCTCCATCTCTGTTCTTGAATCACTCGTCTACACGGATTCCGCACGTGTATACGAGATCGATATCGTGCTTGGTCATTATTCCGATCCTACAATCCTACTCAAATCTGATCTCTTCAATTTCTCTCAAACAATCAGAGAGAAAATATTTAATTTCAAAAGGGATCGAAAATTTGACCTTCATGAACTAGGAAAAATCAAATGCTCAAACTCAGAAAAGCTCATGAAGGTGGAAAGAAACATAGCTCAAAACACCTATCAGCTAAATACTCTAGCAGATGAGCTGAAAACCTGGAAAGAAGAACTAAAAGAAGAAGCCAAAAAGATTTCAGAAGACATCAACAAAAGTCTCCAAATATCACAAACAGTAGACACAAGCGGTGATGAATCAATCATAAAAAACTTCTCTACAGAATTAATGAACAAGAAAAAGAATCTTGAAGATATGGGCAGAAATCAAGGAAAGGAGGCACAAGAAGTAATAAAGTTGGTCAGAAGCAACCTGGCAAGAAATCAACTGACTTCAGTAAATCTGGAGATCAAACACTCTTTTCAAGAAGATCAGTTGAGAGAGATAGAAAGAGATTGAAAACAATAGGTAAAAGGAACAGATGATAAACGAAAGCTAACCACAATCCATGTTCAACCTCCAACAAAGAAGACAAGACTTCAAGGTAATGACCCAAGTTAAGAAGAAGAGGAAAAAGAACAAATCAAGAGGAAAAAGTCAAAGAAATGCAGACCTCCATCTCAAGCTTATGAAGGCATGCCTCCTCCTCCTCCACCTCCTTCTTCCCCTAAACCACCAATAAAGTTGCCCAGAAAACAAATGCTTCTCAAACCCTCTCCACCGGAACAACAAAGAAAAACCCAGCTAAGCAGACTCAAATACAATCATCCTCATTAGCTGGATCTTTCATATCTGGATCAGCCTTTGAAGATGATTACACTTACAAACAGAATATGCAAAAAGTCATCAGGGAAGAAGTCAGAGAGCTGCAAGAGAAACTACTCAAAAGAGAAGAAGACAGACCTACAATCAGTCCTCTATCAAGAAAAGCTTTTGACAGGACCACCGGAATACCAGTTAATGAAGATCCAAACTACACAATGCCTACGATTACTGAGTTCATAAAGATCAAAGCCCAACCAATAACAAAACACCTATGGGTAGATCACTTCAACTGTTACAGAGTGAAGACATGTGATGAAAGCATCTAGGAATTAACTGATAAAGACCTACACTAATTCATCCCAATACAGTTGGTGTCATTTATAAGGTACTTTTCAAATCAACCCTCAAAAACAGAAAGGGTAAGCACTTCTTTATACTAAGGAATTGAAGCAAGAAAAAGGGTGTTAAGAAGATAAGCACATGTGGATGTTGAACTAGCAAAGGAATCAGACATTCCTTTATTGTTTTTAACAAAGCCAAATGAGATTATACCTCCTGATGTTTCATGGAGAGGATCCGGTACAACATTTCTCAGCCCAATCTTTGGTATATGCTTCAGAGATCACTCTGAAGAAAGAAGGTTCTTCAGGCTGAAAGAAAAATAAAAATATACAAATCTGGCCTTAGAATTCTTCTTATTTATTCTGGAGAAAGGCAAAACAAACAACAGCAGAACTAAGGAAGTCATCAAAGCAGAAATTGATTCCTTGATATAATAAAGAAGATTCTTTAGAACCCTATTGGAAGAATGCACTAAAGATCACAGTTTGAAATTAACTCACTCACTGGTAGGGAAAAAATCAGAAAATACTTGTAAAATTCCAAATTATGTTAGACAAGACCTCCTTTTTATTATGTAAAAAGATCAATGAGAATGATCTATGCATCTATTTTACTTTCTCTTTTTGTTTATTTTCTTCAAATACTTAGGGGGAGATTGTTAGAACACGATGTAAATGTAACACAAAATAGTCAAGTATTAGAAGAAAAGATAAGTTGTATCCTTAAAAGATAAAGGATACGAAAGTCTGTATGAATTACAGATTTCTACATGATTTCTGTATTCATACAGAACTACTCCGGAAATTCCGAAGTAGTTCTGTACAGACCAGATTCTATAGAATTCCTCATTTTTGTAGAAGGCATATAATGGGAAGCATTAATAGTCTTCAAAGAAGAGTCCTGACGGAGTTCTGGACTATCAGAAGATAAAGATTACGAGAAGAACAAATTCTACCTTTGTGTTAAGAACAAGCAAATTGAATACCAACTTGGCATTAATCACGAAAGCAGTTGAAGACAGTTGAAAAAGATAAATTGAATATCCTCAATTTATCTCTATATACTCTGACACATTCCAAATTCAACCGTCCTCAACCACCTTATTCATTGCAACTTGCTACATCTTCCTATAAATAGCAAGCTGACTTCATTAAACAAAGCAAGACATCAAGCATACAGTTCAATATCTTCTCAAAGCAATTACAACATTACTCCCATAGAAATGTTCTTTTTGTTGATACATAGTTACACTATAAACTCGTGTAAACCATTATTTACATTTGAGATATACAGAATAACCCTTTTATGAATTGTTGTCTTCCAATTAGATTTACTTTCGGCAACTTGTTTATCTTGTTTAAATCAAATTGTGCCAACATTGTTAAAGAGTCCCTCAGGGGACTCAACAAAGGTTAGGAACCACCTACTTTGAGTCATGGAAGAAGACGTTCCAAAGACAACATTTAGAACACGCTATGGTCATTATGAGTTCCTCGTTATGCCATTTGGGTTGATTAGCGCGCCAGCAATATTCATGGATCTGATGAACCGAGTATGTAAATCTTACTTGGATAAATTTTGTAATCATGTTCATTGAAGACATTCTCATCTACTCACGTAGTAAAGAAGAACACGAGCAACATTTGAGACTCATCTTGGAAATGCTAAAGAAAAAAGAACTGTACCAGAAGTTTTCCAAATTTGACTTTTGGCTTCGTCAGGTAGACTTTTGGGACATGTAATCAACGAAAAAGGAATTCACATGGATCCCACAAAAACGAAGCAATCAAGGATTGGAGTACTCCCACAACTCCAACCGAGATTCGTCAATTCTTAGGACTTTGCTGGCTACTACCATCGATTTATTGAAAATTTCTCAAAAATAGCTCAGCCACTGACCGCGTTGACCCAGAAAGATAAGAAGTTTATTTGGAATGACAAGACTGAAGCAGCCTTCCAGTTGTTAAAGCAGAAACTCTGTAACGCCCCAATCCTTTCCTTACCTGACGGAACTGAAGACTTTGTTGTTTACGATGCTTCGCATCAAGGCTTAGGATGCGTGCTAATATAGCGAGAGAAAGTTATTGCATATGCCTCTAGAGAACTAAAAGTCTATGAGAAGAATTATACAACCCACGACTTGGAGCTAGGAGCAATTGTCTTTGCTCTAAAAATCTGGAGACACTACCTCTACGGAACTCAAAGCACCATATTCACTGATCGTAAGAGCCTTCAACACATATTTGATTAGAAGGACATAAATATGAGGCAACGTCGTTGGGTTGAGTTGTTAAATGATTACGATTATGAGATACGTTATCATCCTGGAAAGGTTAACGTTGTAGCCGATGCCTTAAGCAAAAAGGAGCGCATGAAGCCACTTTGAGTTCGAGCAATGAGTATGACCATACACTCAAATCTCACTTCACAAATTCATGACGCTCAAATCAAAGCTCTCAAGCTTGAGAATTTAAAAGAAGAAAATTTACATGGCATGGAAACGCAACTAGAGGAAAAGCCTGACGAAACCATGACATTCATGGATAGGCTATGGGTGCCTAACTATGGAGGTATGAAGAAGCTAGTGCTTGATGAAGCCCATAAATCAAGGTATTCCATTCACCCAGATGTGGATAAGACGTATCACGATCTTAGAGAACAATACTGGTGGCCTAACATGAAGGCAGAGATAGCCACTTACGTGGGAAAATGTTAGGCATGTTCAAAGGTCAAGGCTGAATACCAGAAGCCTTCTGGATTGTTAACTCAACCAGTGATTCTAGAATGGAAATGGGAAGGAATATATATGGATTTTATCACCAAATTGCCTAAGTCCAGATCGGGTTATGATGCAATCTGGGTGATAGTAGACCGATTGACAAAATTTACGGACTTCTTACCAATCGAGGAGAAGGATAATATGGATAGGCGAGCCAAACTCTACATAAAGGAAATCGTATTGCGCCACGGAGTGCCTATGTCCATCATTTCTGATCGCGGCAGTCAGTTCACTGCCAACTTTTAGCAATCTCTTCAAGGATTCTTTGGGTACTCGCCTAGATATGGGTATTACCTACCATCCGCAGATGGATGGCCAAAGCGAGAGAATAATTCAGACACTAGAAGATATGCTGAGAGTCTGTGTGATCGACTTTAGAAAAAACTGGGATGAACATCTGCCACTTGCCGAATTTTCCTACAACAACAGTTACCACACTAGCATTAAGGAAGTTCCTTTTGAAGCACTTTACGGGAGAAAGTGCAGGTCACCGCTTTATTGGACGGAAGTTGGTGATAGTCAGCTGACTGGTACTGAGTTAATCTTCCAACCCACAGAGAAGATATTCCAAGTGAAGAATCGATAAAAGTGCTAGGGACAGACAAAAGAACCATGCCGATAATTATCGTAAGCCATTAGCATTCAAAAAGGGTGATCGTGTCATGTTGAAAGTATCACCTTGGAAAGGCGCCATCAGATTCGGTAAACGAGGAAAGCTCAACCCTCATTACATCAGCCTTTTCGAAATCATTGAAACAATCAGCCCGTTAACATACCGACTACGCCTACCTGCTGAATTAAGCAACGTTCATAATGTCTTTCACGTTAGTAACTTTAGGAATTGTTTGTCTGATGAATCACTCTTCGTTCCGCTTGACGAGATCCAAGTCGACAAGACACTCCGTTTCATTGAAGAACCTATCGAGATACTTGACTGAGAAGTCAAAAGACTTAAACAGAGCCGCATCCCAATCGTCAAAGTGCACTGGAACTCATGACGAGGCCCAGAGTACACTTTGGGAACGCGAGGATCAAATGCGCAGGAATTATCCTCGTCTTGTTGAAAATCTTGCATCCACCATTACTCGGAGCTGAATTTCGGGACGAAATTCTTCTAACTGGGGGAGAATGTGTCAACCTGCAAATTTCCAAGGTCAACCCACTTTACTTTGACTTTTTATTTTATTAAATTATGTGTATTATTTGATTTATTTATCTGTTGATTAAGAATAATAAAATCCAACATAAAAAAATTCTCGCGTTTGTGTTAGAACCACATACCCGAACCAACTTCAACGACATAACAATCTTTAAGTGATTCGAATTTACGACTAGTTAGTTTTAAACAACAATGTTAATTGAGCTTAAAGACGCGAACAAAACTATTCTTGTTAACACTCACAAATTTAAAAATCCTATAACATGACATATTATGTAAGCAATATACGGCACTGTAGTATCGATGCTAATCAGATTTAACTTAACAAGAAACTCCCTACCAGTAAATATAACCTTGCGCAATGAAGTTATATTTCACTCTACTTAAGCATAATTTAGTTCACTTGTACGATGTAAGTGTTTGATTGCATAAAGATAGTAACAACAAAGTATAAAATACTCGGCACTATTTGCATTAACTCAAAGTTACACTGTTACAAGGTGATTGAGAACCGTGTGTAAACAAAGAGCTAACTAAGCTATATATAGTGCAGATGAGATCAATGACAGACATTGATCTCAAACGATCTAATCTAAACCGTTAAACAACATGTCAAATACTACTACTAAAAGAATAAACTTCGACAGATGTGATATCTTACGTGTGATCAGCAACATTCTTCTTTAGGAAAGCGGCTTTGGTGTATATAGAAGCAACCAGGAAGCTTTTGCAGGATTGGATAATCTGAAAAGATCTCTCTGGAAAAGTCTGGTTGAAATCATTATCTGGTGGATAATCTAGCTCACCCGAAATATTCACTATAAGACAAAATTTGCTTCTTTCGGTTGAACTGACTGTTCCGCTTGAACTCGAGATTTCCACTTGAACTTCAACTTCAGCCATAACAACTCAAAAATTGGCTTTCAGCCGGAAATCACCAAAGTAATATTCCTTACAATCTCCCCCTAAGCTGATGCTAGCAAATTATTCTTCATCTTTGAAGTCTATCTCCAAAAATTGACTCTGTACATAAATTCTTCTCCTTGACCTACTTGTCAAAGGACTTGATGCTGGCATCCAAACTTTAAGAAAGCTCATTCGTGTTAGTTTTGGTCACCTTCACATGTTTGAAAGTTTCCCAATCTCTTTCACTCCATTCACTTTGAACTGAGATGGATTCATGGGCAGTGAAGGTGCCATCAGCTCTGTGCACATAGAATAGCTTCTCATCTTCTTCCCAAATAATAAATTTAATCTCACTGGCAGGATCTTCTTTTTCTTCAATATCAGAATCTCCTTGTGATCTGTAGAGCATTCCACATTCAAGCACTGTTGGTTCTATGCGAATTCTCAACAGATGCTCTGCTCTTGTTGGTTTCAGAATCCCTCTAAGCTTTAGAATTATATCAGTCATTTGAAGTGCAGAAAAAGTCTAGTAGCCTGATGTGCATTTACTACTTTGGATGTGCCATCTGCTAGTTGGAATGTGAAATCAAAGTTATCTTCATTAGCTGTCCACCCGACAATTTTGTTCTTTCTGGTGGCCCTTTTCTTCTTTGGCTTTGATCTTTCTTCCTTTTAGCATGCATCAACTTTCTCTTGTTCTTATTCTTCTCATCATCAGAATCACTTTCTGATTCTTGCACAGCAGGGGCTTTCCATTTTGATGATGGAGAAGAGGGACCAGGTTGAACATCAGTTTGTTTGGGTGGAGGCGTATGAGCGATGGTGGTTGAAGGTTCTTTTATGGTAAGAGGTGGCAGGGATTTTTGAGTGGGTGGCTTCATAGCTTCAGGTGTTGGGCTAGTGGGAGGAGATGGTGGAAATATATCCGAAAAGTACATGACAAGAGCATGTTTATTTTTGAAAGGAATGATTGGGGTGAAGTTGTCAGTTTGGTATTTTGGGTTTGAAAGCTTGGTAGCAACTTTCTTGGATATGGAGGGTGGTTTGTAAGGTATGAGGGCAATTGATTGAGATACTGATGAAAAGGCTGTAGGTTTAGGGTTTGGCTCATAGATAAAGGAAGGTGGAGGTAGGATATCTGCATCATCATCAAACTCTGAAATGTTAGTTGTCATACCTGAAGTGGTTTCTGAAGGCATGGGCAACACCAGGTTTGGGTTAACAGTAACACTGTCTCCTCTGAGCTCTAGAAAGATAGAATCAATCAAACTGCATAGCTCCTTAACCTTCATTTGAGTCACATCTTCCTCAGATTTCCAATTTCTGATAATCAGAACCCTCTTAACCTTCTTCAGCAGTTCATAATTTTCATCATTCTTCACCAATTTGATGGGCATCTTTGAAGCAATATCAATCACCCTTTGCCTTTCAGTTTCAGTCGTAGTCTCCAAATTGTAATCCCTCAATCTCCATTCAAATGACCTTCTTTTAGCTTCTTTAAATAGACTTTCAACAACCCAATTTTGTGAAAACAAGTCCAATCCTCTTGAAACTCTTTTGCTAGCCTTTCAAGTTCAGCAGCCATCCTGGCATCTTCCACCATTTTGTTTAAAGCCTCTAATTCTGGAGTTTGAACAACCTGCTAAATAGTTAGAACATTTTCAGGTTGAACTTGCTCTTCACTCCTCATAGCCACTAGGGTTTCAGCAACATCTTCATTGTCATCCCTGGGCTGTTCAACTGGTTGAACCACTGGGAACTGATCAGTCCCAAAGATAGAGTGATTCCTGCCAAACACAGGGTCAGGTGTATTCTTATCGATTTCAATTACCTCGACATGAATTTCAGGTTGGACTTCCTGTTGAACTTCACCTTGGACTTCAGCCACCACCGGTGGTTTGGTGACCTCAGGCTCTTTTTATCATTCAACTCAATAACCTTTGTACCTTCTCCTTCTCCTAACACATTTTCATCTTCTCCTTCAATGGCAGTTCCTACAACTCCAGTTCCAGTGCTATCTTCTACTTCAACATGTTCTGCTGTTGCTTTGCTGGTGGAGGCTCTTTCAGCTGGAAAAATCACATCTTTGAGCAGCCTTGTGATCATGTTTATATGCTCAGGGATAGCACTAACAATAAGCATGGAAGATTGTACCAATTCAGTGAGGTTGGGGTCTTCAAATGGTGAGATAGCAATTAATTGGCTACTCTTCACATTTACCCAACTTTTTTCAACTAAGAAAGGTTGAACACCTGCAATTCTACTGGCAGTGGCTCTTACTTCAGCCGGTATCCTTTCTTGTTCTTCAATTTCATGAATGGCAGGTGTTGAGATAAGCTTCTCCCCCAATTTGACAGTATCAGCCTCAGATATGTTTAGGCTTGAAGGACCTGCTTCAGCCTGAATAGGAACAGCTTGAACCAATGATGCAACAGTGACATTAAGTGAGTCAACCTATTATTGGAGAGATTTGTACAAGTTCGTCAATCGGGTAGTGTATAAGTTCCCTCAACTGGCTTTTTACCAGTATCCCTGGATGAAACCAAGTTATCAATCCTTGATTGATCAACCCTGGTACCCATGGCTTCTTGGCACCCGGGATTCTCCTCATCTGTCTCAGCAACCCTTAGTTCCAAGGAAGGTTCCTTAGGTGCTGATTTAAAGGAGATTGCCACATATTGGGTCTTATTGATGTTACTACTAGCACCAAGGTCCAGTGGGGACTCATGGACAATAACTGCCCTTTCTGTATGAATCTCATCTGCACTCCTGAGATTCACCTTCGGTAAAGAGTGGTGGCTCAATGTAACAGGGTCATAATCCATCAATGTGTTCTCATCTAATGAGGTAGGTGAGTTAATAACACCTTCATTTGAATCGGAGATGTATACATTGTCACTCCTAGGTGATTGGAGAGTTAGGGGTGAAATTCTTTCGGATAGGGATTGTGCATCCTTGTCTAATGACTCCCCCCTCAAAAGAAGGTTCATCCCTAAGAGATAATCCCAGTTTGGTCAGTTTCCGCTTGGGCTTTTTTCCTTTAGCGGGGCTAGAAGCTTCAGGTTGGTTGGTGGGCATAGGTGGAGGAGACCTAGCAACCACATTTCTATGTCTTTAAAAAATGATAGGTGGGGATTCGGATGATGAAGTGGCAGGGGTGGTAGTTTTTGTAGTGGAATTCCTCTTTTTGGAATGGTAAGTTTGAAGTGTTAAGGAAGTGGGAACTGATGTGGGCTGAGGAACTATGGGTTCAATAGTCTTGTCATCAGGAGCAGGTTGCTCATGTGCAACAACAATTTCCGTTTGAGCCCCGGCTTATGTGGGTTCATCAGGAAACTGCCTCAGAATTGGTAGGGGATGGTCAGTGTCCCTTCCGAGAAATACTGTCTTGTTTAAAGCTAAGTTAGAAAAGGTTTTCTCATTAAGAAGTTTTGGATGTAAAATCGAACCACCCAAATTAATTTAAGGGTATTTTTCTTTGAGAATGCATGTTAAAAACCTGGGATATAGATAAACGTACAATGCTGTGGCATTCAATTTTAGGGCATTGAAAATGAGTTGAGAGAAATTAAAAATTTCACCCTTTACCACTGCATAAAATGCTGAAGCCTATTCAGCGGCACGTTCATCAAAGCCTCCACTTTTATGAGTGAGACATACCAAAATAATGAGGGCGAGGAACCTCCATTTTTATGGCAGTTGTCCCTTTTTGATGGTATTGCTTGTGGTTGAACCGCCATACCCAATTTCCCTGAATAGTGGCAGGAATTTCTTTGAATCCACAGAAATGTAACCATTTTCATCCCTTAGCTTAACACTTTTCTGACTTTTTCTTCATTGATTTCCACTGTTGTGCCCTGAACCGTTGACACAATTGTTTCACCACCATCGCTGTCTTTGACTATCTTAGCATTCGACCAGAACTCCTCCATTATTTCTTCGAAGATCACCGCTTCAACTGTCAGCACGTGATGAAGATAAGAATTCTTCAGGAACTCTATCATGTATGTGTAGATGTCGGTTTTGCTCGGTATTTCAAGATACGCTACCAGATTGTGTTCCACTGGGAACTTTGAATCACTGGCAGCTTTCTTGCCACTTATGCTTGCTTTGGGAGCCATTGGTTGTTGAATTTGAGAGAAAGATTGATGGTTTGTGGGAAATTTTAGAGAAGAAAGGAGAGAATTTGGGTGTAGGGTTTGTAAGAAATGAGGAAATGACGGAAAGTTAGGGCTTTTTACCTTTTTCGTTGGTGACATGGAGGAGAGAGGTTTTAACGCAACCGTTCAGTAACTGATGTGACTTGTGCTTAGCGGTTTATACGGTACAACACGTTAAAACATGTCATTATCCAGGAGGATATTTACTAAAACCTCGGATATTTAATGGTTAAAACTTAATGGGTAATTTAATGTGTATCCGCTTAAAAAGTTGTGCCTTCCAGGTAATTAAATGAAAAGTGACTTTGACTTGTTGACCCGGAAGTTCAAGCGGACCCCATTTTCTCCTTTATTTTAAAAACTAAATTTCTTCCGTTTGAACTTCAAGCGTAAAATTTTTCCGTTTAGAAGAATTGTTTTCAAAACTTTTTCCACATTTATTACAAAGCATTTTCCCGGTTGAAGTTCACCCCGAGATATTTAGAATTGTTTTCTCCCAGGTTGAACTGGAACTTGGAACTGAAAAAACAAAACACATGATTTTTGAAAATAACTTGTGTTAATTTTCATAGTTTAACATCAGTTACTGATTATGAACTGAAATGGTTTCTAATTAACACAAAGATTTTCAATTTCTTTTTCTATTTGTATCAAGAGACGGACTCTTTGACACAAATGCCTCTTTTATTAAAATTGCGAAAAGATTTGTTTTAGTCAAAGTTCATCATCCCGATGGCTGTAATGAGGTAGAAAAATCTTGCCTCAATGACAACTTTGGTAAAAAAATCAGCCAATTGATGATCAGTGTGAACTTTAAACAACTTAATCAAATTCTTTTCTGCACAATCTCGAATAAAATGGTACCTATATAAATGTGCTTTGTCTTGGAGTGCTTGACTGGGTTGTTGATGATGGAGATGGCACTGTTGTTATCTGCAAAAATGGGAGTTTCCATGAAAGTGATCCCATAATCAAGCATATGATTTTGGGTCCAAAGAACTTGACTACAACAGCTTAAGGCAGCAATGTATTCAGCTTCAGTAGTGGATGTAGAAACACAGGTTTGCTTCTTACACTGCCAAGATACAAGTCTTTCACCCAAAAATAAACATCCGCCTGAAGTGAATTTCTTGTCTAAGTCACATCTTCCATAGTCACTGTCAGTGAATGCCTTAAAAGAGAAGTTAGATTTCTTAGGATACCATAAACCCAGTTTTGGTTAACCCTTCAAATATCTGAAGATTCTTTTAACAGCCAAGATATGGGATTCTTTTGGTGAGGATTGGTATCTTTCACACAAGCAAGCACTGAACATGATGTCAGGCCTGCTTGCAGTGAAATACATCAGTGATCCTATCATTGCCCTGTATAAGTGCACATCCACTGGTTTGCCACTTGAGTCACTGGATAACTTATGGGAAGTGGAGATAGGAGTTCTTACACTTGAAGAGGCCTGCATGTCAAATCTCTTCAGCATGTCTTGAATGTACTTTGACTGGTTCAGAATAACCCAGCTACAGTTTGCTTCACTTGTACTCCCAAGAAAAAGGTTAGTTCACCCATGGAGCTTATTTCAAATTTGGACTGCATCAAAGTTTCAAACTCCATGCACAAAATAGTATTAGATGAACCAAAAATAATATCATCCACATAAATTTGTACCATCAACATATCCTTACCAACACACTTGACAAACAGTGTTTTGTCAATGGCTCCTCTCTTGTAGCCATTCTCTAGGAGATAGTTAGAAAGAGTTTCATGGTCCTAGGGGCTTGTTTGAGACCATATAAAGCTTTTATAAGCTTACACACCTTGTTAGGATGATGTGGGTCCTCAAAGCCAGGAGGTTGACAAACATACACCTCTTGTTCCAATAAACCATACAGAAAGGAACTTTTTACATCCATTTGGAATACTTGAAAATCTTTGAAGGCAGCATAAGCTAGAAAAATTCTGATTGCTTCCAATCTAGCTACAGGTGCAAAGACCTCATTATAATCTATGCCCTCTTCCTGTATATAGCCTTGCACTACAAGTCTTGCTTTGTTTTTACTCACAATTCCTCTGTCATCTTTCTTGTTTCTAAACACCCACTTAGTGCCAATTGGTTCCGCCCCATCAGGCAAGTCGACCATTTCCTAAACTTTCTGCTTATTGATCTGAAACAACTCTTCTTGCATTGCCTCCACCCATCCATTATCTTCTAATGCATCAGCTACCTTGGAGGGTACTTCTTGAGACAAAAATGCACAATGCAAGCAAGATGTTTGCATCAAAAGAGTTTCTCCTTGTCAACACAGGTGCTGACAGATCTCCAATAACATTTTCACTTGGATGATTCTTGATGATTCTTATGTCTTTAAACATAGGGAACTCATGGCTTCTTCCATTTGAGGGTATATTGAGCTGAGGAAGCAGATGGTCAAGCTCAATATCACCAATGTGTGATACAGGATGTGAAACTTCAACTGTTTCTTGAGAACTGGTGTCTGAATGTTGTATCAGATGGTCAAAACTGAGTTCATTTAATGTGGCATCATTTGAATTTGTAGGTTTAGTTGACTGTGAATCAGTGTTCTCAACAACTTTTGAAATGTTGTTTTCCGGTTGAACTTGAACCGGAGAAACAAGTTCTGCTTGGACTTCAACCGGAACTTCTTCAGTATTGATTTGAATGACTTTAGACGGTTGGTTTCTATTCTTAGGCAAGATAGGTTTGATGCTCATTGAAGAGTAGAAGATTGGCTTCTTGTTGATTCCAACATAGTTAGACTTCCAATGATCATCAGCTGACCTGTAATAATTCTGTTCCTGCACTGATGAACTCACAGGCTTCTCAACAGTTATGTTGAAGGCAGTAATTAGTGCATCACTATCAAATAGCCATGTGGGCTGAGATTCAAAATTGTTGGAAGAATTTTCATTGAAATACACGTTTATTGTTTCTTCAACAATTTTGGTTCTCTTGTTATATACCATGTATGCCTTAGACACACCAAAATATCCAACAAAGTATCCCTCATCTGCTTTTTCAGCCAATTTAGGCAATAGCTCATTGGTTATCAATATAGTAACAGGACAACCGAATGGCTTGAAGAAATAAATATTTGGTTTTCTATTTCTCCAAAGCTCATAGGGTGTATTATTCTTGCCTTTGACAATTAAAATCCTGTTTTGGACATTAGCAAGAAGTGTTCACTGCTTCAGCCCAAAGTATTACAGGGAGCTTAGAGTCTGCTAACATTGATCTAGCAGCTTCAGTCAGTGTCCTATTTCTCCTTTCAGCAACACCATTTTGTTGTGGAGTTCTAGGAGCACTAAGTTGTCTAACAATTCCCTTTTCTTCACAAAATGAATTTAAAACATGGTTTTTAAATTTAGTGCCATTTTCACACCTGATTGTTTTGACTTTAAATTAGGATTGATTTTTTAAAGAGATCACAAGTGTTTTCAACAATTCAGCAGTTTCATATTTTGTTTTTAGAAAGAAAACCCAAGTATACCTAGAATAATCATCAATTATAACAAAGCAGTATGACCTTTTCCCTAAACTCATCACTATAGTTGGACCAAATAGATCCATCTGCAGTAGCTCTAGAGTTTGTGAGATAGAAGATTCAAGTTTTGGCTTGAAGAAGGCTCTGTGTTGTTTGCCCTTAAAACAAGGTACACAGTTTTCAGAACATGTAAAATTCTTGTTAGGAAGACTCTTAACCAAGGAAAGATTGACAATTCGGTTCATGTTCTTGTAATTTACTTGCCTAATCTCCTATTCCACAAATCAGACTCATCAGTTGAGGCTTTGGATATAAAACAAGCAGTGCCACTGGAGGGTGCAACAACTGACATATCCAAGATGTATAGTCCATCTCTCCTAGGTGCTTTAAGCATGATTAGCTCATCAGGAACTTTAACACTAGGTTTGAGAACTATGGCCTCTCTCTCATTAAACATAAAATTTAAATTCAATGCATCAACAAAATTAACTCTATCAAAGCTTACCAATCCATTGCTCACATCTTCTTGTCCTCCATTGATTCTTTTTGTGTTTTCCAGTATGTGCTTATTCCCTGTCATATGGCAAGTGCATCCACTGTCTACTACCCATAGGCTATGTTGGCCTTTATTTTGCACCTGCACATATCAGAATTGATCAGTTTCTATAGGGGACCCAAGCCTGAATGGTCTTGGGTCTACCATAAGCATCATTATACTTGCACTCTTTGTGTACTAGAGTATTTAAAACTGGAGCTTCTGTGAGCAGATCATCATTATCAAGGTTCAAGTTCTCATATTAAGTACATGTTTGACTGAACCTCTCACTTTTGTTACTTCTTCTCTCAGCAATCTCTCTTTCCCTGTATTCCCTGAATTTTCTTTACTTACTGGTCATTTTCCTAGGCATCTCACTGGTTGAGCTGTGGACATGGTTGACCAATTTAGTTCTTTCAGGTGATTTTGAAAAATGATTGTTTTTTTTCAAGTTATCACCCTGAAGTGGAATAGAATGACTTCCACTTGAACTAGTAGCAAATACATGATTGGTTAGATTTTCTGCCTTTTGAAAAGTTTTCTCTAGAGGTGGTATTTCCTCTTGAGGAGTTTCTTCTTCCTTGAGATTCAAAATGTTCAAACCCATCAGCAAAGTGAACATCTGGTCTCTGCTTGGGAGCAGTGGCTGATCTGGGTTGAATTCTATTTTCCTGTTGAACATGAGTTCGAGCGAAAAATCGTTCCACTTGCTTTAGCCGAAAACTGATTTTGTTTCAAAACTATAAAACTACCATTTCTTTCATTTTCGATAAAAACTCTTTAAGATCCAAAGTACTTCATTGTTTGACTCTTCACTAGAGAAGTTCTACCAGTGAGTTTCTTTGAAAATTCGACTTTTGGCATTTGAACAAATGTTGGTTTTGAAAGAGGTTTAGTTTTGCTCAAAGGTTTGATTTGGCAAATAGCAGCTAAGTGTCCTTGTTCACCACAGAACATGCATTTAAGAACTTTGGTTTCATAAAACTCACTTTTCCTAGGGGACTCACTTTTGGTTACCTGTTTGTAAGTAAGTTGACCAAGTCTTCGAGTTTGACTTCCCTTGGGTTGTTCAGGTTGTTTTCTTCCAACTTTTGAATCCTTTGGTTCATTGATAGTTGGGGGTGGTACAACAATTGATGGTTTTAAAATTCTTAATTGGTCATCTGATGCAGATGTGCTTGCATCAGTGACTTCAAGTTTCTTTGTTTCAACATATTTTTCATTGCTTGACTGAGATGAGGTGTCATCAACAGTAAGACTAACTTTGCAGTCTGTTTTCAAAGCTTCAATTGGTGCAATTGCAGGTGAGTACTCAATGGGTGGTTCAACATTTTTGTAACCAACACCAGCTTTACCATACATCCCTCCTAACCATAACTTTTCAGCCTTTTTTTTTGCAGCTTGAAATTTATCACAAGTGAAAAAAACATCTTTCAGTTTGATTCAAGAGTGTCAACCTCAGCCTTAGCATATTTGGTCTCTTTTCTTAAATTTTTGAGTTTAGACAGTAAATCATCAAGCTGTGTTTCAAGATTTGAGTTGGTTTGTTTTAGTTGTTCAAATTCTTTGTTCAAATCTACAATTTTAGCAATGTAAGATGACTAAGTTTTTCTAAAACATTCCTTTAACTCATTCAGATTTGAAACTTCATCAATTAGATAAGTGTTGTGATTTCTGTACTTTGTCACTTGTTCAATGCATGCAGGGCTGCATAGGTTTTCTAAAACTTTTTCAGGAATAGGATTTACCTGATCTGAAGTGGAGTCTTCTTTGGCCATCAAAGCATGATTAATTGGCTGAAACTCAGCTATGAAGTCTTCCCATTCTACACACTCAATTTGATTTGCTACAGCAGCAACAACATTTTGATGGCTTTGACTTCCGGTTGGTTTTGGTGGGGTAGGTTGCTGACCAGAACTGTGAGCAGAGTATTTGTGGTTATTTCCACCATGGTTCTTCATTTGGACATGACCTTGAATCTGTTATTCTCTTCTTGGTTGTGAGCACTCTCTTGCAAAGTGTCCAAGTTGGTGACAGTTGTAACATTTCACCTTGATTTTGTCTAAGCTAATGTGAGCACCTTTTGCTCCTTTGTAGGGTCTTCCTGTTCTTTTGTAAAATCGTTGTGCTCTAATAGACACCATAGCAAGTTGGGTCAAAATGTCCATCTCTTCTAAGTCATAAGCACCTATACATTCTAAGTCTTCACGAGTAAAGCCTTGGTATGAGTCAGTTGCTACATAAGCATTATGAAAGTTGTCAAACAAGTTTGAAGAGCTCTCTTGAATCCTTGGTGTCTCAGGGAAAGGTGACTAATAGAAGGATGAGTTTGAAGACCTTTGGTTATGAAAATTAGTAGTGACTAGAGCAGTTGATTGCAACTGAGTTGATTCAGAAAATGAGTTTTGCTTAAGATTTAGTTCCATTTCATATGCATTGAGTACACCGTGAAGGTCACTAAGCTTCACCTTTTTCAGATCTTTACATTCTCTGATGCTAACAGTGTAAACTGTCCATATTGAAGGCAGAGAACGTAGAAATTTTCTATTTGCATCAACTTGTTCTAGTTTTACATCTACTTTTTGCAGTTCAAGTAAAGAAACAAATCTCAGATACTGGTTGCTCATGGATTCACCATATTTGAAAGTGAAATTTTCATATTTTTGTTTCAGAACATCTTTCTTGTTTTCCTTAACTCCAGTGGTTCCTTCATACATTTCACTCAAAGCATTCCATAGGCTATATGCAGTCTTATATCCCTTAAACCCACTTAAGATGGAGTTGGGAAGTGCAGCATGTAGAGTCTAATATGTTTTGTAGTCAAATTCAAGAGCAGCATAGTCAATCTCTGTGTATTTATCTAGAGGTTTTGGAATTTTAACTTCTGCATCATCAGCTGATGAAACCATGGGATTGTATGGAACTTTAGTCAAGGACTTCCATATACGACGATCTAGGCTCCTAACAAAACCTTCCATCCTGAGTTTCCAAGTGTCAAAGTCATCAGGAGTGAACATTGGTGGTTTATTAGTGCTGCCATTTGAAGATCCTAAACTGAATTCAATCATTTGAAAACCTTTTTAAAGACGAAAACAAAGCTTGTAAAGTAAACTAGTAGAGTATTAACTTTGAAGCACTATGAGTCTTCAATGTAAGAGCCAAAGCTCTGATACCACTTGTAGGATCAGTGTTAATTAGATTTAACTTAACAAGAAACTCTCTACCAGTAAATATAACCTTACGGAATGAAGTTAATTTTCACTTTACTTAAGCATAATTTAGTTCACTCGTACATTGTAAGTGTTTGATTGCATAAAGTATAAAATACTCTGCACTATTTGCATTCACTCAAAGTTACATTGTTACAAGGTGATTGAGAACCGTGTGTAAACAAAGAGCTAACTAAGCTATATATAGTGCAGATGAGATCAATGACATCCATTGATCTCAAACGATCTAATCTAAACCGTTAAACAAAAAGTCAAATACTACTACCAAAAGAATAAACTTCGACAGATGTGATATCTTGCTTGTGATCAGCAACATTCTTCTTTAGGAGAGTGGCTTTGGTATATTTAGAAGCAACCAGGAAGCTTTTGTAGGATTGGACAATCTGAAAAGACTTCTTAGGAAAAGTCCGGTTGAACTCATTATCTAGTGGATAATCGAGTTCACCCGGAATATTCACTATAAGATAAAATTTGCTTCTTCCGGTTGAGCTGCCTGTTCCACTTGAACTCGAGATTTCCGCTTGAACTTTGACTTCAGCCGGAACAACTCAGAATTGGCTTTCAGCTGGAAATCACCAAAGTAATATTCCTTACAGGCACAATGTGATATTTTTTTCAAACCCGAATAACATAACTAACGCTAAAAATCATCGATGACTAGCTCGAGTAAACCCGTTTCGCTACATAATGATCAAAACCAAAATAGTAACCTCCTTCGGGCCCGGTTCGGCCCAACGAGCCTAAACCCTATTTTCCGAGCCCGCAACTTAACCAAATAAACCAACCCGACTACACGATGGCCCAACCCAAACCCCAGCCCAATCTACGGCCTAATGGGCCTTGCCCCCTTCCTCCTTTCTTGGCCCAAATAGAACCCACCCACTCTTTATATTTTTATCAGCCCAAAACCCAAGCTATCACACCCCGCCCCGCCGCGCACTGCCAGGTGTGGGGGAGAGGAGAGTGGGACCGGCCGCCCGTACCAGAACACGCAGAAGCAAAGAGATAGATGCAAGATTACAAGGCCAACACACACAAATGGACGACCCGTCCAAATACAAATGCAAATACAAACAAAAATGGACTTAAATATGTTAAGTCTTAAGTTTCACACATCAGTCTATGCCCAGGCAGAACCTAAGGCTACCAACACAGTCAAAGGAAAAGACAACAACAACAAAGGATAGTCATGACTGGGAGCAAATCCCAAAATCAACTAAATCAATCCCAACGGGTACAAAACCCAACTCGTCCCATACATCTAAATGTGACATCCACCCAAAGCTTTACTTACCTACACATGAACTAAAAGTACGTCAACAACAAAATTTTTTGGTGAGTCGTAGCGCGTTTGACTTAGATCCAAGTTTACACAAATCAAGTAACAACACCGTGCCTGTTATAAATTCATATGGTTAAACCAGCACTCCGGGGTACGATCCTATGGCCACACGCCTCCTTTTGTGGACTAGGCATAGACGAAATCATCCGACCCCTAATGGGTCCAACAAACGGGTATGAGACACCTTGATCTACCTCTACAGCTGTATTGGTGCAATATATGTCTTTGTGGCCTAACACTTAGGCCCAAATTAACAATACTAATCAACATGAACGTCTCGTAACATGCGAGTTTAAATTTATAACACGGTAACAAATACCTAAGCGCAGTAACAAACAAACAAGCAATAGTTTGACATGGATCATGTATACCCCAAGACTTTAAAAAGTTAAAGTAGGGGAAAAGCTATCAACTCACAGATCAATAGGTGGTGGATCAAACAAGCGTCACAGGGCATGAGAATCCAAACGTCAAAGTGTATCACAGTGGCAAGTCTATTATAATGATATGTGCACAATTATATCACAACCTATCCATAAGTATAAATGCTCAAGCAATTGGCAGCAACAATCCACAAACAAACGGGAAATTTAACAACACTCCTGGGAACATACCGAGCAGACAACAAAAACATGACAAGATCATAGGGCCCCAAACAGGAAGTGAAATATCTTTACTGGAAACCAATATGCTCATACTCGTGAAAATAACCAAACCGGGTCGCTCGATATTTCCCAAAACACAAAACAAAACAAAACAATGAAACTGTCCAGGGACACATGAGGACCGCGAGCAACCAGAAAAACATCCCATGCAATCCACATGGGTGGTCAACAGACCATGTTGACTTTCCTCATCGACTATTTTGTCATTTAGTGAATTTTTTCCCAATTTGCATTTTTAGCTCGTTTCGACAACGGGGTTTTGTCCCAACACTTCCAGTAGCTAATACTTAAATTTTAAGACTCTGAGGCCATGCCAAATCAATGTTACAAGTCCCGGTTATACACAAAATGTCCATAATTCAATTCTATTGCAAAACCGACATCCAAAATCATGTTCCAAACCAATGGACTCCACCTAAGGACTGATTAACTCATATTTTTAAGGCTTTAAGCCACTGAGATGCCCAATATGTCACACCCCCAATTTCCACTAACGGAGTTTTACCGTTTGGGGTGTGATCCAGACGAGGACCTGAGTCATTACTTACATCAAACATAAGTTAAGAGTTCAAAATGTAAATATAATTCCAAACGGGAAATATTAAAACCAGAGTTAAAGTTTAGCGGAAGCTCATAAAAACTATGTTGCGTAAAACAAGCGCCCGATAAGTAAATACCAGCCCAAATTGAAAAGATTTGAAAACTAATTCCCAAAATAAAAGGTTTTAGTCAACTAATGTTGGTGAGTTCACATAAGCACATAAGTATAACTAGTATATATATGCAGTACGAATACAATAGTCTTTATTCGTATATAAGTATGTATATTACAAGTACAATCCATATCGTAGGTAGCGAGCCTAAGTTCATGTCACTAAAACGTTCGCAACCGAAGCTGACCAATTAGTTGTAGGAATAATCCTTACGTGGTTTTCCTTCCCCGTGTCTACTCGATCACGGTAAATTAGGCTGACATTTTCCTCAGTCCGACCGTCAGTCGGGTGGTGCATCTCTTGCCCACTGAGTGGGGTTTGTCAGACCCCAGTAGTACTACCCAATATCCGCTCACTATATGCTCTTAACGGTTCGATAAGTAAGGACTTGAAAGATAAAGCATTTTACGTGAACATGTGATATATACTGGATTTCTACATTAATCATACATAAAAGTTATTGTGTTATCACCCTAACCCGGGTGTAACGTGTTTGCGTGAGTTATCGTCCAAACCCGGACGTAATGTAAAAGGTTGTGTAACTCACCTTAGGGTGCGCTGCTACAATTTAGTAAGACTTCGAGTCTCGCGTAACTACCGAGCACCTATCGAATTTACATACGTAAGTGTGTGTCCGCACATGAGTAACATAGCCTAGAAGACGGTATTGATAACAAGTAATTCCAAATACGAAAAAGGTAACAATTTCAATAGGTGGTGTAAATCGTTTGTTCGAAAGTAGTCACAAATGACATTTAATCGAGGACAAAAAGATTTACAAAAATCAATGTGCGTATGTTATTTCAATGTGCGTATATATATATATTTATATATATATATATATATATATATATATATATATATTCATAAATATAAATTTCGAGGCGTAGTCGAAAATGTGCAAAAATAAAACGTCCAATATTTATATTTAGATGGCGTGTCAAAGTTTCAAGAATTTAAAGAAAATCTTTAGTACGTTCGCATGTACATACATGCATGACAACAAATTAAATATAACTATTTTTCTATGTTTAAACTCTTTTATATTAATATAAATGATATCATCAATTTTTTTTCCTTTTAATCCATAAGGTTTCCATAATATAAAAATTCTGCGGAACCCTACGAGTCAAAAATATCATAGGAGACGATCGGTGAGAGATTTGAGTCACACGAGACTATGTATGATTGAATAAAAATAAAACAGCACAAAAAAAGAAAGAAATTGGAGGCAACGAGGTTCGACCTTGGGACCTTTAGTTGAGGTTGTAGCGCCCAAACCAACTGGGTTGGGTTATTATTTGGTAACTGGTTCGATCAACAAAGCTTTTAGTTACATGGTGACCATAGAACCGTATTTTAGGATTTTAAATAAAAACTTTGGAGTTGAGAGGTGATCGAAACTGGGACCTCTAGATCCCCAACGAGCGCCCCTACCATCTGCGCTACAACCTCGGGTCTGTTTTTAACCATCTGCGCTACAACCCGAATTTCATAGAACCCGATCAGATGGTAGACGTACAGATTGACTACAACAAAGTTTTTAGAATTACCTACGTGGTAGAAAGATACCCAATCACAAACGTGAGCAATGAACTTGAATCGAAAACTCGAACTCGTCACCGGAGATAAACCTCGACTCTCTGGTTGCCACAAGACCCGTGCAACAGCAGTTGTGTGAACGCGATGGTGATAAAGACTTGTCGATAGTTTGACGGTAGTGATCGGAACGCCAATTGGAGGTGGTCGGAATTCTTTTTACGGTGGTTTCACGGTGGTACTCCGGGTGGATTTGAGAGTTCCAAAAATGGCTCAATGATTTGGAGGAACTAAGTTTTGGGTTGTGATAATTGTGAGGTAATGCCATAAATTCGTAACCGACAAGTTTTGAATCGTGGGATTAATGACGGACGGTTGCCGGAATTGAAGAGGTACGACGAGGGTTTAATTTGACAACCAATTTCAACTTTGGTGATTTGACAAAAACAGTCCCTCTCGAATTTACACAAAAAATGATGGATTTTAGGTTTTGACGAAATTAGTCCCTTCAGGTTTCCTCAAATGAGATTTGAGTTTAGGAATTGACAAGAATAACCCCTCGAAGTTGCAAGCCGTCAACACAACCTAACAAGGTTAACGAGAGGTAACTTTAACCGTACGAATACATGAGTTTGACCAAATAAAATCAACGTATTACATATTTAGATTGCAAACCCTAATTGGTGTACATAAAATCATAAATACTCATTTATAATTATATAAATTATTCACATAAAATCATAGTTATAAATCCATAACTATATATTTTTAAATACCTATAAAATTATATAAACGGTTCGTATTATTGCGCGACACATCGTCACATAAAATCATAAAACGACGTGCGTATATATATATATACACATATATACCATGTAAAAATAAAAAAATATATTTGCCACATAAAATGACAAAACGTTTTCGTGAAATCATAAAATTAATTTATATAAAATTATAATTATATACATTCAAGTTAGTTAACTGACGTCTAGACTCATGTACAAAGTTCGTGTAACTATTCTAGTTAACCGAGGTAACGGGCGTTATCGAAATATAACACAAGTTATTAACGGGGTTAACCTGGGAAATTTCCGGTTGTCACATCATCCCCTTTTTAAAGAATTTTTGTCCCAAAAATTGCCTTAGTCGCTACGGTTTCTGTGGAAGGAAAAGAAAAATTTTAGGGTTGCTACATCATCCCCTTGTTAAGGACATTTTGTCCTAAAATTTAACTCATACCTTGATTAGATGTTGAGACTTGATCAAATAGGTGAGGATATTTCTTTCTCATATTGATCTTTCTGTTCCCACGTGAACTCCGGTCCACGCTTAGATTGCCATCTCACTTTGACGATGGGAATTTTACTTCGTTTCAGTGTTTTCTCCTCACGTCCCATGATTTCCACGGGTTGTTCGATAAATCGCAGTTGTTCATCGACTTGCAGTTCTTCTAATGGAACTATGAGAGTGTCATCAGATAAGCACTTCCTCAAGTTCGAAACATTAAACACGTTGTGTACTCCATCCAATTCAGGAGGTAGATTTAAACGGTAAGCCACCGGACCAATGCTCTCGGTGATCTCGCATGGTCCTACATAACAGGGATTCAACTTCTCGCGCTTTCCAAAGCATACGACGCCTTTCCAAGGTGAGACTTCCAGTAGTACTTTGTCGCCGACTTCAAATTCTAACGGCCTTCGGCGTTTATCTGCATAACTCTTTTGTCTATCTCTTGCTGCTTTCATGCGGTTTCTGATTTGCACGATTCTTTCAGTGGTCTCGTCCACTAGTTCAGGTCCAGTGAGTTGGCTCTCACTGACCTCGGCCTAACAGACCGGCGATCTGCATTTTCGTCCGTAAAGAGCCTCAAATGGAGCGGCTCCAATACTGGTATGGTAGCTATTGTTATAGGAGACTAATTCAAGTGGTAAATGTGTTTCCCAATTTCTCCCAAAGTCGAGCACACATGCTCTAAGCATATCCTCAATAGTTTGGATGGTACGTTAAGTCTGTCCATCTGTTTGAGGATGATACACGGTACCCATATCTAAGCGAGTGCCCATCACCGCTTGTAAGTATCTCGAAAAGTTTGAAGCAAACCTAGTGTATCGGTCAATATATAAAGGCACTCCGTGAAGCTTGAAAATCTCCTTGAGGTATATCTTTGCAAGTTTCTTTGTTTTGTCACTTTCCTTGATAGCTAGGATATGAGCGGATTTTGTTAATCGGTCAATGATAACCCAAATCATATCGTTACCGCCAGAAGAATGGGGCAATCCCGTGATGAAATCCATCGAGATTTCTTCCCATTTCCATTCAGGAATTTTAGGTTGTTGTACTAATCCTACTGGCTTTTGATGTTCCGTTTCAACCATTGCGCACGTCAAGCACTTGCTAACATATCTAGCGATGTCAGCTTTCATATTGGGCCACCAATATAAACCCTTTAGGTCTTGGTACATATTATCTGAACCAGGATGGATCGAATAACGGGACTTGTGAGCCTCGTCCATCAACAGTTCTCTAAGATTTCCATGCAAAGGTACCCATATACGGTCATTATAATAACGAAGTCCATCAGACTTAACTTCAGAAGTTCCATATATGTCACGTAATGATTCAGAACCAAAATTTTCCTCCCTTAGGGCCTCTTTCTGAGCATCCCGGAGTCTATCCGGTAGCCCCGTGTGGATCGTTAATTAGAGAGCTCGAACCCTTCTAGGTTTAACATGGTCCTTTATACTCAAGGCATCGGCCACCACGTTGGCCTTGCCTGGATGATACTTTACTGCTAGATCGTAGTCGTTTAGCAATTCGACCCATCTACGTTGCCTTATTGAAAATGCGTGAGCATCGGATCGTCTACTCGATCTAGCTAATCGGATATTGAAACGTAATTAACCGATTGTTTTATTGATCAAAATGAACAATTACAATCAGTGAAACACTCAGAAACACAACACAGAGAAACACCTTGAAAACACACACTTAGGAAATCTCACACGCTCAGAAGTCCCACAACAACAAAGACCAAACATCTATTTATACCCGCTGGTCCGAGCTTCGGCCGAACCTCAGGTTCGGCCAGTCCGAACTTCAGGTTCGGACCTAGTTCGGCCAGACCTAGTTAACTTGATCTTGATCTTGCTTGATACTTCACACGACGCACATATCAGGTATCAACAAACTCCCCCTCGTTGTGTGCAGTATCTCTTCTATCTTTTCAACATCATCAAATCTGTATCGTCAATCAAGCTCCCCCTCAAGTGTAGAATCCGTTCGCTCAATGAAATGAATCTTCAAACAAACTCCTTCTCAACTCGATCGTAGCTTGATCTTTAATACTTGATGACATTTTAGTGTATCTCTGGTCTTTCATCAACAGCTTCAGAAGACTTGAAGTTGTGATAACATGCACATAGCAACCTGTTCAAACTTTTAAAAAAAATCTTGGCACAAAACTTCTCTTTGAGACTCCAAGATATGTTTTTTTTAAATGAATTGTATCACGTGTTGATCAGATCGAAAATAAAACAAAAACAAAATCTTTTTGATTTTTCAAATTTTATGCTAAAACCCACCAAAAATCTTTTTGTTCTTTTTTGAAATGAAATTGCAATACAAAATCAAACACTATTTTTGGTATGAGAAAAATCACTATATGGGATCATATTGAACATAACGCACTGAACTGCACTTCAATTTCAATTAATCAAAGCACATAAGTCATGCAGATTGCTGGTATAATTTGTCCAACTTAAACTCAGGCAGAATCATACTTATAACATCTGGATATGTTAAGGTATTAATTAGATTTGCATTGACCAGTGTATCCCACACTATCAGACATAATCAGACATTTTCAGCTTTTCTTTTCTTTTCCCTTTTGTGTGACAGCACTTGTGATTTTTCACAAAGCATAATATTTTCATGATATTGTCAACTGTGTTCCATGCAAAAAGAAATAAGAACGTTAAATCGTCTACCTTAAGATCGATCTTTCGATACGCAGATAAGGCCTCAGATTTAACAAAATAAAAAAATAAAACAAGTTGAAATTGTATAACCCAACAACAATCAGGTCGGTACTCTCATACACGCAAAGAAAGTCCGATGAGTTATACGAAACACCAAAGAAAATAAAGCAGAACGTCAAACGAACAACAATCAGGTCGATCTTTCGATACGCAGAGAAAGTCCGATCGTTTGACAAAAAAAAAGAAAATCAAACAAGTTTAAATCTTTGCAAAATGAACACATGTATACACAGTGACTTCTCATTTTGAATTTCACACTTATTTTTCTTTTTGTGTCATGAAATATGCATCAAGATGTTATCCACATGGTCAAGCATTAGTATTTAGTATATATCACATCTGAATACTTTCTGATTTGCCGAGCCTACCAAGCATATCAAACAATGATCTTATGGCTCTTTCATCTACTATATTCATGAGTCAGATACGTAAGCCAATGTACCATCATTTCCCAATGATCAATTTCTCACAATTTTATATATTTAGCATGTATTCACCTTCCTTCAATATATATTTGGCATGTATTCACTTTCTCCCCATAACATGCTTTTTCTCAATTACTCCCCCTTACTGACAATTGTCCCCCTTAAAATGAAAACTCTATTTTTGTATTTTCATTTTACACAAAAACATGACTCTATTTTTGGGTTTTGTTTTGAGAAAATTTAGAAATAAAGAAAAGTGATCAATCAACACGAATACGATGCAATTTTAGAATTCAGAAAATTTGCAGGTTAGAAAGATTTATCATGAAATTTAACTTAAGCAGAGTACTCCTCCATCAACAACTTTGCAATCGTCGATAGGTCTTCTAGAAGTACCTGCACACTGGTCAAACTAATTAGTCCATAAATGACCCGAAACGGATCGCTTCTAGTCGACCAATGTCCTTGTTCTGTTTAGAAACCACCTTAGGTTTCCATTGTTGTTGTTTTGGTAATTCAGTTTGTGATGAAACAATCACAGGTGACTGTGATGGAAAACCTACATTTTGAACCTTTGAAAACATTGGAACAAAACGTTTTTGTTTATGAAAGAATGTAGGTTTAATTTCATCAAAAACTCTGCCTTGTTTCATCAAAGAACTTTGGTGTGGCAGGTTTACCAAAAACTGATTTCTTGTGAAATCTTTGGGGTGAATCAGCAGGTGATGGACAATCTTTTGCCATATGCCCTGGACAACGACAAATATAACAAATTCTTGTCGTTTTATCCCATCGGTGATGTACCTGCGAAGAACACACATGAATATCTCTAACATGATCAGAATGAGGATCATATACCTGATGCCTGTGATCATGTACCCATTTAGATGTAGGACTTAGAGATTGAGAACGTTCAGAAGAAATGGTTGTTTTCACAAAGACCTCAGCAATCTTCCGAGCATCAACACAATGAAGTGGAAATTCTTTGTCAGAAAATAATTGATCCGAGCCCTTGAGTTTGTAAAACCGCTCAGGTTGAATTTTATCAGCTTGAAAAACTTCCTTCTTCACTTGCTTCATCTTTAATTTCTTCAAATCTTGAGATGATGATGCTGGAACCTTCTCAGCTTTGTTTTGCATCCTATGAAAACCCAATCCTTCATGTTTTCCAGAAATCTTCTCCTCAGAAGAACAATGTCCATTCTTTGCTAATCGAGAAAATTCAGCTTTTACTTCAGTAACATTCTTTTGATCATAAAAGATCTGTTCATCAAACTCAGGTTGAGACAGAATCTTGTCACTAAAAGTAGCTGATGTCTCATTATCAGCAGATGATGAACCAGTCACAAACTTTGGTGCAGAAGAAACCCCAGATTTCTTTTCCTTCTTTTTCTTATGCTTTCTGTTCTTCTTCTTCAGCACAACTTTCTCATCCTCAGCAGTAGATGATGAAACCTTTGAATAATCAAATTCGTCAATTTGTTCCTTCACTTCTTTGACAGCTTCTTTGATATGAGCAGGGGGTGATGCAGTTTTATCAAACATCTTTTCAAAATTGACATCATTAGCTAAGAAACTTGTGAAAATTTGAGAATTAGAAACATTGTTGAGCAACCTATTAGCATCAAGAACTTGAACTTTGAGATCAGAAATTTGCTGTTGAGCTTCTGCAAATTCCTTTTCTTTAGCAATTAACCGCTTCGCAACTTTGTGAGTTTCAAACTTTTGCATACGAAGATTGTCAAGTCCTTCATGTAACTCCTTTTTCAATTTATTCTCATTTCGCTTCTGAATTTCCAGATTTGCAGCTTGAAATTTGTTAACACTAACCAACTCACGCTTCTCATCCAACAACTTTTCCATACCAACTTGATATGCTTCAATTTTAGCAGCAGACTCTTCAACACTATTAGTAAGAAAATCAAGCTTGATCTTGGATTTGCCAAACAAATTCTGAAAATCAGTAGTAGTATCCGCTGCTTCATCTTTCCATTTCTTTACTTCATGCATCAACTCATCCTTTTCTTCACAAATCTCAGCTTTTGAAATTTCAACATTCTTCTTCTCTTGCTTCAAAACTTCCAAAACCTCATTCAATGTTTGGATTTCCATGGTCAAATACTCATTCTTTAATGTCAACTCCTTGTCATGATCTTTAGAAATCTTCAACTCTGAATTAATCACATCAAATGCCTCAGACAGTTGTTGAACTTTATTCATTAATAAAACATTTTCTTTCATCAGACTCTCCAAGTTTTCAGCAGATTTATAAGAACTTGGAATTGAACTAGTATCGGAACTAATATCTGAATAGGAATCATCTGATGGAACATGAGTAACAATCAAAGCTGATGAATCATAACCAAATTGTTGATCCCAATCATAAACACCATCATTTTGAGCCATTAAAGTTGTAGATTTGCTAGTGTTACTAGTAGATGGTTGAGTAAAACCAGGTTTGGATGATTGTGAAACATCAGACTTGTTTGTATGTGTCTGTTGACAGTCTTTAGCAAAATGTCCAAGTTGTGAACATTTGTAACACTTTAATTTGGACTTGTCAAAACCCAATTTATCACCAGAAATATTCCTTCCATGTTTCTTAAAGAATCTCTTAGATCTTTGACACAACATAGCATATTGCCAAGATACATCCAATTCAGTTAGTTGATCATCATCAAGAGCATCAAGATCCTCACTGGTTAACTTTGCATCAGCAACATTTTTGAGAATCAAACCAAAAGATGATGAAATCAATGCAGAAATCATTTTGGCACAATTATTTGTTGATTCGGCTGAAAAAGCATTTTGACTTGAAAAATTTGGAATTGTGAAATTGCAACCTCTTGAAGAATTATTATCTGAATTTCCTGAACTCCAGCTATAAAAGCAACACTTGGTGCTGTATTCTGATTTGTATTCAGATTTGGCTTAGACTTTGCACTCATGCTTGCACTATTCTCACCATGATACAATTCATGATTTTGCAAGGTAGCAGTTAACTTCTTTGAGTTTATTATTTCCATTTCTCGAGCATGAAGTTTCCCAGTAAGCTCGTGAAATGTCATTGCAGAGTAATCATTGTCATGCGTGAGTAGCAAAACATAGTTTTCCCATTTCTCTGTCAAGGCTTCCAAAATCTTTTCTTTCAAATCAGCATCGGTTTTCTCAATTCCAACGACTTTTAATTCACTAATCAAGTGTGACAACCTTGAAACAAGAGCAGTAATGTTTTCATTATCATAATTCTGAAAGTTATCAAACTCTTTGTTCAAAACCTTCTTTCGACTCTTCTTGTAGTCATCATTACCCTCACATCTTGCTGATAAAGCATCCCATAATTACTTAGATTTCTTGCACGTACTAAATTGATGAAGTAACTCAGTAGGTAATGCCATTGTAAGGTAACCATAAGCTTTTTGTTTAAGCTCGTATGATTTCCTTTCAGCAAGATTAAAGGTATGAACTTCTTTAAAATCTCCCGCATCAGTTGGATGTTGATAAAGCTTCTTAAGAGGAATCCACAGATCGATATCATTCGTGCTTATGTAAGCGGAAAATCGTTTCTTCCAATTTTGGTAGTCTTCAAGCTTCAATAATTTGGGAACTTCCTGACTTGTTCCAATTTCGTTATCAAAATTTAGCATAGTTTGCATCGCGCTTTGCATTGCTGCAAAAGCTTGAACTTCCGACATTATTTGAAAACTTGAATTCTGCTGGTGACCGAACCTGCTCCGATCCTATCAATATCCTCCGAACTCTGTCCGAACCTAACTTTACAGTCCGAACTATGTCCGAACAAGCTCCGAAACAAAAACAGTTGTCTGAACTCCTAAGTAACACCGATCTAGCTCCGAACCTTGAACCACACCGAACTCCGACCGAAACAACTCCGAACACTGACCGAAGGCTGTCCGAACTCGAAATTCGGAGCAGTTACTCCGAACTTGACCAGTTACCTCCGAACTTCGACTTCATTTTTCAAAAACGCACGAAAATGGATTGATTTTGACGAAACTTGTTACTGTGAATTTGAAAAACTGATAGAAAATGGTTTACAAGCAAGTTTGACACCAAACACTCGATAGAAATGATGAAAAACACAAAAACAATCTCGAGAAACAAGAAAAACGCTTCAAAAATCCGAAAATAGCAACCACAGATCAGTAGAGTGAACCAGAAAGCTCTGATACCACTTGAAAATGCGTGAGCATTGGATCGTCTACTCGATCTAGCTAATCGGATATTGAAACGTAATTAACCGATTGTTTTATTGATCAAAATGAACAATTACAATCAGTGAAACACTCAGAAACACAACACAGAGAAACACCTTGAAAACACACACTTAGGAAATCTCACACGCTCAGAAGTCCCACAACAACAAAGACCAAACATCTATTTATACCCATTGGTCCGAGCTTCGGCCGAACCTCAGGTTCGGCCAGTCCAAACTTCAGGTTCGGACCTAGTTCGGCCAGACCTAGTTAACTTGATCTTGATCTTGCTCGATACTTCACACGACGCACATATCAGGTATCAACACTTATGTTGAGTTCCTTCTGTTCGAATATGTGTTGGAGGCTCTTGTGATCGGTGAATACCGTACACTTGGTACCGTATAAGTAGTGCCTCCAAAGTTTCAAGGCAGATACAACAACGCCCAACTCTAGGTCGTGAGTTGTATAATTCGTCTCATGGGACTTTAGTTGCCTTGACCCGTATGCGATGACCTTACCTCTTTGCATCAAAACACATCCGAGTCCCTAGATTGACGCGTCACAATAGACCTTGAAGTCGTTAATCTCATCAGGTAGAGCTAATATAGGTGCAGTACAAAGTTTCTCTTTCAAAGTTTGGAAGGCTGCCTCTTCCTTGTCACCCCATCTGTATTGAACCCCTTTGTACGTAAGAGCGGTCAAGGGTTGAGCTAACTGAGAAAATCCCTTTATAAAATGACGGTAGTAACCCGCTAAACCTAGGAATTGGTGAATTTCTGTAGGTGCTCTAGGGGTAGACCAACTTTTAATTGCCTCGACCTTGGCTGGATCAACATGGATACCTTGCTCGTTGACGATGTGACCCAGAAATTGAACCTCTCGGATCCAAAAATCGCACTTGGAGAATTTCGCATAGAGTTGTGCTTTCTTTAACAATTCTAAGATTAACCGTAGATGTTCCTCGTGTTCTTCCTTTGTCTTCGAGTAGATGAGGATGTCGTCGATGAACACTATGACGAATTTATCCAGATAGGGCTTGCACACACGGTTCATGAGATCCATGAACACGGCTGGTGCAGCAGCTGAAAGCATGCCGTATCTGCGTGTTCTGATGTTCTCCTCACGGACTCGAAGCTGATGGTAACCAGACCTTAAATCAATCTTGGAATAGTAATTGGATCCTTGAAGCTGGTCAAAGTGATCGTCTATTCGTGGAAGAGGGTATTGATTCTTGATAGTGACTTTGTTGAGTTCGCGGTAATCAATACACATTCTGAATGTGCCATCCTTCTTTTTGACGAACAATACTAGTGCTCCCCATGGTGACGAGCTAGGTCTGATAAAACCCTTATCTAGCAGTTCCTACAGTTGTGTGGATAGCTCATTCAATTCGGTCACCGCTAGACGATATGGTGCACGCGCTCCCGGAGCTGCTCCCGGAGCGAGATCACTCCCAAATTCTACTTGCCGAAGCGGAGGAAGGCCAGGTAATTCCTCAGGAAATACCTCTGGGTAATCACGTATGATCTAGAAGTCTTCGATTTTCCCTCCACCCTGGTTTGGTCCGTAACTGTGGTCCGTAACTGTGGCCAGGTATGCGCTTTAAGGTATGATATGATTCCGGAGACAGCACCTCCCTTTTCGCCCTGAATCGAGAGTACTTCTCCTCCTGCTACGGGTATTCGTATGACTTTTTCCTGACAGACAATTTCCGCCTAATGTTTGGATAGTCAGTCCATTCCCACTATCACGTCGAAACTACCGATGGTAAAAGGCATAAGGTCTATACTTAGTTTATGACCAGATAGTTCTAATGTGCAGTTTTCAACTAAGTGTGTGGTGTCAAGAAGCTTACCATTTGCTAATTCAACCCTGTACCTAGCTTTTAGTGGAGTTTGGGTAGCCATAATCAACTTACAGAACTTAGTCGAGACAAAAATTTTCTCAGCACCCGTATCAAATAAGACATTTGCGAAGTAGTTGTTTAGAAGAAACTTACCGGTAATGACGTTGGCATCGTTTCTTGCTTCACCTGAACCCATAACGAAACCTCGCCCTTTGGCGCCATCTCCACCGTTTCTACCACCATCGCCGCCGTTGTTATTGTTGTTATTGTGGTTGTTGTTGTTGCCAGCATTGTTGTTATTCTTTCGAAGTTGCGGGCAGTCCCACTTTAAGTGCCCTGGCTTTCCACACTCATAACTCCCCCTAGGGCCTTCATTATTCGGCCTCTGGTTCTGATTCTGATTCTGACTCTGATTCTGATTGGGACAGTTTTGTAGTTCACCCCAACAGTTCTTAGCCTCATGGCCCCCTTTACCACAACGCTCACATGTGAGTTTCTTGCATGCCCCATTGTGGTGTTGGTTGCACCGACTGTAGAAAGGTGCTCGTCCCTTGTACCCATTGTGATTCTGATTACTACCACCTTGGCGGTTCTGATTACCGCCCCCACTGTTGGTGTTACTGTTGTTATAGTCACCCCTGGAGTTGTTGTACCTCTTGCATTGATTGTGAGAGTTGGAGGATCTCCTAGTGTTATTTCCACTACCGTTGTTGTTGTTATTACCGGAGTCGTCATCTCTCTTTCTTTTCCTATCTAGGGCAGTTTTGGGGACCTTCCTGGGTGGCAAAGTTCCCTGCTCTATGGCTTGGTCAGTCAACTTATGGGCCAACCTGATAGCATTCGGCACATTTGCAGGGTTTGAGGCAGTAACCATCCCCTTGATTTGGGGAGCTAACCCATCCACATACCTTTCTATCCTTTTGAAATCAGCATCAACCATCATAGGACACAACACCGCGTACTCTTCGTAGCGAGCGGTGTACTCTTCAACCTCAGAACCTATCATTTTCGAGTTCTGGAACTCACCTTCCAACCTTTTGACCTGGTCGCGAGGACAATACTCCTCCATCATGGCATCCTTGAATTCTTGCCAAGTCATAGCATTCGTTGTGTTGAGCCCTAACATTTGGATTTGCGCGTTCTACCAAGTGAGGGCAGCTCCCTCCAGTGTAGCGGTTGCGAAATTGACCCAGTTCGCAACTGGGCAGTTACACATTGAGAACACCTTTTCTGATTTCTCGAGCCATCGTAGCAGACCCACGGCTCCTTCATCACCCTTGAACGTGAGCGGCTTACAATCCATGTAAGTTTTGAAGGTGCACTGAGCTGGGCCTCGATTTGTTTCATAAAATTATTTTAGAGAATAATTTTTTTTAGTGAGAAAAAAAATTGTAGTCAATTTTTCATCTGTTTTACTTACCACCGTTATTGTTTCCTTGCACTTGAGCCACGGCGAGTGCTGCCGCAACGTTTTCATTTATCAACGCTTCGATCTGAGCTGCTGTGAGGTGTTCAGCCATGATTCTGTTTGCCATGCAAGACATTCCAATGATTAATATACCCAATATTAATTACATCAAGCACTAAACAATTATTCATGCATCCATCCATCACACGACATAATTTTTAGAAACATAATGGAAAAATAAAGATGTAATATCTATTACAAAATTTAATATCCATCCATAAGGTATCTTAGTATTTGAAAACATTCAAAATAAAATGAACACCCAGTCAAATTTATTTTAAAGTAACAAAATAGAAGAAAAGAAGACAGATTAGATCATGGATCAATAACATCTGGTTCTTCCTCCATGTCCTCTTAAGGCTCCTCCTCAAAAGGTTCTTCTTTGAAGGGTTCCTCCTCTTCTTCCTGAACAGGAGCACCTTGAACCTGCAGGGCTGCCATTCAATCTTGGAGGGCGGCGACTTGCGCCACAAGTGCCGCGTTGGAGTGTTGAAGTGCTGCGTTGGAATGTTGGAGTTCAGCAATCTGATGTTGGGCTTGATGCAGTTCATGCTCCAAACTTGCTGGATTGGGTCGCGACTCAAGCTTAGTGACCCTGTCACGGATACCCATTACCCCCTGAGACAAGTTGTAGTGGTAGGTATCTCTCTCCTTCTGTTCATCCCGCACTCGCTCGAGTTCCCTATCGCGGGTGCGATTGCTGATGGAATAGTCCTCGAGTTTTCCAAGTGTGTCGTCATAAGCTGCTATCAGTCCCGCAATGACCCTCTGCAAATCAAAGGGTAGGTCGACCCTGTTTGGCACATGATACCTATCAAGCAACCGATACGTCGTCGGATTCAGCCAGCTATAATTGTCTGGTGCACACCTATCAGGACGTAGGTGCTGATTCCGAAGGAAGTCCATTATCGTGTACCCAGGCTGCTCAGGCTCGCTGCCTAGTTGGTTGGAGGATGATGACTGTTCATTGGCAATTTTCTTTCCTTTACCCCTCGTGTTGTCGTGTGGTGCCATACTTTCAGAACCCAGACAGACACAAACAAAAGAAAAACAACCTAATGTGAGTAATCGATTTTTGGCATGCGAATAGAAAATGTTTTGGGAATTGTTGTAACTAATTTTCAAAAACATTTACAGTTTAGAATTTTTTAAAGTTCTAGTTCTCTGCAACCAATGGCTCTGATACCAATCTGTCACACCCCTAATTTCCACTAACGGAGTTTTACCGTGTGGGTTGTGATCCAGACCAGGACCCGAGTCATTAGTTACATCAAACAAAAGTTAAGGGTTCAAAATGTAAATATAATTCCAAACGGGAAATATCAAAACCAGAGTTAAAGTTTAGCGGAAGCTCATAAAAACTATGTTACGCAAAACAAGCGCCCGATAAGTAAATACCAGCCCAAATTTAAAAGATTTGAAAACAAATTCCCAAAATAAAAGGTTTTAGTCAATGTACGTGCCCAAAAATCAGATCCTCCTAGCGTCCTGCAAAGCATGTATAAGAGCAAGTGTCAACTAATGTTGGTGAGTTCACATAAACACATAAGTATGTAAAACACGTATGGATCGTTTCCAGATCATAGAATGATAGAGACGGAAGTTTGTCATTAATCGATGTCAAATGATTACAAGAACCGAATAGAGTATACATCGATTTGAGCTCTGGAGGAGGTTTGGACAGAACCTCCTCTCTCACTGAGACCACACAGAGAAATGAACAAACTTAGAGATGATCAACATACTAATACCTATTTATAGGTTGGATGGTCAGCGTACCACATAGGCTCCGTACCAACTGGTACGGGCGGACCACCCAGCGTACCATCTGGTACGCTGGTTAGTATGTTGACCCTCTCACATACAATAAACCATATACATTCAATCTATTCTATTCGTACAGTAACGGCCACACACAGAAACTTGTCCTAACAGATTCCCCCTTGGACGTTACTGTCGAATGTAAATCTTTAACTTCAAGCAATCTTCAGTCAGTCTGCTGCAGACGCCTCTATCTTCAGCAAACTCCCCTTGACCGAAACTTCAGGTATGCAGGAAACAGTTCAGAATCTTGTACAATCGCCACAACAAATAAAGTTCCCCCTCGCTTCAAACACTTCCACATCAGGCAAAAGATAACGGTTCACTTCATTAGTCGTTCCCGGCAATTGTTTAAGATCTCTTAAACATCACTACATTTTGACAGAAATCTTCAATCTTCACCGAATTGTAATACATTCTGATCTTGATGAAAACAGACACGATCAGCATCTTCAATCATAGAAATTCCCCCTCAGAATGAAATCCATCCCAATATATCAACAATCAAAGGCTATAACGTCAACTTCATGACTTAACAATGTATCGGGAATTTGATTAGAGAGTTCCAAACCATAATCGAAAACTTTGACATATCGGTTTGCACGAACATCAGAATACACCACCTTTCCATGAAGATCAAAAATCACCATCATCCCTGAATTGATTGCTTTTGAATATTCACTTTTTCAATTTTGAAACTTTGAAATTTTCAAGGGTCTCAATTTCCCCCTAAACAAGTGACATATTCAATTCTCGATTCCAACCCAGCAAGCAATGTGTGTTTTTCAAGTAGCTTGCAATGGAATCACATATTTTCTTTAGTTTTGTAAGTAATCATATCCATGTCTCTGAATCTCTGTCCATCATCAGAAACAAGTGTTCATGAATCTCTGTCCATCATCACGAACAATGAATACTCACAAACATCTTTTTCAGAAATTCGACGACTAACTCTTGATAAGCATCGGAATCTGGTAAATCTTCAATCATAATAACCCACAGCTATTGAATCAAGGGTAAACTCGATAACTAATTTAAATCATTGAAATTCCCACGACCTCTCCCCATACCCGAAAACAACCCCCAGATGTTGATTACTGATTAACGGGGGTTCGGGGGCAGCGCCCCCGAGAAGCGGGGTCCAAGGGGCGGCAGCCCCTGGCGGGGTCCAAGGGGCAGAGCCCCTAGCTTGGGCCGTGCTGAACACAATTGCTTCATCAAAAAATGCATCCGAAAATCTGCGGCGGACCAGAAGCTCCAGCGGACCAAATCAATATCAGCGGACCAAAATCCGGACCAACTTTACCAGCGGATCAGACTCGTAGCGGCGGACCAGGTGCGGACCAGATATGGTACGGCGGACCAGATGTGGTACGGCGGACCAGATGTGGTACGCTGAAACTGCCGCGGATCAGAGAGTAACCGCCACGGACCAAACTGATGAAGATTGTCTTCCTGACCATCTGGTCCGGCGGATGATCAATTGGTCCGGCGGTTGAAGATTGCCTAGCGGACGAGCTGCGAACCAGCCGCGGACCAGACCTCAAAAACGTGAAATTCTCAAATTTCACTCCAGATTCTTCATTTTGTCGAATATCTCCAATCAAACACCACTGTTAGGTGCGACAATGACTC
>JBCNJP010000008.1:32023561-32139463 GCA_039602395.1 Deinandra increscens subsp. villosa | reverse complement strand
ATTCACACAATGTTGCTACTGCTGAAGTCGAACGGTCGCGTCATAAGCACATTATGATAATGTTGACTGAACATTCGAGTTCAGTGGTACAATTAAGTCAGGTACAACAAGAATCTCACATACTAGGAGGAAAAGCTTGAGAACATGAAGAGGTATTACACCACCTTCCCTAAGTTCTAGGATAATTTCGAGCAGCAACCAGCTCGTCGTGAATGAAGATGTGATCCTCTGGTTTGATTTTTTCTTGCCACACATGCGAAGTAGAGGGGTACACGACTCTAAGAGGTTGAAAACGACTCAAGGATAACCGGCTCCTTGTCGTGAGTATAAGAGAGTTAAACAACAAAATGACATACTATAAATCAGGTGCATGTAGGAGTGAGTATCACGATGCATGAGAAAAATATTTTGGTGTGCAACTAATGCAAAACAATTACAGTCTAAGAGGAATCTTAGTTCACTGCAACCAATGGGCTCTGATACCAATCTGTCACACCCCCAAAATTCCACGCGCGGAATACCACTGCAGGGAGCGTGACAAACCAGGATCGCAGTCTATTAGTTACACCAAAGGACCAATAATTAGTAAAAACGTTTCATATTTCATTAAAATATAAATTCAAAATTTTACAAATGCGGAAGCGTAAATACAATAAAAGTATTAAAGTAAAAACACTGGCACCCATGGTGACGTGACTTGTCCAAAGGCACTAAAAGTGTTTCAAACACTCATACATGTGTACTCATGATACTCGGACATCTGCAGCCTAAAAATTAACATGCTAAAAAGTGTCAATACAAAGGTTCGTGAGTTCACAGGTTTATCAATTCGTAAACAGTTCCAGTTTAATGTAAATCGACTGTGCAATAACAGTCCCAGTTCAGTGTAAAACAAATGTTCATCGACAGTTCAAGTTTAAGTTCAAGGTTGACTGTTCAACAACAAATCAAGTTCATGTTCAATTCAGCTTAAAATCCAAATAATATATCAATAGCTAGCTAGGCTATTTTCAAGAAATCAGTGCACGTTTGACTAGATAAACCAGCTATCCAGTTACTGAAGCTCGACAAGTTCAATTGTGCCTCATTAAGACTAAGAAGTTTATAACACCCGTTCGATATCCAATCGTGTCAGCGCGACTGACCCGTGTGGGGCTGTCAAACCCAGTAGATCTACCAAATAAGTTCCCGCTGATGTCACATTGATAGTAACTCTAAAATTAAGGAATAAAATAGATAAAAAGGGTCCGTGAAACTCACATTTGGATGCACAGCAATTGCAGATAGATAACCACTACAAGTAGCAAATAACGAGTCTTGTGTGATCCTACCAAGCACCTAACGAGCATTTTCACATACCTTTGTGTTCAATCAAAACGACTTACTATACTATAAACTAATAATGAAAGAGGAATGACGTTGACTAAGACATGACAAGGGTTGTGAAATCCGGAACGAGTCGATGATGGCAAATCGCCAAAAATCATGACGATTACGAATGTTGACGAAAAAGTATATTATTAACTAATAATATATGTTTATGAAATCGAAATGATAAAATATGTATTTTTTTAATATATACGTAACCGTGTATACAATTATATCTTCATAAAAAGATCATGTAGTAAAACATATATATATATATATATAGGGGAAGGATCCTGCGAAAACACCATTTTTTTGTGAGAACTGCGTAAACAAATCTTAAAACCTACATAACTTTTTCATACGTTAATATTTTTTTAAAAAATTTGCACCAAAAGTCTTAAAATTATATTATCTTTAATCCTATAAAAGTTTTAAAAAACTTGACGCTTTTTTATTTTTTTTAAATATTTTTTTGTGTGGTGCACATGTGCATCACAAAAAAAAACTCATACTTTTAGTATGAGTTAATATATTTTTTTTCTTAGTCGCACCATATGTCATATATTTTCATCATTTTTTTTCGTTTTTATTGAATGATGCACATGTGCATCATACCACAAAAAACGCTCATACATGTGATATACATTAATAGTTTAAAAAGAAATTGCACCCTAAATCTTATAGTTGTGTTATCTTTAGATTTAAAGAAAAAATAACATTTTATAATTTTTTTTAATTATATGATGCACATGTGCATCACACGGGAAAAAAACCTTCAGTTTTTTTTTTAATATTTTGCTCCAGATTTAAAGATAACGTAATTATAAGACTTTTGGCGCAAATTTTATGAAAAATCGTTAACGTATGAAAAAGTTACGTGAGTTTTAATATGTGTTTTCGCAGTTTTCACAAAAAGATGTGTTTTCGCAGGATCCTAACCCTATATATATATATATATATATATATATATATATATATTTCTATATACCTATATAAATATATATGTTCAACGGTTAAAATTAGTAATATCGTAAGGATGGTAAATATACTATTTATATAAGCATTTTCCACAATATATAGTTTACAAAAATACTCATTTTATGTTTATATTAATACATGCATTTATAAGTATATTTTCCAAACGTTTACAATGTATATGACCCATTTACATTTATAAAATCACCTAATGTGTAACATATCTATTCATTTGTTTAAAATTATGTTCTAATCAAAATCATGATATACGTCTAATGAACATACCTATAAAGAGTTTTACATTTTTGTTTTAAAGTGACTTTACAACTATCGGTGATAAGTTTTGAGCCAACAAAAGTCCTAAAAATACGAATAAAAAATAAAACAGGACATTTGGGGGTCACCGGGTTCGAACCCGTGACCTCCTGTTGATTCCACAGTGCCCTAACCACTAGGCTACACCTCCATGTTGTTGATAACTAGATTAGCAAATCTTTTGACTTTATATTGTGACTTAAATCGAGTTTTTCAAAAGAAAAAAAAAGAGATAAAGGGTGGTAACCGGGTCTCGAGCCAGTGACCTTCCAGATGTAACCCAGCGCCCCAACCACTAGGACACCCTAACTAATTGGTTTTAATCCACCATTTAAATTATATAACCCATACAGTTTGGGTGTCTTCTTCCTCACCCATAACCCTAAAGTCGCCGGAGTTATTTTCCAGTCGCCGAAAAAACATAAAACATGAAACGAAACCCAGAAAACGTGTGACTAACATAAAAGAATAATTACCTAGAGTCGGAGGTGGAATTCATTGCGTTTTCACGATCATAGAGGTGTGATTTCTGGTGGTCGACTAGTTGTGGTTGGCCGGAGATCTTGAGTTTTGCAGTGATAATGGTTTCGGTTTGGAGAAAAACGAGCGAGATATGATTGGAAATGCATCCATTGATTACGATCCTCCCTGGTTGTGTCAAAGTGATATATGGATCGAGCTTAACCGACTATTGAAGTGAATTTTTTATTTAAGGCTATATCGGTTACGAATTGGAAGAGAGCCGAGCATTCATGATTTGAAATCAACTTTTGTCTATTGACAGAAACGGTCCCTCTAGATATTACATAAAAGGAACCCAGATTTAGGGTTTGCAACTTCAGTCCCACCAGGTTAATTTGTTTAGTTGAAAGGGATTTTACGAAATGGCAAAGTTAGTCCTCTAAAGTTTAGAAATGGTTAACAAGGCTAACGAGGTTAACGGAGAACACTTAAACGTTGAATACGCGGGTGTACGTCCAAACATGTATTACGTACGATGTTTATAAATTTTAATATTTGATTATCCACATAAAATCATGAATGACGATTCATAAATATATATCTTAAGTTCACATAAATCATAGATATAAATCTATAATTTATATGCTGAAAACTCACATAAAATCATAGAACGATACGTGTTAACTCACATGAAATAATAGGATATAGTGACATATATATGTATGTATGTATATATATCACATAAAATCATAATATTAATTGTTACATAAAATGACAAAACTTTCACATGAAATCATAACATATGATTTACATAAATTCATAGAATATAAAACTTCTAGACTTAAGTGCATGCTCATATAGTGATGGTTACACAAAAACCTAATTGCTAAATACGACACATTCAACACATAAATGCTCACACCACATTTTTTATGGTCTAATGCACTATGTCAAAATTAACCTTTGGTCACGGAAAAAAACCGTGACCAAAGGTGTTTGGTCACGTTTTTTTCCCATTCCAATCGACACCAAAGGTCCCGTCACCTTATGTACCCTACGGCCACGTTACAATATCAGTGGCTGAAGCCACCTATAAGCGTGGCTAATGGGTACCAATATTTATTGTTGTAATCAAACAATTCTTCTGGAAATCGTGTCCAATGGGTCCCAACGGCCACATGTGTTTGTGTAACGTGGCCTTTGGTATTATATGGTCACATATATTTGTGTTTTAGCCACATACATTATAAAAATACGTGGCCAAAGGGTTGCTGAAATCATACATTTTGTCACAATACGCGTGGCCAAAGGGTGGCAACGACCACGTTAAAATATCAAAAGCGTGGCCTTTGGTATTATATGGTCACATAGATTTGTGTTTTAGTCACATGTGTTATAAAAAAAACGTGGCCAAATGGGTTGCTGAAATTATAATTTTTGTCCCAATACGCGTGGCCAAAGCGTGACAAATAAGTGCCACATGTTTTTGTAAAACAGTGGCTAAAGCCACTGCACCTGATTGTTGTTGTCACATAAACAAAAAATACGTGGCTAAAAGGGTTCAAAGGCTATATATTTGGCCACGGGTACAAAATATGTGTGGCTAAAACTAGTATTTCTTACCTTTGGCCACGTTTTTTACAAAACAGTGGCTATGCGTAAAAAAACATCGTGGCCAAAGCCACTTTTTGACGTAGTGATGTTTAGTTAAAGTCAGGAAAGGATGGGTTGTCACAATATTTCAGTTGGCTTAGCCACAAGTATCAGGGGTTTGTCCCCAGTTTGGCTTAGTCCCAAGGTTGAAAGGGTATATCTCCAGCCTAACTCTAATTTGAACAGATCCTGATCTTACCTCAGGAATCCTTAGAGAAATTTGAAGACCACATAGGACTCCCAATAGGGATATTAATGAAAGTTTTTTTTTATCTCAGCTAAGGTTCATCATTATTTGCATAGAGCAACTTGTTTTTGACTTCGGACGGTATCTAGATACACCACAGCGTCGGTGCTCTTCCTCTTCTTACAAGCAATGGTCTTTGTCCGAGTGACAGGCGCCCGGGAGCTGGTTAGAGATTCTGTCTTCTCCTTCTTTAGCACAAGTAAGGAATCCAAGTCCTTGAGAGAGAATGAGGCGCTGGATTTCGGAGCTACAATAGCAAAAATGTCGCGTTAATATAATCAAGCAAAACAAAAGAATCAGAGTATAAGGATTTTTACCTGACATGTATGGAGTGGTATGATCAACTGAGAAGCTTTGTTCGCTAGCTGCTGCTTCAATCGGCCCTTTTGGTGGCTGGAATCTTGTACAGGGCTTGCAGCTCCTTGTAAGAATCATCATTTGGCTGAATGAGCTTCTCAAACTTTGGTGCTGAAAAATTAAAGATACAAACAAGTATTAGAATAAATTCAAGGTTCATAATTCTAAAAAGGGGTGTATCCTACCCTTGCCAACCCTGTTCACCGGTAAATCGTTACCCCTGGAATCGAATCACGCTTCACGAAGAAGAACTTCTTCTTCCAGTCATGATCATTACGAGAGGCCCTAGGAATAAACTCGGAGGTAGAAGTTCGGGCTTGAAGAACAAAGCGGCTACTGTCGTGGGTGCGGAGCTGGTAGGCAACGCAAAGCTCAGGAATCCCAATAGTGAGATTCCTGGTGCGGTTTAACTGATCAATGGAAAACAAATTCCTCCAAACCATGGGCATGGCTTGGGAATAACAGAGACCAGTGACCTCAAAGAACTCGTTCACAAGATCGGGAAAAGGGAATGTCATACCCAAAAGGAATGGATAGTACATGAAGCAGACCCAAACAGGAGAAGAGAAATCGGCTTTCAGCCGAGGGTCGAATATCCGGATAATTGCACTGGTAGGGAAAATTCCTGACTCTTTCAAGGCTTCAATGTCTTGGTTGTTGAATGTGCAAGCTTCTTCCTCACAGTGGGTAAAGAACCCCTGATCAGTGAAGTAGTCTACCGACGACGCAGACATCGAGGTGGTGGAACGAGTGGCTTCTTAGCCATGGTCAGAGAATTGCAGGATCGAAAAAGAAAAAAGGATGGGAAACTGACCTGGATGACAAAGAGCTCTAAAGGGGTTTACGGAGGAAGATGAACAAGAAAGGGGAAACTTGAATTATATTTAAGGGCAATTTAATGAGCAATCACATCGCCTGGGAAACCATAAAAAACATCCCATCTCAGCGGTATCTTCCGTTTTCACGTCGTGAAATTGAAGATATTGAATTTTAACAGCAGTAAATCCTATCCACATCTATCAAAATTCAAGGGCCATTTGTTGGGGATAGAATTTCAGGATGCTCACCCGGAAGCTCGAATGGTCCAGAATCCTCGCATGAGTTGGGAATCCTGCCGGTTAGGTATCATGATTATTTATAATTTGCTAACCCCTATTATTTGCCTCGTGTTTTAATGTTTACAGGGACATTAGACGTTCAACTACCTCTTAAAGACTCTCTCTAACTCTTGAAGAACGTGGACTAAGTGGACGGGAGGAGCATAACGATCAAGATAGTTGCGAATAGGATCCCAGGATTCCTGGATAGTTTGTTATATGTATTTCAATTATATAACGAAGGCTTTGATCGACATAGAACACACACACAACTCTCACATTCTAGCTCTGTTTAGCAAAGCCATTGTAACACTTATCTCCATCGATCAGCCTTGCAAAACACTTGTGTTGATACCTGATATGTGCGTCATGTGAAGTATCAAACAAGATCAAGATCAAAGTCAATCTAGGTCTGGCCGAACTAGGTCCGAACCTGAAGTTCGGACTGGCCGAACCTGAGGTTCGGCCGAAGCTCGGACCAGCGGGTATATATATGTGATTGGTCTTTGTAATTGTAAAGTTCTGAGCATATAAGATTTCTTAAGTATGTGTTTTCAAGGTGTTTCTCTGTGTTGTGTTTCTGAGTGTTTCACTGATTGTAATTGTTCATTTTGATCAATAAAACAATCGGTTAATTATGTTTCGATGTCCGATTAGCTAGATCGAGTAGACGATCCGATGCTCACGAATTTTCAAGTGGTATCAGAGCTTTCTGGTTCACTCTACTGATCTGTGGTTGCTATTCTTGGATTTTTGAGCGTTTTGTGTCAAACTTGCTCCTAAATTGTTCCTAATCTTTTTTCTGGTCTGACTGTTACAAATTTCGTCAAAATTTATCAAAAATCGAGCGTTTTTGAAAAATTATGTTGAAGTTCGGAGTTTCCTGATCAGGTTCGGAGTAACTGCTCCGAACTTGAAGTTCGGTCCTTATTCGGTGAGAGTTCGGTGTTAATTCGGTCAAAGTTCGGAGTTTCTGTGTTCGGTCACTAGTTCGGACAAGGTTCGGAGTTAAATCAAGGTTCGGATGTAGTTCGGAGCTAGATCGGAGTCTCTAAGGAGTTCGGTCTGTTGATTTTGATTCGGAGCAAGTTCGGACGAAGTTCGGAGGTTGGTTTTAGGTTCGGACAGAGTTCGGAGCTTAGTTATAAGTTCGGAGAGAGTTCGGCCGGCAGAATCTACAATTTTTTGAACGATGTCGGATTTTCACGCGTTTGCTGCAATGCAAAGTGCCATGCAAACCATGCTAAATTTTGATAACGAAATCGGAACAAGTCAGAAAGTTCCTAAATTGTTGAAGTTGGAAGATTATCACAATTGGAAACAATGTTTTTCAGCTTACATCAGCACAAATAATGTGGATTTAAGGATTTCGATTCGCAAACTTTACATGCATCCACAAGCGGATGGAGATTTTAAAAGAATACAAGATTTTGATGGTGATGAAAGAAAACTCTATGAGCTTGAGGAAAAAGCCTATGGTTATCTAACAATGGCTTTGCCTACTGAGTTGTTGCATCAGTTTAGTACTTGCAAAAAGTCAAAACAATTGTGGGATGCATTGTCTGCTAGATGCGAAGGAAATGATCAATACAAGAAGAGTAGAAGAAAAGTGCTGAACAAAGAATTTGAGAATTTTCAACATTATGATAAAGAAACTATTCCTGCACTTGTATCCAGATTTTCACATCTGATTAGTGAAATGAAGGTGGTGAACATTGAAAAGACTGAGGAGGAATTGAAAGAGAAATTAATGGAAGCATTACCAAAAAAGTGGGAAAATTATGTTTGGTTGCTTACTCATGACAAAGATTATTCTGCATTATCATTTCATGATTTAACCGGAAAACTTCATGCTAGAGAGATGGAAATGATGACTTCAAACAAGGCTACTGCTACTTTGCAAAACCCTGAATTGTATCATGGTGAGAATTCAGCAAGCATGAATGCTAAAGCTAAACCAAGTCTGAGTTCTGCACCTAGTACAGCTTTCTTGACAGGAATGTCTGATAATTCTGATAACAAGTTGTCACGGGGTTGTAGCTTTACAATTCCAAATCTTTCAAATCAGAATACTTTTTCTGCTGAATCAACGGAAGATTGTGCTAAAATGATTTCTGCTTTGATTTCATCATCTTTTGGTTCGATTATTAAGAATGTTGCTGATGAAAAGTTAACCAGTGAGGATCTTGATGCTCTTGATGATGATCAACTAACCGAATTGGATGTATCTTGGCAATATGCTATGTTGTGTCAAAGATCTAAGAGATTCTTTAAGAAACATGGAAGGAATATTTCTGGTGATAAATTGGGTTTTGACAAGTCTAAATTAAAGTGTTACAAATGTTTACAACTTGGACATTTTGCTAAAGACTGTCAACAGACACATACAAACAAGTCTGGTGTTTCACAATCATCCAAACCTGGTTTTACTCAACCATCTACTAGTAACACTAGCAAGTCTACAGCTTTGACAGCACAAAAAGATGGTGTTTATGATTGGGGTCAACACTTTGGTTATGATTCATCAACTTTGATTGTTACTCATGTTCCATCAGATGATTCCTATTCAGATACTAGTTCTGATACTAGTTCAATTCCAAGTTCTTATGAATCTGCTGAGAACTTGGAAAGTCTGATGAAAGAAAATGCTTTGTTGATAAATAAAGTTCAACAATTGACTGAGACATTTGATGTGATTACTTCAGAGCTGAATATTTCTAAGGAAAATGAGAAGGAATTGGTTATAACGAATGAATGTTTGCTTAAAGAGATCAACTTGCTGAATGAAGTTTTAGACATTTCTAAGCAAGATAAAAGGGAGGTTGAAGCTGCAAAAGCCAAGATTTGTGAAGAACGGGATGAGTTGGTGAAAGATGTCAAGAAATGGAAGGATGAAGCGGAAGATACGGCTAATGATTTTCAGAATTTATTTGACAAATCCAAGATCAAGCTTGATTTGCTTACTAAGAGTGTTGAAGAGTCTGCTGCTAAAATTGAAGCATATCAAGTTGATATGGAAAAGTTGTTGGATGAGAAGCGTGAGTTGGTTAGTGTTAATAAAGTTCAAGCTGCAAATTTGGAGATTCAAAAGAGAAACGAGGATAAATTGAAGAAGGAATTACATGAAGGACTTGATAATCTGCGTTTGCAAAAATTTGAAACTCACAAGGTTGCAAAGCGATTGATTGCTAAAGAAAAAGAATTTGCTGAGGCTCAACGGCAAATTTCTGATCTCAAAGTTCAAGTTCTTGATGCTAATAGGTTGCTCAACAATGTTTCTAACTCTCAAGTTTTCACAAGCTTCTTAGCTAATGATGCGAATTTTGAGAAAATGTTTGATAAGACTGCATCACCTCCTACTCATATCAAAGAAGCTGTCAAAGAAGTGAAGGAACAAGTTGATGAATTTGATTATTCAAAGGTTTCATCATCTATTGCTGAGAATGATAAAGTTATGCCAAAGAAGAAGAACAGGAAGCATAAGAAGAAGAAGGAAAAGAAATCTGAGGTCTCTCCTGCACCGAAGTTTGTATATGGTTCATCCTCTGCTGATAATGAGAAGTCGGCTACTTCTAGTAACAAGATCCAGACTCAACCTTAGTTTGATGAAAAGATCTTTTATGATCAAAAGAATGTAACATAAGTAAAAGCTGAATTTTCTCGATTAGCAAAGAATGGACATTGTTCATCTGAGGAGAAGATTTCTGGAAAGCGTGAAGGTTTGGGTTTTCACAAGATGCAAAACCAAGTTGAGAAGGTTCCAGCATCTTCATCTTATGATTTGAAGAAATTGAAGCTGAAACAAGTGAAGAAGAAAGTTTTTCAAGCTGATAAAATCCAACCCGAGCGATTTTACAAACTCAAGGGTTCGGATCAATTATTTTCTGACAAAGAGTTTCCACTTCATTGTGTTGATGCTCGGAAGATTGCTGAGGTCTTTGTGAAAGCATCCATTTCTTCTGAAAGTTCTCAATCTCTAAGCCCTACATCTAAATGGGTACATGATCACAGGCATCAGGTATATGATTCTCACTCTGATCATGCTAGAGATATTCATGTGTGTTCTTCGCAGGTACATCACCGATGGGATAAAACGACAAGAATTTGTTATATTTGTCGTCGCCCAGGGCATATGGCCAAAGACTGTCCATCACCTGCTGATTCACCACAAAGATTTCACAAGAAATCAGTTTTTGGTAAACCTGCCATAACAAAGTTCTTTGATGAACAAGGCAGAGTTTTTGATGAAGTTGAGCCTACATTTTCTCATAAACAAAAACGGTTTGTTCCAATAGTTTCAAAAACTCAATATGTAGGTTCATCATTACAGTCACATGTGACTGTTTTACCAAAACAACAGAAATGGAAACCTAAGGTGGTCTCTAAGCAAAACAAGGACACTGGTCGACCAGAAGCTATCCGCTTCGGGTCATTTTTGGACTAATTCATTTAACCAGTGAGCAGGTACTTCTAGAAGACCTATCGACGATTGCAAAGTTGTTGATGGAGGAGTATTCTGCTTAATTTAAATTTCCTGATACATCTTTCTAATCTGCAAATTCTGATTTCTAAAACTGAAAAATATCCGTGTTGATTGATCAATTTTCTTTGCTTACAAGTTTTTTCTTCAAAAACCCAAAAATAGAGTCTTGTTTTTGTGTAAAATGAAAATCCAAAAATAGAGTTTTCATTTTAAGGGGGAGAATTGTAAGTAAGGGGGAGTATATGAGAAAATGCATGTTATGGGGAGAAAGTGAATACATGCCAAATATATAAAATTGTGAGAAATTGATCATTGGGAAATGATGGTACATTGGCTTACGTATCTGACTCATGGATAGAGTAGATGAAAGGGCCATAAGATCATTGTTTGATATGCTTGGTAGGCTCGGCAAATCAGAAAGTATTCAAATGTGATATACACTAAATACTAATGCTTGACCATGTGGATAACATCTTGATGCATATTTCATGACACAAAAAGAAAAATAAGTGTGAAATTCAAAATGAGAAGTCACTGTGTATACATGTGTTCATTTTGCAAAGATTTAAACTTGTTTGATTTTCTTTATTTTGTCAAACGATCGGACTTTCTCTGCGTATCGAAAGATCGACCTGATCGTTGTTCGTTTGACGTTCTGCTTTATTTTCTTTGGTGTTTCGTATAACTCATCGGACTTTCTTTGCGTGTACGGAAGTACCGACCTGATTGTTGTTGGGTTATACAATTTCAACTTGTTTTATTTTCTTTATTTTGTTAAATCCGAGGCCTTATCTGCGTATCGAAAGATCGACCTTAAGGTAGACGATTTAACGTTTTTATTTCTTTTTGCATGGAACACAGTTGACTATATCATGAAAATATTATGCATTGTGAAAAATCACAAGTGCTGTCACACAAAAAGGAAAAGAAAAGAAAAGCTGAAAATGTCTGATTATGTCTGATAGTGTGGGATACACTGGTCAATGCAAATCTAATCAATACCTTAACATATCCAGATGTTATGAGTATGATTCTGCATGAGTTTAAGTTGGACAAATTATACCAGCAATCAGCATGACTTAGGTGCTTCGATTAATTGAAATTGAAGTGTAGTTCAGTGCTTTATGTTCAATATGATCCCATATAGTGATCTTTCTCATACCAAAAATAGTGTTTGATTCTGTATTGCAATTTTATTTCATTTCAGAAAAGAACAAAAAGATTTTCGGTGTGTTTTAGCATAAACTTTGAAAAGTCAAAAAGATTTTGTTTCTGCTTTATTTTCGATCTGATCAACACGTGATACAATTTATTTTCAAATTCATATCTTGGAGTCTCGAAGAGACGTTTTGCGCCAGGATTATTTTAAATGATTGAGTAGGTTGCTATGTGCAAGATATCACAACTTCAAGTCTTCTGAAGATGTTGATGAAAGACCAGAGATACACTAAAATGTCATCAAGTATTCAAGATCAAGCTACGATCGAGTTGAGGAGGAGTTTGTTTGAAGATTTATTTCAATGAACGAACGGATTCTACATTTGAGGGGGAGCTTGATTGAAGATACAAATTTGATGATGTTGAAAAGATAGAAGAGATACTGCACACGACGAGGGGGAGTTTGTTGATACCTGATATGTGCGTCGTGTGAAGTATCAAACAAGATCAAGATCAAAGTCAATCTCGGTCTGGCCGAACTAGGTCCGAACCTGAAGTTCGGACTGGCCGAACCTGAGGTTCGGCCGAAGCTCGGACTAGCAGGTATATATATGTGATTGGTCTTTGTAATTGTAGAGTTCTGAGCATGTAAGATTTCTTAAGTGTGTGTTTTCAAGGTGTTTCTCTGTGTTGTCTTTCTGAGTGTTTCACTGATTGTAATTGTTCATTTTGATCAATAAAACAATCGGTTAATTACGTTTTGATGTCCGATTAGCTAGATCGAGTAGACGATCCGATGCTCACGCATTTTCAACTTGTAATCTTTTATTTCGTATCAATATATTTGCTAGGCAGCAGGCTCTTCAGGCCATCTCCCGATGTTTTTTGCCAAGATCCCTAAAGGAAACTTAAAGGATTCTGGATTTTCCCTCGTTACATCATCGTGTCAACTTTACTTTTTTCTTGCATTTTTCTCACAAATGGATCAAGCACATTACCTCATAATCAAAGTTTGATCACTTAATTATTTTAGTAATTTTTGACCAAAACCGTGAACACAAGAGTAAATAAAGCTTCGATTTATTGATTTCACAAAGATGTGGTTACAATGATTCTAGAGAGAGAAACACACTAAGAAGCACACAGTTAACAGACTCAAAGGAGTAGAACTCTCAAATAAAAATGAACTAAACAATCTCAACCTATTTATAGTGTTGTGTATTCTGCCCAGAAAACCATCCAACGAACCAATGGTTCGTTGGTCCTAACTATTGGTTAGGACCATGGTTCGTTACTCTAAGAATCACAATAATGCTCTCACTTGGATACAATACACGAGACACTTTTTAGCATAGGATTATGCTCTAACACATTCCCCCTTGACGTGTAGGGTATCTTTGCTAACTAAATCTCTAGTGTTCAATCTTCAATCTTCAGCATTGCTGCATCTGATCTTCAACTTGAAATCTTTTGTCAGCTATAGAGCTTGGATTGTTGGATCAGAACTTAAACAATCACTGAACACGAAGATCCACTTGTGAAAGATACTTCAATCCCCCTCTTTTAACATGCTTGAGTCTTGACACACGGAACCTGCAACTTTAGAAGACAAACATGCGGTTTTTCCTTTTTGAATTACCAAAATTAATTTAATCTTGGTGAAAGACTTCTCTTTTCGTAGAATATAAGATATAGTTTTGAAATCATAATTTTGTATCTTGTATCTATCGGTCGAAAACAATTAAGAAACAAAATCTTTTTGGCTTTTTGAAACTTTATATCTAAACACACCGAAAATCTTTTTGATTTTTCTAAGTTTATGTTAAAACACACCTAAAATCTTTTTGAGATTTTCTGAAATGAAACATAATGCAATACTAAAATGTAATACTGAATCACACACTATTTTTGTCTTTTGCGAGAAAGATCATAACTTGGGATCATTTTAATCATATCATGCTGAACTACACTTCAATTTCAATTACTTCAGCACATAAGCCATATCGATTGCTGGTATAATTTGTCCATTTTAAACTCAGGCTAAATCATACTCATAACATCAGGATATGTTAAAGTATTGATTAATTTGCTTTGAACAGTGTGCCCCCACACTTTCAGACATACTCAGATATGCTTTTGTATCACACTTTGTGATTTCACTTGTGATTTAACACATAGTGATTATATTTTGATAATGTCGACTGTGTTCCATGCAAAAAGAAATAAGAAGGTTAAATCATCTACCTTAAGGCCGATCTTTCGATACGCAGATAAGGCCTCGGATTTTAACAAAATAAGAAAATAAAATAAGTTGAAATTCTATAATTCAACAACAAATAGGTCGATACTTCCCTATACGCAGAGAAAGTCCAATGAATTATACGAAACACCAAAGAAAATAAAACAGAACCTTAAATGAACAACTATCAGGTCGATACTCCCGTAAACACAGAGATAGTCCGGTCATTTAAGAAAAAAAATCAAACAAGTTTATATCTTTGCAAAATGAACACATGTATACACAGTGACTTCTCATTTTTCTTTTTCACATAACTTTGCAAATATCTTAAGATACTCTTCAAGATGTTGTCCACTTGGTCAAGCATTACTATTTAATGTATATCACATCTGAATACCATGTGTTAAACATGTTGTTGCTGTTGTTGTTGTGGAACGATTGGTGGTTGTTGAACATGTTATCAGTATCGATCTTCCAACCATGTATAATCCAACTCTTTGTCAAAACTTCCTTCATGTCTTGGTGCACCATTGGCCAAGTTATCACACCCCCAATTCACACACAAGGAGTACAACCGTGTGAGGTGTGATCCAGATGAGGATCCAAGTCTTTAGTTACAACCAAGCCAAAAATGAAAGATAAGACAGTCATATAATGCGTTTTAGAATGAAGCATTCACGATCATCAAAGGACATTGGCATCTTATTGTCACATATCTGCGAGACGCTCAGCAGATTGAATTGCAGATTTGACACGAGGTTGACTTTTTCAAACGAAACTTCACCATTAGTTAGGTGACCGGTTCCAATTATTTGACCACCTTTCTTATTTCCTCCAAAGGCAACAGAACCTCCTCCAGATATCAGTTTGACATCATGCAAGATATCCTTATCACCCGTCATGTGCCTTGAACAGCCACTATTCATGTACCACAGATTTATTGATTTCTTTCGTTGTTCCTGCACAAACAAAGAAAAGATTAGTTCACAGATGAACCCAGGTCTTTAGGACCTTGGGTCTTTCTGGTGGTCTTCTTCTTAGGCGGACGAGGAGCAGGAGTGGTGGCTTGAGCAAAAGGCTTTTGAGGATCAGCCAAAGGTGACCATGGAGCACGAGGATGTGAGGTTATTGGACTTTGATTGCTTGCAGTTCCAGGGACCACCGGTTGAAAGTACCCAGTACTTGCACCTAAACCTCGTGTAGCATGAGATGCATGCCTCTAGAGAACTGTTGATTCTGGAAATTAGGCTTGAACATTTGCTAATTATTCATGTAGTCATAGTCTTCACCATAGTTAGCATAAAACCGAGGCCATGGTTAAGTGAAAGGAGGCCTCGTCATTCTTGGTCCATAGGGAGAAACCATTGGTGGATTGTACCCCATGTGTGCTTTTGTTGAGTTAAATGGACAACCCCGAGCAACATGTAGGGTCTCCGCATAAAAAACACCCAATAGTATTGGCAGACCCACTTGGATTCATGGTAATAGTTGGAACCACATTTTGAACTGGTGTGACCTTTATCTCAGCAACAGGTTCTCCTTCCCCTTGATCAGCAGCTTTCTTATTTGGCCTTTTGTTGTTGTTTTTCTTTTTAGCAATTGAACCATCACCTTTATTTACTTCCAAGTTCACGGGTACATCAACAACTGGTTCAGCAACATGTGGATGAGATACCACAGTCTTCTTCATAGAAACAACATTTTCAGTCGAAAATTCATTCTTCTTACTCTTTGCAGGCTTCGTGGCATGTTTTGAGGTACTCGCGACATCTTGAGAGTTTGACGGTATGGTGTTGCATGACTTGAACAATTTTATGGAAGACATCGGAGTGACTTGAGGTGGGAATATCATAGGTGCAGGAGCCAAGGAAATCACCTTACCATCAGTGATTGTGACAAAGTGTTGCGTGTTACCCATGGGTTTACCATCACCCAAATTCAGTTTATTTAGTGCAACAGAAGCCAGTTCACTTGAAAGATCAGTATGGCCAGAATCTGAGTTAACAGTTTTAGCTTTGGGCTTTCGCTCCTTCGAAGCTTTAGGTCTCTTTGAAACAGATTTTTCTTTAAACATTACTTGAGTTTCACTAAAGACTAAAGATTGAGATTCGCTAAAGACTGAAGATTGAGATGTTATCTCATTATTGGTTATTAATTATGATTGAGAGGATGCTCAACAACAGCATCATCAATTTCCCAGGTTAAACCCAAACCACTTTGTACATGTTTGAAAATATCCTTAGCCACATCACCTGCCAAGTTAGAGGGATTAAGTTTCATTAAGTCAATAATTTCCCGAGCTTGAACATAGTTCTTGCTTAGGGATGAGTAACGAGTCACTAAATCCTCTAGTTGAATACGAAGAGCCACTTCAGCATGTTTCATGACCTCAATATCATCCTGCAAGGACTTTAATTTGGCCAGGAAATCCAGTTCCTTAGCTTGCATTGACTTGACAAGACACTCATTCGCTATCGCCTTTTCGAGTAATTCTTCGTTGTAAAGGCGATACCGAGCAACTTCCACTACATAGGACTCTGAGCATAATTTGGATTTTACCGTATCGGGAATGAGATCCTTTTGACGGTTAATTGAGTTTTGTTCAGCATCAGATTCAACTTTGGAAGTACCAACTACAGTGTTAGAAACAAGAGCAGCATCTTCAGAGATTTCATCCACATCAGCCATAAATGCAAAATCGGTTGGATAAAGCGGATCAAAGAAGGAATCTTCCTCAATATTGGACTCATCAGATGCGTTCACCAATAGTGCATAATCAACATTAGACGATGGTTGAGTCTGACTGGACCACGTGTAGTTCGGATCACTTAGTGAACGAGTGCCTTTTCTGGGTTGTCAGCACGCTTAACATTGTTGGAACTAGAACCCTGGTGAGATGAGCTAGTAGGTTGTGACTTCTGATATGAATAGTTGCCCTGATTTTAACCAGAATTATTGTTTCTCCCAGTCGTCACAGGGATCTATCTCAGTTTCGGCTTCTTACACTCACGTGTAAAGTGACCCAAACCTTGACAGTTGTAGCATTGTGCCTTGGATTTGTCAAAACCAATAGTAGCACTGGGTTGTGACTGGAACACTTTTCTCCTAATTTTCTTGAAAAACTTTCTTGTACGGGCAGCAATCATACCAAGTTGCCACTTGATATCCATTTCTTTGAGGTCATCAGTAGGAATTTTGTCTAAGTCTTCTTGGCACAACGACATACTTTCAGTACTTCCTGACATTTGGGAAGCAAGGCATGCCACAAGTGCATTACACAACTCCTGGTCTTTGTCAGTTAATCCAACAGTTAAAGGTCCAGATTGGTATGTAGCAGGTGACTGAATCACTGGTGAGACAGGCTGTGAGCATGGAAGGCAGCTTGACAAACAGGTTGTTGAGCAGGAACTGGAGCAGATGCTTGAACAGAGGAACAAGACCCACCAGCAAAGTAAGGAAATTCCATGTCAGTCTCATTTAGAGCAATGAAAGCAACATTTGGGGCAATCTGGGTGGAACTTTTATTTGTAACTTTCCCCATAAGTGAATTTCTATCTCTTTCAATAGCTGCAATTTCATAGCCTCTGACTTTGTCAATGAGATCCATGTAGTCACTAGTGGCTAGATCACTGCTTTCAAGTAAGTAGATAACATATGGAGCAAAGTCCCGAGAAGTGACTTCATAATTTTCATAGATATGGTTGGCATCTCATGTCGGATTTGGTTATTTTGCATTTCACAGATAAGTCTGCAGAGTTTTGTCACATGAGTCTCAAATGAGTCTCTAGCAGTGTGAGCAAAAGTGTTGAATCGCGGTTTGAGAGAGTCTAGTCTCCTCTCTTTGCTCTCAATGTTTCCCCCATACTTTTTCTCAAGTGTAACCCAGATTTCATGAGCAGAGGTTGCTTCAGTGAAGTGGAAACCTATGTCATCAGACAATGCCATTTTAATACACCCGAGAGCACGTTTGTCAACCTTCATTTGATTATGTTTAGAGGGTGTGTAGTCCTCAACTTTCTTTATTACACGTCTCTGAGCAGGAGGTGGATCAGCACTAGCTACAGGCACTGGCTCCACATAGAACACCTTAGGACCATTCTTCACCGAGGTCAATAGGTCATAATCCAGATCCTCGAGGTGACACTGAAATTTCTTTTTCCAGTCATCATAGTTGGCAGCCCCTTGGAACATTTGGTTTCCAGAGTTGAATTCAAACATGGTGAAGCAAGTTGTGTTTCTTCACAAAGGTGCTTAATGGGTCAAACGGGTCGAGATCTCAGAAATTGCTTCAACGGATGCTAAGATTGAGGTTAATTGCTCAAAACCTACAAAACACACATCATGAAGCTTATTTATTTTGAATCAATCAAGCAATAATCACTGGGTCAAAATCAAATTTCACAAAATCAAGTTTTTATTGCACCAACAGTTTAGGAATTTGCTTAGGAACACATTTGTTAACTACAACAAACTCCAAAAACCACTTAATCTATGTGAAATCGGATCAAATAGTGATTCTTATGAAAAACTTCCAAGAACACAATTTTTTTGCTCTAAAATCTTCAATACTTGATTTTTTGAGTGATTCAAGTTGCTATCATCCCTAAATCATGAGTCTAACATGTGTGCATGTTCAATTTTAACTCTAAATCAGTGGAAGATAGACTTTAATTTTGAAAAGTAGGGCACATCACGTATGCTCTGTGTTCGCATAAATCTTAAAAACTGAAAAATTGACCCATTTAGTGTGATTATTGATGAAAACTAAGCATTCCAACAGATTCCTTGTGAAATTTCGTTCAAAATGGTTCAAGGAATCATTCAAACAACTAGATTCGAAGACTTGAATGAGTGATTCTTCAAGTTTTTGAGAAAAAAACTCAAGAATATGAAGAATAATGACTCTGATACCATTTGTCGGGACTAATTTGGAGCCTTTACCCATTCAATACACAGATTGAAGTGCGGAAAACATGAATCTTTGATCAAATCACATTGTTTGTGTGTTGAAATCCTTAGATTTCAAGTCTGAAACTCAAGAACACTAGGGTTTTACACACAAGTGCTCCCTCTCTTGAAAACAGCCGTCCAAAAAAAACTTATTTTGGGGTATTCCTATGTTGCTATTTATACTGGAGAGAGCACCTACCGTCATAGTACTGAAATCAAGAGAATGTTATTGAAGTTAGTGAAAATTATGTCATTAGACTGACGAGATCGCCAAGAACAAACTTGAGATCGCCAAGGGCACTTGGTGAGGTCGCCAACCTTGGTGAGGTTGCCAAGAAGGCTTGACCAGATCGCCAAGTACAAACCCAAGTCGCCAAGAGTACTTGTTGTTCCTTGGTGAGGTCGCCAACCTTGGTGAGGTCGCCAACCTTTGTGAGGTCGCCAAGTGTAAGGACCAAATTGCCAAGACAAGATTAAAATCACCAAGTACACTCGTAAAATGTCAAGAATCATTATTGAAACACTAAGGGTTGTTATTGTAAAGACACATTCAATTATTATCATAAGCCAAGTAAATTATCATGAAATGACACAGAACATAGATCCAGGCTTTCACATCACAATAGAAATGAACAAGGGAAATTATCTCAATATCAATGATCAACACAAGTTATGACATTACATATGAAATACAAAACATCAAATACTTGAATAATTAACATAAACATCAAGAGAATTGTCCAAGTACAAAATACAAGTAAAGTGAAAGATTTACAATTTGAGCACAAATACCAAGGATGCTATGTTTGAGTTGCCACCAACCCTAGAAAGATCTTACAACTAGATTGATCAAAGCATGCAGTAGTAAGATCGTTTCACGTACTTACAACTTTGAGTTTTATAAAATCACCGAATTGAAATCCCAGGGCCAAGTTCTCAAAAATATTTTTGTATATTTCTTTAATCTTTTTTTTAGAAAAAACAAATGTTGAAAAACAAAATGTTTATAGGTTTTGTTTTGATTTTTTTTAAAAATAAGCAAGGAAAAATAACACGGTAAAAACAAAAACAAACACGAACGAGCTTATGTTTGTTAACCGATTCGACAAACGCAAGAATATTTTGCGTTCCCGAAACAATTCAACGAACAGAAAAACTTTATGTTGATATATTTTTTATAAATTGTGTTGTTTTCAAAAACTTTTTATGTAAAAACATTTTCTGAAAAAAAAACTTTTCTTTTTTTGTATTTTTTTATAAAAAAAGTTGTGTTGTTTTTTAATTAAAATTCTTATTATTTAAGAGTATTTTTTAAAGTATAGAACCTATTTAAGAATGATTGAAACTAGAGGGGATAAAAGCAAAAAATTATAATAAAAACATAATAGTCGAACTGGCCGGCCTCTTTTCTTTTTCCGGTGATTTTTTCCAACGACAATTAGTTTTCCGGCGAATGAAAACCCAAACCAACCACAAACTTCAAAAATCTGTAACTTGCTCAAATCTTGACGAAAATCGAATTCGAAAGTTGCTACAGATTCGTGACGATGTGAGGATTCAAACTAGCACCATTGTTGCTAAGTTTTGATCAACGAAACACTATGAACGATGACGATGAAGGTAGCGGTTTTTTTCTTCTAAAAACTTGATGAACATGAAATCAAACTTCAATCAAACTCGTATAACTCTGAAATCTGATGGTACCAATGAATGTTTATGCTTAAACGAAGACTATAGCAATAAGAATCAATTATAACGGTTGAGAATTCAAAAATCCACCATTGATGGACCTTAGAATGAAGAACATGAACGTGATTTTTTGAACTTGCTCAAATCCGAATGAAAATTTATTTAGAAACTTGCAATAGATTCGTGTGAGTATACTAAAACTACTGGAAACACACAATAGCTCAAACAAACTCGAATTGAGACTCAATTTCAGATTCAAACTTAACAGTTTTACTTCATAAAACTCAAACTCGATCTAATTTCAGCAAATTGAACCAGATTTCGATCCAAAAATTATGTAGAATCACATCTGGATTAGCTCTGATACCAATTATAAAGTCGTATTGCCCCGATCTAGTGATTTATACACTGAAAATTAGACTGAAACTTACCCCGAACTCAAGAACACAAAATCGTAAATATAACTCGGTTTATAGCTCCAATTTGATTAATGTTTACATGAATCAACTCGTTAATAAGTTCTAAACCTGATCCTAGACTCAGTTTTCTCAGAAAAACTAAATAAAAAACTCCTCCCTTTAAAATTGATGTCAAGAAAACAGTTTTTGCAAGCTTGTATCTTCATCCGAACTCAAAACCTATATATAGGAGATCTCAGTTCGGCGCACTTCAGATCCAGTTCGGATCCCACTTCGCTTTCAGTTGGGTTGTTCTTGTTCACTTTGGTTATTTGTTTGTAGCTTCACATCTGATTCGTGATATATGAATCTCACATGTGAGATTCATATATATTATACCCATTTGACTATACAGACCTCTCAAGTATTGCAAAATAACACTTTCTACCCTCAGATATTATTTAACTCTACTCTAACCAAACCAACTAATAAGACTAACATGACTAACTGATACACACATGCTACACATATTTTGCACCAACAAAATTTCAAACTCTTCTTTCTTCTTTTTGCTTTCAACAATAAAAAATTCATTCACTTTAAGAAATTCCCGAATCTTTCTATCATTTTGTGAACAAATTCACAAGTAGACTCATAAACACTGGAATTAGAACCAGGATCACTTGATTCAATTTTTACATTTACCATCAAAGTTTGATATCAATTTTCAATGGAATCAAGTTCTGACTGAGTTTCCATTATAACATCATCCACTAGAGATTTACATATAAACGCAGATTCATCCAGAAAATGTTAAAACCAATCATATCCTTAATTGACTTAAGACACCATAGCTTTTGATGTAGTAGATATGTGCCCTTGATTACCAGAATTAAAATTTTCAGAAGGTAAATGATTACATTCACAAGCAAAATGTCCAATTTTTGAACATTTGAAACACTTAGCCTTTGACTTATCCAATCTAAGTTTTCCACCTGGATTTGGATTAATTTCCTTCTTTCCAGTTTTCTTAAAAAAATCTTCTAGCTCTTTGAGTGAACATAGCGATCTAACCCATATCTAACTCGTCTAAATAATCATTATCCAACTGTTTCAAGTCTTTCCTCGAACAAATTAGCATCACCTATTTTACCAATAACTGATCCATAAGAAGATGATAATAAGGCAGATATCAAAGCAGCATATTCTTCAGTTGTTTTGGCAGGAATAAAACTCGAATTTGATTGATTTGGAATTATAAAACTGCAACGTAGAGAATAACCACCATTTTCAGACTTTCTAGTAATAAACGTTGTTGGAGTAGGATTGAAACTTGAACTATAACTTGACTTAGTTTTAGCATTCATGGTAGCTGAATTTTCTACAAAATACGATTCAGGATTTTGAATGAGAGCAGTTGTTGGATTTTTTACAATCATTTCTATTTCACGAGCTTGTAATTTGCTTGTCCATTGATTGGAAGACCAGCTTGAATAATTTGGATCATGAGTTAACTGCAACACATAATTTTCCCACTTATTTGGTAAAACTTCCAAAAATTTCTCTTTCAATTCAACATCCTCCTGTTGATACCTGATATGTGCATCGTGTGAAGTATCAAGCAAGGAAAAGTGTTCATGCCAAATTAGGTCTGGTCGATCCTGGTCCGAACCTGAAGTTTGGACTGGCCGAACCTCAGGTTCGGAGGGAGTTCGGTCCATCGGGCTATATATAGAAGTGAGTTCTTTGTATGGAGGAGTTCTGAGCGTGTGAGATCTGTTAAGTGTGTGTTTTCCAGTGTGTAATCTTTGTGTCATTTCTGGGTGTTTAGTGTGATTGTAATTGTTTGTTGTGATTAATAAAACAATCGGTTAATTATGTTTCGATGTCTGATTAGCTAGATCAAGTAGACGATCCGATGCTCACGCATTTTCAAGTGGTATCAGAGCTTTCTAGTTCACTCTACTGATCTGTGGTTGCTATTTTTGGATTTTTTAACGTTTTTGAAATTTTCTCGAGTTGGTTTACGTGATTTCAATCATTTCTGCCGTGCATTTCGTGTCAAATTTGTTCCTAATTCGTTCCTAATCATTTTTCTGTCCTACTGCTGCAAATCTCATCAAAATTTGTCTAAAATCGAACGTTTTAGAAAAAGTATGTCGAGGTTCGGCGGGTTCTGATCAGGTTCGGAGTAACTGCTCCGAAGGTCAAGTTCGGAGCTTGTACTAGTTCGGTGTAGGTTCGGAGTAGGTTTGGAGTGTTGTTCGGACAGAGTTCGGTGCTTAGTGGTTCGGATAGAGTTTTGTTGATACATGATATGTGCGTCGTGTGAAGTATCAAGTAATGTTCAAGTTCAAGTCAAAGTCTGAGTGGCCGAACTAGGTCCGAACCTAGAGTTCGGACTGGCCGAACCTGAGGTTCGGACGAGGCTCAGCCAGCTGGGTATATATAGAAGTTTGGACATTGTAATAGGGGTTCTGAGCGTGTGAGATTTCTGCTAAGTCTGTGTTTTCACGGTGTTTCTTTGTGTTGTGTTTCTAAGTGTTTACTGGTTGTAATTGTTCTTCATTGATCAATAAAACAATCGGTTAATTACGTTTTGATGTCCGATTAGCTAGATCGAGTAGACGATTCGTTGCTCATGCATTTTCAAGTGGTATCAGAGCTTTCTGGTTCTCTCTACTGATCAGTGGTTGCTATTTTCGGATTTTTGAACGTTTTTGAAATTTTCTCGAGTTGGTTTACGTGATTTCAATCATTTTTGTCGTGCATTTCGTGTCAAATTTGTTCCTAATTCGTTTCTAATCAGTTTTTCTGTCCTACTGCTGCAAATCTCATCAAAATTCGTCCAAAATCAAACGTTTTTTAAAATTTATGTCGAGGTTCGGAGGTTTCTGGTCAAGTTCGGCATAACTGTTCTGAAGCTCAAGTTCGGAGCTCCGAAGTTCAAGTTTGGTGAGAGTTCGGTCAGTGTTCGGTGAGAGTTCGGAGTTTAGCAAGTTTGGTCGAGTTTCGGAGGTGTTCTGAAGTTCGGACAAAGTTCGGCCTATAGATTTAGGTTCGGAGGGAGTTCAGTGGACGCTCGGAGCATTGTGACAAGTTCGGAGCAAGTTCGGCCGCCAGAATTCAAATTTTTCAACGATGTCGGAATTTCAAGCATTTGCGGCGATGCAGAATGCAATGCAAACTATGCTAATTTTTGACAATGAAATCGGAACAAGTCAGAAAGTTCCCAAATTGTTTAAGCTAGAAGATTATCAAAATTGAAAGAAACGATTTTCCGCTTACATAAGTACAAATGATATCGATTTGTGGATCCCGCTTAAGAAGCTTTATCAACACCCAACAGATGCGGGAGAGTTCAAGGAAGTTCATACTTTTGATCTTGCTGAAAGAAAATCATACGAGCTTGAACAAAAAGCATACGGTTATCTTACAATGGCATTACCCACTGAGTTGCTTCATCAATTTAGCACTTGCAAGAAATCTAAGCAATTGTGGGATGCTTTATCAGCAAAGTGTGAAGGTAATGATGACTACAAGAAGAGTCGGAAGAAAGTTTTAAACAAAGACTTTGATAATTTTCAGAATTATGACAATGAAAACATTACTGCTCTCGTTTCAAGGTTGTCACACTTGATTAGTGAATTAAAGGTGGTTGGGATTAAGAAAACCGATGCTGATTTGAAAGAAAAGATTTTGGAAGCTTTGTCTAAAAAATGGGAAAACTATGTTTTGCTACTCACTCATGATAAGGATTATTCTACAATGACATTTCACGAGCTTACTGGAAAACTTCATGCTCGGGAAATGGAAATGTTAAACTCAAAGAAGTCAACTGCTACTTTGCAGAATCCTGAACTGTATCATGGTGAGAATAGTGCAACATGAATGCAAAAGCTAAGCCAAATTTGAGTTCTGCACCAAGTGTTGCTTTCTTGTCAGGAAGTTCATGGAATTCTAATAACAATTCTTCACGGGGTTGTAGCTTTACAATTCCAAATACATCACGTCAGAATGCATTTTCTGTTGAGTCAATAGATGATTGTGCCAAAATGATTTCTGCATTGATTTCATCATCCTTTGGGTTGATTATCAAGAATGTTGCTGATGCAAAGTTAACCAGCGATGATCTTGATGCACTTGATGATGATCAAATAACTGAATTGTATATATCTTGGCAATATGCTATGTTATGCCAACGATCGAAGAGATTTTTCAAGAAACATGGAAGAAATATTTCTGGTGAGAAATTGGGTTTTGATAAATCAAAATTGAAGTGCTACAAGTGTTCAAAGCTTGGGCATTTTGCCAAAGATTGTCAATATGCAAATCTTAGCAAGTCTGGTTTTCCTTTATCAAGCAAACCTGGTTTTACTCAGCCATCTTCTAGTAACACAGACAAGACAACAACTTTAACAGTTCAGCAGGATGCTATTTATGATTGGGGTCAAAGATTTGGTTATGATTCATCAGCTTTGATTGTCACTCATATTCACTCAGATGATTCCTATTCAAATACTAGTTCCAATTCTAGCTCAAATCCAAGTTCTTATGAATCTGCTGAAAACTTGGAGAGTCTGATGAAAGAAAATGCTTCGTTGTTGAATAAAGTTCAAAAACTGTATAAGGAATTTGCTGTGATTAATTCATGTTTGAAGATTTCTAAGGAAAAGGAGAAAGATTTGGTTTTGAAGAATGAATGTTTAATGACTGAGATCAAATTGCTGACTGTAGTTATAGAAGTATTCAAACAAGATAAGAAGGATGTTGACGCTACCAAAGCAAAGGTTTGTGAAGAACGGGATGAATTGGTACACGAAGTTGAAAAATGGAAGTTTAATGCTGAAGATGCTGCTACTGACTTCAAGAATTTATTTGAAAAGTCCAAAATCAAACTTGATTTTCTTACACAGAATGTTGAAGAATCTGCTAGCAAGATTGAAACATATCAAGTTGACATGAAAAAGTTGTTGGATGAGAAGCGGGAGTTGGTTAGTGTGAATAAAGTTCAAACAACAAATTTGGATATTCAAAGGCGAAATGAAGCTAAACTAAAGAAAGAGTTGTTTGAAGGTTTGGAAAATCTTCGAATGCAAAAGTTTGAAACTCGTATGCTCAACAATGTTTCAGCTACCGAAAAAGAGTTGGCTGAAGCACAGCAGAAGATTTCTGATCTCAAAATTCAAGTAATCGATGCAAATTGTATGCTCAACAATGTTTCAAATTCTCAAGTTTTCACAAGCTTCTTAGCTAATGATGCTAATTTTGAGAAGATGTTTCATAAACTGCATCACCCCCTGCTCAAATCAAAGAAGCTTTCAAAGAAGTGACAGAGCAAGTTCCTGAATTTGATTATTCAAATGTTTCATCATCTACTGCTGAGAAAGACAAAGTTGTGAAGAAAAAGAAGAACAAGAAGAATAAGAAGCAGAAGGAAAAGAAATATGCGGTTCTTCCAGCTCTAAAGTTTGTATATGGTTCATCCTCTGCTGATAATGAGAAGTCGGCTACTTCAAGTGATAAGTTTAAGTCACAACTTGACTTTATGAGAAGATCTTCTATGATCCGAAGAATGTGACTGATATGAAGGCTAAATTTTCTCGATTAGCAAAGAATGGACATTCTAATTCTGAAGAGAAAGTTGTTGGAATGCATGTGGGCCTGGGCTTTAAAGCAAAAGATGTAACAGATGAGAAGGCTCTAGAATCATCTCAAGATTTGCAGAAATTGAAGCTGAAGCAAGTGAAGAAGGATGTGTTTAAGGCTGAAAAAGTTCAACCTGAGAGATTCTACAAGCTCAAAGGTTCTGATCAGCTTTTCTCTGATAAAGAATTTCCTCTTCATTGCGTGGATGCTCGGAAGATTTCGGAGGTTTTTGTGAAAGTTAAACTGTCTTCTGCTGATTCTCAATCTCGAAGTCCAACATCTAAATGGGTCCATGATCACAGACATCAGGTATATGATTCTCATTCTGGTCATGTTCGAGATATTCCTATGTGTAGTTCATCACAAGTACGTCAAAAGTGGGACAAGACAAAGCGAATTTGTTATGTTTCCCGCCGAATAGGACATATGGCAAAGGATTGTCCACTACTTGCTGATTCCTCACAAAGGTTTCATAAGAAACCAGTGTTTGGTAAACCTGCCCAACAGAAATTCTTTGATGAACGTGGCAGAGTGTTTGATGATGTTGAACCTACATTCTTTCAAAAACAAAAACGTTTTGTTCCAATGTTTCAACAGGTTCAAAATGTAGGTTCATCATCACAGTCACCTGTGATAGGTTCATCAAAAACGAAATTACCAAAATCACAACAATGGAAACCTAAGGTGGTTTCAAAGCAAAACCAGGACACTGGTCGACCAGAAGCAATCCGCTTCGGGTCATTTATGAACTAATCAGTTTGACCAGTGTGTAGGTACTTCTAGAATACCTATTGATGATTGCAAAGTTGTCGATGGAGGAGTATTCTGTATAATTTAAATTTCATGATCAAATTTTCTAAATCTGCGATTTTTTCTATATTCTAAAACTGAAAAATATCCGTGTTGATTGATCAATTTTCTTTATTTACAAGTTTTTCTCAAAAAGCCAAAAATAGAGTCTTGTTTTTGTGTAAAATGAAAACCCAAACATAGAGTTTTCATTTTAAGGGGGAGAATTGTATATAAGGGGGAGTAATGGAGAAAAAGCATGTTATGGGAAGAAGGTGAATACATGCCAAATATATAACGAAGGAAGGTGAATACATGCACAATATAAAAAAAATTATGAGAAATTGATCATTGGGAAATGATGATACATTGGCTTGCGTATCTGACTCATGGATAGAGTAGATGAAAGGGCCATAAGATCAGTGTTTGATATGTTTGGTAGACTCGGCAAATTAGAAAGTATTCAGATGTGATATACATTAAATACTAATGCTTGACCATGTGGATAACATCTTGATGCATATTTCATGACACAAAAAGAAAAATAAGTGTGAAATTCAGAATGAGAAGTTACTGTGTATACATGTGTTCATTTTGCAAAGATTTAAACTTGTTTGATTTTCTTTATTTTGTCAAACGATCGGACTTTCTCTGCGTATCGAAAGATCGACCTGATCGTTGTTTGTTTGACGTTCTGCTTTATTTTCTTTGGTGTTTTGTATAACTCATCGGACTTTCTCTGCGTGTATGGGAGTACCGACCTGATTGTTGTTTTCTTATACAATTTCAACTTGTTTTATTTTCTTATTTTGTTAAATCCGAGGCCTTATTTGCGTATCGAAAGATCGACTTTAAGGTAGACGATTTAACGTTCTTATTTCTTTTTGCATGGAACACAGTTGACAATATAATGAAAACTACTGATGCTTTGTGAAATATCACAAGTGCTATCAGACAAAAGGAAAAAAAAACAGAAAATATCTGAGTATGTCTGATAGTATGGGGTACACTGGTCAAAGCAAATCTAATCAATACCGTAACATATCCTGATGTTATGAGTACGATTCTACCTGAGTTTAATATGGACAAATTATACCGGCAATCAGCATGACTTATGTGTTTCAATTAATTGAAATTGAAGTGTAGTTGAAATTGAAGTGTAGTTCAGTGCGTTATGACCAATATGATCCCATATAGTGATCTTTCTCATACCAAAAATAGTGTTTGATTCTATATTGTGATTTCTTTTCATTTCAGAAAAGAACAAAAAGAGTTTAAGTGTGTTTTGATATAAATTTTCTAAAAGTCAAAAATATTTTGTTTCTGTTTTATTTTCAATCTGATCAGCACATGATACAAAATTCAAATTTCAAAAGTCATATCTTGGAGTCTCGAAGAGACGTTTTGCGCCAAGATTATTTAAATATTGATACAGGATGCTAAGGTGCAAGTGATCAAAACTTCAAGTCTTCTGAAGCTGTTGATAAATACCAGAGATACAGCAGACATTGTCAAGTATTCAAGATCAAGCTACGATTAAGTTGAGGAGGAGTTTGTTCGAAGATTCATTTCATCGGGCGAACAGATTCTACACTTGAGGGAGAGCTTGGTTGAAGATACAGATTTGATGATGTAGGAGAGTAGAAATACTATACACAACAAGGGGGAGTTTGTTGATACATGATATGTGCGTCGTGTGAAGTATCAAGCAATGTTCAAGTTCAAGTCAAAGTCTGAGTGGCCGAACTAGGTCCGAACCTAGAGTTCGGACTGGCCGAAACCTAAGGTTCGGACGAGGCTCGGCCAGCTGGGTATATATAGAAGTTTGGACATTGTAATAGGGGTTCTGAGCGTGTGAGATTTCTGCTAAGTGTGTGTTTTCGAGGTGTTTCTTTGTGTTGTGTTTCTAAGTGTTTACTCGTTATAAGTGTTCTTCATTGATCAATAAAACAATCGGTTAATTATGTTTTGATGTCCGATTAGCTACATCGAGTAGACGATCCGTTGCTCATGCATTTTCAAGTTTGGATGGCTGATTTAGGCTCGGACAAAGTTTAGACGAGGTTCGGAGGTCAGTGATAGGTTCCGAGCAAGTTCGGCCGACAGAATTCAAATTTTTCAACGATGTCGGAACTTCAAGCATTTGCGGCGATGCAGAATGCGATGCAAACTATGCTAAATTTTGACAATGAAATCGAAACAAGTTAGAAAGTTCCCAAATTATTGAAGCTAGAAGATTATCAAAATTGGAAGAAACGATTTTCCGCTTACATAAGTACAAATGATATCGATTTGTGGATCTCGCTTAAGAAGCTTTATCAACATCCAACAGATGCGGGATATTTCAAAGAAGTTCATACCTTTGATCTTGCTGAAAGGAAATCATACGAGCTTGAACAAAAAGCATACGGTTATCTTACAATGGCATTACCCACTGAGTTGCTTCATTAATTTAGCACTTGCAAGAAATCTAAGCAATTGTGGGATGCTTTATCAGCGAGGTGTGAAGGTAATGATGACTACAAGAAGAGTCGGAATAAAGTTCTAAACAAAGAGTTTAATAATTTTCAGAATTATGACAATGAAAACATTACTGCTCTCGTTTCAAGGTTGTCACGCTTGATTAGTGAATTAAATGTGGTTGGGATTAAGAAAACCGATGCTGATTTGAAAGAAAAGATTTTGGAAGCTTTATTTGAAAAATGGGAAAACTATGTTTTGCTACTCACTCATGATAAGGATTATTCTATAATGACATTTCACGAGCTTACTAGAAAACTTCATGCTCGGGAAATGGACAATGTTAAACTCAATGAAGTCAACTGCTACTTTACAGAATCCTGAATTGTATCATGGTGAGAAGAGTGCAACATGAATCCAAAAGCTAAGCGAATTTGAGTTCTGCACCAAGTGTTGCTTTCTTGTCAGGAAGTTCATGGAATTCTGATAACAATTCTTCACGGGGTTGTAGCTTTACAATTCCAAATTCATCAAGTCAGAATGCATTTTCTATTGTGTCAACAGATGATTGTGCCAAAATGATTTCTGCATTGATTTCATCATCCTTTGGGTTGATTATCAAGAATGTTGCTGATGCAAAGTTAACCAGCGATGATCTTGATGCACTTGATGATGATCAAATAACTGAATTGGATATATCTTGGCAATATTCTATGTTATGCCAATGATCGAAGAGATTTTTCAAGAAACATGGAAGAAATATTTCTCGTGAGAAATTGGGTTTTGACAAGTCAAAATTAAAGTGTTGTAAATGTTCACAACTTGGACATTTTGCCAAAGAATGTCCACATGCTAATAAACCTGGTTTTACTCAATCATCCAAGCCTGAATTTTCTCAAGCATCATCTAGTAACACAGGCAAGACAACAATGCTAACAGTTCAACAAGATGCTGTTTATGATTGGGGTAAACAATTTGGTTGTGATCCAACAGCTTTGATTGTTACTCATGTTCAACAAGATGACTATAATTCAGATACTAGTTCAGATACTAGTTCAACACAAAGTTCTTATGCATCTGCTGAGAATATGGAGAGTCTGATGAAAGAAAATACTTCATTATTGCATGAAATTCAAAAGCTTTTTGAGGAATTCAAGGCATTAAAGGAAGAATTAGAGGTGTCTAAAACCAATGAGAAGGAGTTGATGTTGAAAAATGAATCTTTGTTAAAAGAAGTGAGTATGCTTAACGTAAATCTTTATTCTGTCAAAGAAAATGAACAAATGCTTGCTGATAGAATTGACATCTTAGAAGAACAGAAGGAGGATTTGTTCAACCAAATAAAGAAATGGAAGTTTGATGCTGAAGATGCTACTTCTGATTTCCAAGCAAAATCCAAAATTAAGCTTGATTTGCTTACCAAGAATGCTGAAGAATCCGCTGCTCAGATTCAAGCATATCAAGTTGACATGGAAAAATTATTGGATGAGAAGCGAGAGTTGGTTAGTGCGAATAAAGTTCAAACAATAAATTTGGAGATTCAAAGGCGAAATGAAGCTAAACTAAAGAAAGAGTTGTTTGAAGGATTGGAAAATCTTCGAATGCAAAAGTTTGAAACTCATAAAGTTGCTAAGCGTTTGATAGCTACAGAAAAAGAGTTGGCTGAAGCACAACAGAAAATTTCTGATCTCAAAATTCAAGTCATCGATGCAAAGCGTTTGCTGAACAATGTATCAAATTCTCAAGTTTTCACAAGCTTCTTAGCTAATGATGCTAATTTTGAGAAGATGTTTGATAAAACTACATCACCCCGGCTCAAATTAAAGAAGCATTCAAAGAAGTGAAGGAACTAGTTGAAGATTTTGATTATTCAAAGGTTTCATCATCGACTTCTGAGGTAGAAAAGGTTGTACCGAAAAAGAAAAACAAGAAGAACAACAAGAAGAAGGAAAAGACATCTGAGATTCCTCCTGCTCCGAAGTTTGTATCTGGTTCATCTTCTGCTGATAATGAGAAGTTAGCTACTTCAAGTGACAAGTTTAAGTCACAACGTGACTTTAATGAGAAGATCTTCTATGATCAGAAGAATGTGACTGGAGTGAAGGCTGAATTTTCTCGATTAGCAAAGAATGGACATTCTAATTCTGAGGAGAAAGTTGTTGGAAAGCATGTGGGTCTAGGCTTTAAAGCAAAAGATGTAACAGATGAGAAGGCTCCAGAATCATCATCTCAAGATTTGAAGAAATTGAAGCTGAAGCAAGTGAAGAAGGATGTGTTTAAGGCTCAAAAAGTTCAACCTGAGAGAATCTACAAGCTTAAAGGTTCTGATCAGCTTTTCTCTGATAAAGAATTTCCTCTTCATTGTGTTGATGCTCGAAAGATTTCTGAAGTTTTTGTGAAAGCTCAAGTTTCTACTGATGGTTCTTAATCTCGAAGCCTAACATCTAAATGGGTTCATAATCATAGACATCATGTATATGATTCTCATTCTGATCATGTTCCAGATTTTCCTATGTGTAATTCATCACAGGTACATCACAAGTGGGACAAGACAAAGCGAATTTGTTATATTTGCTGCCAAACAGGGCATATGGCAAAATATTGTCCCCACAACGGTTTCATAAGAATCCAGTTTTTGGTAAAATTACCCAACAGAAATTCTTTGATGAAGGTGGCAGAGTTTTTGATGAAGTTGAACCTACATTCTTTCATAAACAAAAACGTTTTGTTCCAATGTTCTCAAAGGTTCAAAGTGTAGGTTCATCGTCACAGTCACATGTGATAATTTCTTCAAAAGCTAACTTACCAAAACAACAACAATGGAAACCTAAGGTGGTTTCTAAGCAAAACCAGGACACTGGTCGACCAGAAGCAATCCGCTTCGGGTCATTTATGAACTAATTAGTTTAAACAGTGTGCAGGTATTTCTTGAAGACCTATCGACGATTGCAAAGTTGTTGATGGAGGAGTATTCTGATTAATTTAAAATTCATGATCAAATTTTCTAAAATCTGCATATTTTCTGAAAGTCTACAACTGCAAAATATCCGTTTTGATTGATCAGTTTTCTTTGCTTACAATTTTTTCTCAAAAAGTCAAAAATAGAGTCTTGTTTTTGTCTAAAATGAAAATCCAAAAATAAACTTTTCATATTAAGGGGGAGAATTGTAAGTAAGGGGGAGTAATTGAAAAAAAACATGTTATGGGAAAAAGGTGAATACATGCAAAATATAAAATTTGAGAAATTGATCATTGGGAAATGATGGTACATTGGCTTACGTATCTGACTCATGGATTGAGTAGATTAAAAAGCCATAAGATCATTGTTTGATGTGCTTGGTAGGCTCGGTAAATCAGAAAGTATTCAGATGTGATATACACTAAATACTAATGCTTGACCAAGTGGACAACATCTTGAAGCACAGTTCATGACACAAAAAGAAAAATAAGTGTGAAAAGAAAATGAGGAGTCACTATGTATACATGTGTTCATTTTGCAAAGATTTAAACTTGTTTGATTTTCTTTATTTTGTCAAACGATCGGACTTTCTATGCGTATCGAAAGATCGACCTGATCGTTGTTCATTTGACGTTCTGCTTTATTTTCTTTGGTGTTTCGTATAACTCATCGGACTTTCTTTGCGTGTACGGGAGTACCGACTTGATTGTTGTTGGGTTATAAAATTTCAACTTCTTTTATTTTCTTAATTTGTTAAATCCGAGGCCTTATCTGCGTATCGAAAGATCGACCTTAAGGTAGACGATTTAACGTTCTTATTTCTTTTTGCATGGAACACAGTTGACAATATCATGAAAAATACTATGCATTGTGAAAAATCTGAGTATGTCTGAGTATGTCTGATAGTGTGGGGTACACTGATCAAAGCAAATCTAATCAATACCTTAACATATCTGGATGTTATGAGTATGATTCTGCCTAATTTAATATGGACAAATTATGCCGGCAATCAACATGACTTATGTGTTTCAATTAATTGAAATTGAAGTGTAGTTCAGTGCGTTATGACCAATATGATCTCGTATAGTGATCAACACGTGATACAAAATTCATTTTTCAAAATTTTATCTTGGAGTCTCGAAGAGACGTTTTGCACCAAGATTATTTAAATATTGATGCATCAGATGTCATCTGAAGTTTGTTGATAAAAGACCAGAGATACATCAGATGTCATCAAGTATTCAAGATTAAGCTACGATTGAGTTGAGGAGGAGTTTGTTCGAAGATTCATTTCATTGGACGAACGAATTCTACACTTGAGGGGGAGCTTGATTGAAGATACAGAGTTAATGATGTTGAAAAGATACTGCACACGACGAGGGGGAGTTTGTTAGACCTGATATGTGCGTCGTGTGAAGTATCAAGCAAAGAACAAGTTCATGCCAAATTAGGTCTGGCCGAGCCTGGTCCGAACCTGAAGTTCAGACTGGCCGAACCTCAGGTTCGGAGGGAGTTCGGTCCAGCGGGCTATATATAGAAGTGTGTTCTTTGTATTGAGGAGTTCTGAGCGTGTGAGATCTGTTAAGTGTGTGTTTCGAGTGTGTAATCTCTGTGTCATTTTTGAGTGTTTAGACTGATTGTAATTGTTCATTGTAATAAATAAAACAATCGTATAATTACGTTTCGATGTCTGATTAGCTAGATCAAGTAGACGATTCGATGCTCACGCATTTTCACCTCCTTTGTAACTTTCACGACTTCAAGTTCATTAAATATGTGAGAAAACCTCAAAATTAAATCTGACATCTTTTCATTTTCACAATGCCTGGAGTTATCAAATTCTTTCTAAAAAAAACTTTCTTTTGAGTCTTCTGATATTGTTTATTCCCTTCACATATTTCTTTAAGAGCTTCCCATAAATCCTTAGAGCTTGTAAACTTCTTAAACTAATGCATCAAATCCCTAGGCAATGCCATTGTAAGATAACTATATTGTTTTGGTCAAAAATCACTGTAGAAATTTTGTGATCGAACTATGATAGTGAGGTAATGTGATTAATCGATTTGTCGAAGAAATGTAAAAAACATAAACGGTGACACAAGGATGTAACGAGAGAAAATCCGGAATCCTTTGAGTTTCCTCTAGGGATCCTGGAAAAACACCTCGGGAGTCGGCCTGAATAGCCTGCTGCCTAACAATATTATTGCGCAAAAAAGATTGATTACAAGGTTGAGCAAGTATGATATATCGTCTAAGTGTTATAGAGATTGTTTCTAATTGCTAGAGTGAGTATAAGCGCTCGTGTTTGTCTCTAAGTCGATCATATTGCTGATTAAAATAACAAATAACAACCTAACAAACTATCCGGGATTTTGATTGAAGTCATTTAACAGTTATGCCCAACTCCTTCCACTTAGTCCACGTCCTTCAACGGTTTGAGCGAGTCTTCAGGTGTTAGTTGAATGCCCAACATACCTGTAAACAATAAAACACGAGGCAAATAATAGGGGTTAGATAATAAATAATAATTAAGATACCTAACCCGGCAGGATTCCCTACTCATGCGAGGATTCCGGATCACTTGAGCTTCTGGTGAGGATCCTTAAATTCTAGCCCCAAAAAACCCCTGAATTTTTGACATCAGGTGATAAGGTTAACAACCATAAAAATTCAAATTAAACCAAGCACACAACGTGATGAAGGAATATGCCCCTGGGATGTGACGTTTCTCACAACTTCCTTGGCGAAATTTCCGTTAGTCAAGATGCCCTTAAATAAACCATGAGTCTTATTTTTCATTCTTCATCTTCTCCAGAAAACCCTTAGAGCTTTTTTTTGCGATTTTAAGGTCAATTTCAACTTCCCACCATGGCCAAGAAGGCTACTCGTTCTAACTCTTCGACGGCTGCTTCTTCCGTCGAAGACTTCGTTGATCAGGGTCTCCTCGTCTTCCGCGACAAAGAGGCCTGCTCGTTTGATGATCACGAGATCCAATGCCTCAAAGAGTCTAGCATTTTTCCTACTGATGTCGTCATTCGTAAGTTTGATCCCCGATTGAAAGCCGATTTTGCTTCTCCGACCTGGGTATGTGTAACATCCCAAATTTTTAATAATTAAATTTCCCGTCAACATCTAGTCAAATTAATTTTTCATAGCAAAATAACCCCTAATATTAGTAGGAATTATTCATATGGTAAATTAGGGGGTTTGTTGTGTAAAATGATATTTTAGTTAAATTATAACTTAATGTGAAAGTTGAGGGGCCAGAAGTGAAATTAGATAATAGTGTAATTAACAAAAGAAAGGGGGGAGGGTGAGAGGAACGAATTTCGTCCCTGGTGTTCGACCTCCATCTCCCAAACCATATTCTCTACAAAATTATGCACTTTGAAGGCCTCAAGCTGTGATTTTCTGCCATACATTGTGATATTGGATGAAAAGCTATATGCAAAATTCTCCAAATGAAGCCGAGCACACTAAACACTTACGGGAGGTACTAGAGAAGCTAAGGGAGGAAAAGCTATATACAAAATTCTCCAAATGTGCTTTTTGGCTTAAGGAGGTGCAATTCCTCAGCCATGTAATCGGTGCTGAAGGGATTATGGTGGATCCGGAAATAATTGAAGTCGTCACAAAGTGGGAACCCCCAATGAATCTGACAAAGGTCCGGAGTTTTCTAGGGTTAGCGGGCTACTATCGGATATTTATACAAGACTTCTCGAAGATAGCCCTACCCATGACTAAATTAACCCGAAAGGACACCAAGTTTGTGTGGGGTGCCGAGCAAGAAGAGGCTTTTCAAAGCCTTAAATTGAAATTGACGCAAGCATCGGTTTTAACCCTCCCGGAGGGAACAGAAGATATGGTGGTTTATTCAGATGCGTCAAATTTGGTCCTTGGTTGTGTTTTAATGCAACGAGGCAAAGTGATTGTCTATTATTCAAGGCAATTAAAAGTGCATGAACAAAACTACCCAACCCATGATCCTGGAGTTGGCGGTGGTGGTGTTGGCCTTGAAAATATGGCGACACTATCTATATGGGATGAAATGCACCATTTTCACCGATCACAAAAGTCTTAAATAATTCTTCGAACAAAAAGAGTTAAATATGAGGCAACGAAGATGGCTTGATACCATCAAGGATTATGATTGTGAAATCCACTACCACCCGGGCAAGGCCAACGTGGTAGCGGATATCCTTAGTCGAAAAGGGGGATTATGCTCCTATTAAGGTGCGATCAATGAAACTGGTGGTGACCTCCGATTTAGTCACCAAAATCATAGAAGCTCAAGTTGAAGCAATAAAGGAAGAAAATTAAAGAAGGAACGGATTGTGGGCCAAGTGAAAAGCTTGGTGGAAGAATATAGTGGGCTTAAAACCCGATTCGGGAGAATTTGGGTCCCAAACACTTGCGAAGTGAAGAAATTGTTACTTGATGAAGCCCATAATTCGCGATGCTCGATTCATCTAGGGCGAAAAAAATGGACCACGACTTCAAACGCGATTATTGGTGGTACGGTATGAAGCGGGACATAGTCAAGTATGTGGGGAAGTGCTTGACTTGCTCACAAGTCAAGGCGGAGCTCCAAAATCCTTATGGCAAACTATGGATCTATTAACAAAATTTCCTAAAACACCCAAAGGTTATGATGCTATATGGGTTGTGGTTGATAGATTGACCAAAAGTGCTCATTTTATGCCGATTAGGGATACTTACTCCTCAGAAAGAATGGTGGATGTGTACATCAACAAGATAATATCGCGCCATGGAGTACCCGTCTCGATTGTGTCAGACTGGGACACTCGGTTCACCTCTCAGTTTTGGAGAGAATTTCAGGAGTGGTTGGGTACAAAACTTTTGCTTAGTACCGCATACCACAACAAAGTGAAAGAACCATCCAAACACTTGAAGACATGTTGTGGGCATGTGTTATTGACTTTAGTAGGAGTTGGGATCATTACCTTCCTCTCGTCGAATTCTCATATATTAATAGTTATCATTGTAGCATTGGGATGCCACCCTACGAAATGCTATATGGTAGGAAAATCCGAACACCCGTTTGTTGGGGTGAGGTCGGGCAACGCGAGCTTGCTAGCGAGAAGGTAGTTAAACTAGCGTCAGAAAAGCTTGATATGATAAGGTCTCGCTTGAAGGCAGTCCAAGATAGGAAAAATTCCTATGCAGACAAAAGGAAAAGACCTATAGAATTTAAAAAGGGAGATATGGTGTTACTAAAGGTATCCCCATGGAAGGGTGTTATCCGCTTTCGAAAGCGGGGTAAGCTAAGTCCTAGGTATAGAGGACCGTTCAAAATCTTGGCCCGAGTGGGTAATATGGCTTAGCAATTAGAACTCACCAAAGAGTTGAGTGGAATCCACAACACAGTCCATGTGTCTCATCTATGGAAGTGTTTGGCAGATGAAAGCACCTATGTGCCTTTAGACGATTTGGTTGTGGACAAAAACCTCAACTACGTGGAAAGGCCGATTACGATTCTAGATCGCAAGGTGAAGAAGTTGCGGAATAAAGAAGTGAACCAAGTATTGGTTCAGTGGGAGCATAGAAAAGGCTCCGACTTGACGTGGGAAGTTAAAGAGGAAATTCAACGCTACTACCCTCACCTATTCGGTATGTAAATCGTTTCGGGGACGATACCCCTTTAAGGGGAGGTGGAGTTGTAACATCCGAAATTTTTAATAATTAAATTTTCCGTCAACGTCTAGTCAAATTAATTTTTCATATCAAAATAACCCCTAATATTAGTAGGAATTATTCATATAGTAAATTAGGGGGTTTTTAGTGTAAAATGATATTTTAGTTAAATTATAACTTAATGTGAAAGTTGAGGGGCCAGAAGTGAAATTAGATAATAGTGTAATTAACAAAAGAGGGGGGGGGGGAGGGTGAGAGGAATGAAGTTCGTCCCTGGTGTTCGACCTCCATCTCCCAAACCCTATTTTCTACAAAATTATGCACTTTGAAGGCCTCAAGCTGTGATTTTCTGCCATACTTTGTGGAATTGGATACGTTTTCTAGCATCTAACCTATCTTTGAATCAAGTAAGCAAAACCCCCATTATGTTGAATGTGAAGGTCACGAAATTTAGGACCCCAAATCTGCAATTTGTTGCTGTTTTATGAATCTATGGATGTTAGGAATGCCTAATGTTGCATAAAACTCTAATTAGATGGCCAATTGGTGAAGTAGTCACCAATTTTCTCTTACTTGAATCTCCATGTCAAATGACCACTAATGAATGTTGTGAAATTGGTTCCATTGATTGATTTCTCACATGAATATAGTATTATATGATGAAATGATAATGGGTTGGTGATGGATTTCACCAACACAATGTTAAGTGGCTAGTTAGGAGGTTCAGGGGATTGGATTATGTGTGTGCATATATGTATGCACACAAGGTATTTGATAAAATGCTTAAAAGAAAGAAAATATTGGGAAAGCAACTAAATTGCTAGACTTTGAGCTTGAATGTTTTAGGAAACAACATACTCGAAAGGGTGACCCATTGTTGGTGAAATAATGATCCATGACAATCATGGTTAATGAATGCCTCTACTTGACATTGTATGGTGATGAAACCATGTAGGTAGAAATAAACATGGTGAATATGCTTCAATGCCAATTATGTGAGAACATGTCATGTGTAGCAATGAAATCATGTTAATGGAAATGTGATAATAATGCTATGTTGTTAAAGGTCCTAATCTTGTTAGTGACCCATTAGGTGATCAAGTTGATCAAGAAAACAATCAAGGTGCCGGTGGAAGCGGGGGTTCTAATTCACGAGGTAACATTGTTTATGTTAAATGTAGTAGTATATGAAATGAGTAAATTTCTACAAATGGAATACACCATGTTTTATGTTAGCTACGTGATGAATGGTTCTAGGAACCATGAAGCCTAATGCCAAAAAAGGTCCTCCAATTACTAAGATTGGCCATATGTAAGATTCGTAGGAATCACAAATGAACAACGGGTTACAATGGGCGGAAATGGGATAATAGAACCCTTTCCATGTAACAAATAATGGAAGATCATAAATGGTTTATAGAACCATAGATCCTCCAAGCTAAATTTTGGTCAATCAACGAATTGGGAGACACCAAGGACATGGACCCATCTTAAAGGGTTAACTGGGTTAATAAGTCATAAGCATATGAAAAAGGATGATTATGCAATCCAACAACAAATATGTATGCTGAATTGTATGATTATGTGAATCGGTTCCGTAGAACTTAACAAAATAAAGTTATAGTCATATAGGCCTTAGTGGACATATTGACTAGATGGTTGTGCTAACCAAATTTATATGAATAGATGATTGTACACCGTAAACCTGATTGTATGAAGGTGTTGTAGCATGAAATTTGGGTAAATTGAAGCTTTGGAGGCAAGGAATCCCTTAACGGGTCAAACGGATTGAGTAAACTTGTTAGACAAGTAAGAATGGTTGCATATTGCTTACCGATTGTTGTTGTACACATAAACATGATTTTTAAGAGCTTTGAGGGCTTATGATGCATAATCAAGGCCCTTAAATGGTTCATTCTGAGCGGTATGCCCCTAGATACAAGCGTATCACCTAGAAGTTTGATCATTTGAGGCGATACGCCTGAAAACTCAAGATCGAATTTAATTGTTTTCCTTTATTATTTGATGTTGTAATAAATTGCTATGCAATAGTAACTCACTATTGAAAGTGAGTATGTTGCAGGTAAGGCTAAGGCTTGAAGGGATGCTCATCAGGCAATGAACAAACCGATCACAAGAAGAATGAACAAACCGATCCATATTTTGGTTAAACTAGTCTATGTAAAAGTGGATGTACAAATTTTGGATGTCAAACTTATTAGTGATATATTCTGTAAATATAAACCCCTATGAATGCTTATATGTTTATCAAACTACATGTTTTGTACAAAAAAAATTTGTGTTTGAATTTTTATAAGAAAATGGTTATGTTTGGCATCAAATTGCATACATGTGTTACAATATGCTTCATGTACTATCCGTTTTTTTTGGGAATGACATTCCCTTTTCCAGACTTGGTAAACCGTTTCTTTGAGACCACCAACTGTGCCACTCCCAAACCATGCCCATGGTTTGGAGAATTCTGTTTTCCCTTGATCAACTGAACCGCACCAGGAATCTCGACATCGGGATTCCTGAACTCTGTGTTGCCTACCAACTTCGTACCCACAATAGTAGCCAGTTCGTTCTTCAAGCTAGAACCTCTACTTCTCAGTTGATTCCTAGGGCTTCCCACAATGACCATGATTGGAAGAAGAAGTTCTTCTTCGTGAAGCGTGATCCCATCCGAGGGGGACACAAATTTCAGATGAAATGGGTGGGGCAAGGGTAGGATGCCACTCTTTTATTTCATTAATTCTTGATCTTGCACTAATGTGGAAAGTTTATCTTTTTAATTTGCAGCGCTGATGTTTGAAAAGCTGATTTCCCCCAGTGAAGATTCCCACGAGAAGCTGCAAGCTTTTTATCAGATTTCAGCCACCGAGAGAGCTTTCGCAATTGAAGCATCCCAGAGTGAACATAGCTTCTCCATCGATCACACAACAACTGAGATGTCGAGTGAGTATCCCAATTTCTGGCCTACATTCGGGTTGAAAGTACTAACGCAATTACTTTTCCATCGTAGTTCCAAAATCCAGCTCCTCATTTTCTCTAAATGACCTGACTTCTTTGATCGAGATCAAGAAGAAGAAGCCTGAGGCACTTACCAGCTCCAAGCCGCCAATCACCCGTGCTAAAGCTTCCTCTAGCAAGAAAAGGAATGTTCAAGAAGTTGTTGTGTATGTGGAAACCTTTGAAGACTTAGCCCCTTTTAAACTCAGCCACAAGCTTCTCTCCATGCAGACCATGATGAATATGGTAAGTATTTTTCGGCATCCCTTGAGGTTTTTTATCGTTCTGATTTCTCAAGATTCCCGTTTCTTGTAGGGTATTGAGAAGCTGAGTACCGCGGCCATGGACCTTGAAAGGAAACTGGTAGAGGCTGAGGATACTATCAAAACTCAAGCCGAGATAGCTGTGGGCATGACCGGGTAATATGAGGGTAAGTTGGAGGAGCAGAGGTTAGCCTTCAAAGCCAAGGGGGTGAAGGATGCCTAAGTGGCAAGGCAATCAGCTGCCCGCAGTGTGCTACAGAGCATGGTTAAGATGGAAGGGGAAGGTGTGCAGATACAAAATATGTGCGTCGTGTGAAGTATCAAGTCAAGATAAGACCAAGATCAAGACAAAGATAGCTGCCAGGCGAACCTGGTCCGAACCTAAGGTTCGGATCAGACGAACTTCAGGTTCGCCTGAGGTTCGGCAAGTCGCTATATATAGTAGTCTTGTGCTTTGTATTCGGGGACTGAGAGTGCGAGATCAAAAGTTAAGTGTGTGTTTGTCAAGGTGTTTTCTCTGTCTCAATTCTAAGTGTTTACTGGTTGTAATTGATCATTTTGATTAATAAAACAATTGGTTAATTACTTGTTTCGTATCCGATTTAGCTAGATTGAGTAGACGATCAGATGCTCACGTGTTTTCAAGTAGTATCAGAGCAATCTGGTTTATTCTACTGATCTGTGGTTGCTTTTTCGGAATTTTTGAAACAAAATGTGTTGTTTTAAGTGTTTTTACGAATTTTTGATCATTTTGATCGAGTATTTTGTGAAAACTGTGCTCCTAAATCATTTCTCATCACTGTTTCTGATCAACTGCTACAAATCTCGTCAAATTTTGTCCAAGTTCAAAATTTTGAGTTGAGTATGTTTCTGTTCGGATCAACAGTTGTCCGAACCTAAGGTTCGTCTGAGTAACCTTTCCGAACTTCGAGTTCGTCTAGCGTTCGGATTCATTTTTGTTAGGTTGGCATTCAGAAGAGGTTCGGAAAGGGTTCGTTTAAAGTTCGGATATTATTCTAGTTCGGTTGAGGATCGTTCAAAGTTCGGATAGATTCGGGTTCGGAAGAGGTTCGGTCGAGGTTCGGATAGAGTTCGGATCACAGATTAAATTCGGTTAAGGTTTGGACGATCAGAATTCAAATTTTCAAGATGTCGGAGTTTCAAGCGTTGGAAGCTATGCAGAATGCAATGCAAACAATGTTGAAGCTTTACCAACATCAAACTGATCAAGGGGATTTCAAAGAAGTTCATACCTTCGATCTTGCTGAAAGGAAATCATATGAGCTTGAACAAAAGGCTTTTGGTTATCTTACGATGGCATTACCCACTGAGTTGTTACATCAATTTAGTACGTGCAAGAAATCAAAACATTTGTAGGATGCTTTATCTGCAAGGTGTGAGGGGAATGACCAATACAAGAAAAGTCGGAAAAAGGTATTTAGTAAGGAGTTTGATGATTTTCAGCATTACGAGAATGAAAAAATCACGGCTCTTGTCTCAAGATTGTCACATCTTATAAGTGAAATGAAGATTGTGGGGATAGAAAAAACGGATGAGGAGTTGAAAGAAAAGATTATGGAAGCTCTACCAGAAAAATGGGAAAACTATGTATTGCTGCTTACACATGATAAAGAGTTTTCCGCATTGACATTTCATGATCTAGCTGGTAAACTTCATGCTCGTGAGATGGAAATGATTAATTCCAACAAATCCAAAGCAAACTTGCAAAATCCAGAATTGTATCATGGTGAGAATGCTGCTAGTATGACGGCTAAAGCTAAACCAAGTCTGAGTTCTGCACCATCTACTTAATCGGTTGATGAATGTGTGCCGAACTAATCGCTTCTCTCATTTCTTCATCATTTGCGATGATTATTAGTGATGTTAGCAAGGCACAGTTCATTAAAGAAGACTTGAATGAACTTGATGATGATCAATTAAATGAGTTGGATATGGCTTGGCAACTTGCTATGTTGACTCAAAGGTCACAACGATTTTACAAGAAAACTAGAAGACAAGCTTTTAGTGAAAAATTGGCTTTTGATAAATCTAAGATCAAGTGCTACAAATGTTCAAAGCTTGGACATTTTGCTAGAGAATGTCAACAGGAACCTATTAACAAACCTGGTTTTACATCTAATGCTAGTTCTCAACCATCTTCAAGCAATGCAAACAAGACAGCATTGACAGTTCAAAATGACGGTGTTTATGATTGGGGCAAACATTTTGATACATCTGCTTTGATAATTACACATGAGCAAGATGAATATTATTCTGATTCTAGTTCTTATGAAGCTGCTGAAAATGAAAATTTTGAATCAAAAATTGAAAGTTTGATGAAAGAAAATGAATTTTTGGTGGATGAAAAAAGCTCACTGATGAACTTCAATTGACTAAAGAAGATTTGGAAGTTTCTAAGAGAAATGAGAAGGAATTTCAATTGAAAAATGAGTCTTTGAAGAAGGAAGTGAATATGTTTAATGAAGTTCTTTATTCAGTCAAAGAAGATGCAAAGATGCTTGAAGTAAATAATGAAACATTACAGGGAGAAAACGAGGAGTTTTTTAAAGAAGTAAAGAAATGGAAAGATGAAGCAGAGGATGGTGCAAATCATTTTCAGAATTTATTTGATAAATCAAAAATCAAGATTGATTTGGTCACAAAGAATGCTGAAGAATATGTTTCTAAGATTGAGGCATATCAAGTTGATATGGAGAAATTGTTGGAAGAAAAGCGTGAGTTGGTAAGTGTGAATAAAGTTCAAACTTCGAATCTGGAAATTCAGATGCGAAATGAGGTTAAATTGAAAAAAGAATTGTTTGAAGGACCGAAAATCTCCGATTGCAAAAATTTGAAACTCACAAAGTTGCAAAGAGATTAATAGCTACCGAGAAGGAATTGGCTGAAGCTCAACAACAAATATCAGATCTAAAGATTCAAGTCATTGATGCTAATCGGTTGCTGAATAATGTTTCAAATTCGCAATTGTTCACAAGCTTCTTAGCCAATGATGCAAATTTTGAAAAGATGTTTGATAAAACTGCATCACCCCCTGCAAATACCAGAGAAGCTTTTAAAGAAGTGAAAGAGAAGGTTGAAGAAATTTATTATTCAAAGTTTTCATCATCAATTTCCAAAGAAGAGAAGATTGTGAAGAAGAAGAAAAACAAGAAAGCTAGAAAGAAGAAATGTAAGAAATCTGAACTTCCACCAGCTCCATAGTTTGTATCCAGTTCTGCCTCAACAGAGAATGAGAAATCAGCTACATCTAGTGACAAGATTCGGTCTCAACCTGAATTTGATGAGACGATTTTTTGTGAGCAGAAAAATGTTAATGAAGTCAAAGCTGAATTTTCAAGGTTGGCAAAGAATGGGCATCAAAATTCAAGTTCTGAGGAAAACATTTCTGGAAAAACTATTGGTTTGGGTTTTAGTACACAACATGATAAAGCTAAAACAAGTGAAGAAGGAGGTTATCAAGGCTGAGAAGGTTCAACCCGAACGGTTTTACAAACTCAAAGGTTCGGAACAAATTTTCTCCGATAAAGAGTTTCCACTTCACTGCGTGGATGCTTAAAAGATATCAGAGGTTTTTGTGAAGGCTAATGTTTCACCAAACATGAAGACTCAGAATGCAAAATTTTCTTCTGATGGTTCTTATTCTCGAAGCCCAACATCGAAATGGGTTTATGATCACCGGCATCAGGTATATAATACTTCTTTTGATCATTATCGAGATATTCATGTTTGTGAATCTATGCAAACACCCAAAAGGTGGGACAAAACTAAACGTCTTTGTTATATTTGCTGCAAGCAAGGACATATGGCAAAGGATTATCCAACTCCTACTGTTTCAGATCCACGATTTCAAAAGACACCGGTTTTTGGTAATTCTGCCAAACCGAAGTTCTTTGATGAACAAGGTAAAGTTTTTGATAAATGTGAACCTACATTCTTTCTGAAACAAAAACGATTTGTTCCTATTTTCCAAAAGCTTCAAAATGTAGGTTCATCATCACAGTCACCTGTGATTGATTCATCAAAAACTGAGTTACCAAAACAAGAATCAATCTAGAAACCAAAGGTGGTTTTAAAGCAAAACCAGGACACTGGTTGACCAGAAGCAGTTGCTTCAGGTCAATTAAAAACTAATGCATTTGACCAATGTGCAGGTACTTCTAGAAGACCTATCGATGATTGCCAAGTTGTTGATGGTGGAGTATTCTGCTTAAGTTAAATTTCATGAAATATATTTTTCTAACCTGCAAGTTTTTCTGATAACTTTAAAATACAAAGTATCAATGTTGGTTGATCAATTTTTTTCTTTATGTTTCGTTTGTGTTTTTTAAAAGAAATTTGATAAAAGCCAAAAATAGAGTCTTGTTTTGGTAAAATGAAAAATCCAAAAATAGAGTTTATCATATAAGGGGGAGAATTGCATGTAAGCGGGAGAAATGTAGAAAATGCATGTTATGGGAAGAAGGTCGATACATGCAAAATATATAAAGTTTTGAGAAATTGATCATTGGGAAATGATGGTACATTGGTTTACATATCTGACTCATGGATAGACTAGATGAAAAAGCCATAAGATCATTGTTTGATATGTTTGGTATGCTTGGCAAATCAGAAAGTATTCAGATGTGATATACACTAAATACTAATGCTTGACTATGTGGATAACATCTTGATGCATATTTCATGACAAAAAAGAAAAATAAGTGTGAACAAAAAGAGAATTCATTGTGTATACATGTGTTCATTTTGCAAATATTTAAACTTGTTTTATTTTCTTTATTTTGTCAAACGATCGGACTTTCTCTGCGTATCGAAATATCGACCTGATTGTTGTTCGTTTGACGTTCTGCTTTATTTTCTTTGGTGTTTCGTATAACTCATCGGACTTTCTCAGCGTGTATGGAGTTCCGACCTGATTGTTGTTGGGTTATACAATTTCAACTTGTTTTATCTTTCTTATTTTGTTAAATCCGAGGCCTTATCTGCGTATCGAAAGATCAACATTAAGGTAGACGATTTAACGTTCTTATTTCTTTTTGCATGGAACATAGTTGACATGATCATGAAAATATTATGCTTTGTGATAATCACAAGTGTAATCACATAAGAATAAGGTGAATTCACACAAGAAAAAGAAAATGTCTGAGTATGTCTGATAGTGTGGGATACACTGGTTAAAGAAAATCTAATCAATATCTTAACATATCCAGATGTTATGAGTATGATTCTACCTGAGTTTAAGATGGACAAATTATACTGGCAATCAACATGACTTATGTGCTTCAATTAATTGAAATTTAAGTGTAGTTCAGTGCGTCATGATCAATATGATCCCGTTTAGTGATCTTTCTCATACCAAAAATAGAGTTTGTTTTTCTGTATTACAATTTCATTTCATTTCGGAAGAACGACAAAAAGATTTTTAGTGTGTTTTAGCATATGTTTTGAAAAATCAAAAAGTTTTTAGGTTTGCTTTGATATAAACTTTCTAAATACCAAAAAGATTTTGTTTCTGCTTTATTTTTTATCTGATCAACACGTGATACGAATTAAATTTTCAAAATCATATCTTGGAGTCTCGAAGAGACGTTTTGCGTCAAGATTATTTAAATTTTGAGCAGGTTGCTAAACTGAAAGACATCACAACTTCAAGTGTTCTGAAGCTGTTGATAATAGATAGAGATACATCAGACATTGTCAAGTATTCATGCTCAAGCTACGATCAAGGTGAGGAAGAGTTTATTGAAGATTTAATTCGTTGGATGATCGAATTCTGCACTTGAGGGGAGCTTGATAGAAGACACAGTTTTAATGATGTTGAAGAAATACTGCACACGACGAATGGGAGTTTGTAGATACAAAATTTGTGCGTCGTATGAAGTATCTAGTCAAGACAAGACCAAGATCAAGACAAAGATAGCTGCCAGCCGAACCTGGTCCGAACCTGAGATTCGGATCAGACGAACTTTAGGTTCGCCTAAGGTTCGGAAAGTCGCTATATATAGTAGTCTTGTGATTTGTATTCGGGAACTGAGAGCGCGAGATCAAGCGTTAAGTGTGTGTTTGTCAAGGTGTTTTCTCTGTCGTAGTTCTGAGTGTTTATTGGTTGTAATTGATCATTTTGATCAATAAAACAATCGGTTAATTACTTGTATCGTATCCGATTTAGCCAGAGTGAGTAGAAGATCTGATGCTCACGTGTTTTCAAGTTGAGGCTGCTGGTGTCAAGGTAGCTTACCCTCATACTACCGGGTCTTGCCCACAGAGCACGTAAGGCATCATTACTAAGGAAGGGGCTAGGAAGCCCAAAGAGTTTACTGTGTACATGTGAGTTGAGATCGAGAGGAGTGAAGAAATGGGTAAACCTAAGATGCACCTAAGGACATGAAAATACGCATATAGGCAAATTCTAAGTATGAGGCACTCATGCGGGACGCCTAAGCAATAGTATAGGTCAAGCCATTCTAATAACCTAATTCCCTATTGATGTGTCTCTGATACCAATCTGTCACACCCCAACAGTCGGCGGAATATGTCGGGGCATGAGGATTGTCGAGATGCATACAATGCTATCAATAGTTGAAATAATGTCTTAAACAACCATTTCATAAATATAATAATAATAATCCAACAATAATCCTAACAAAACCAAATAAACAAACAAACATAAGTTCAAATTTATTTAAGGTCTCAAACTAAGTCCAAGCACCCTAAGTGTCCACAATCAAGTCCATCTTATCAAGCTTCGTTTCCTGCAACATGTATAAAGTGAAGAGTCAACTACAAAGTAGTTGGTGAGTAAACATAGGGGTTGCATATATACATAGTTAAAAAATTATGCGAGCTAAGAGTTAGGTGATAATAACAAGTATAATACACAAGATATGAAATAAAGCACCAAATAGCGTGAACCAACCCTGACAGTTACGATCCCATCACCCGACGCCAATTACCGGTCAAGTCATGGGTCGTCACACCAATAGATCTATTATGATTACCCAGGCTTTTTACAATTAATGTTATGCTTGAGATTGAGTTTGAGCATAATCTAGCAACACATCATACAAGTTCACATACAAGCAATTACACATAACAATATAGCATCGCATATGAGTTTGAGTAACTATAACCATATAGAGTTCGAGTCTGATATAAATACATATTACACCCCAAAACTATAAAAGAAAAAGGGCTATGAATACTCACATAGTGAATAGCGGTTGAGAGATGAGGATGGCACCACGAAAGAATAATGACTAATCCCGACGACCACCTAATAATTGGATGACTAACAATGAACATAGAGGATCGAGATGACCAAGACAAGAGTTTAGGTACATGGTTAATTGGGGATCTTGTTTTTAATTTAAAGTATAAAAAAGGTTAAATATAATTTGAAAATGTATCAATACTTTTAGACCTTTCGAGCATGCTTTGGCCTATAGCTTACACACTTTCATCAGGGCGTCCCAAGTAAGCATCCAGGTCCATCTATGGGATTTATGCGAACACTTGCCTCATGATAGAGACCTCAACTACCGGGGTTAAACCCTTCCAGTTAGTACACGCCCAATTGGTTTCAAATATGGATACAAGTTTATTTTTATGATCTATTCTGGACCTTAAGCTATTTTTAACAAAAATACTAAAGTTTAGTGTTAAATATGCGTTTGACCAAACTATAGAGGTTAATATGTAATTTACAATATTATAGGGTGCAAAACAGATATATACTATTTTGGCAAAATTACATTTTTACCCTAAAGTTCTAATTTTTACATAATTGGCCCAAAAGTTTTTATAGTATATTTATGACCGTTCCTATGATTGCGAACACAATTAACTATCATTACAAAAACTCCAGAACAGTTTTAGCATTACCAATTCGTTGGAAAATCATTCGTTTGAAGAATTATTTCCAAAAAGTCTTGATTTTTATGAGTTTATGACCAGAGATCCTAACTTTGTGAGTAAACAATAACTTTGTTGTGCTAGAAATACCATAATATACTTATGAAACATATTAGAATTAATTAGGAACATCAATGTTAGGTTAACTTTATCAAATAGAATCCCCAATTAATATTATGAACATCAGAGTTGACTTTACAAACGATGCATCAAAAGCTAAATAAAATAGAGGTCTCTTGAAGATAATGGTAAAAGAAGAAAAACTTGTGAACAAAGATACTTGAAAAGACGATTGGAAGAGAGTGAAATCGGATGGTCAAACAACACCCCGTTGACTTTTGAAATCGCGATCGAAAGCTCCAAATATGAAATCGATGGTATGGTTTGGTCGAGCAAGTGTTCCAGGAAAAATTTGAGGTGGTATTTATAGGGGAGGGTGATCGTAGGGTTCGAATTAAAGAGATAATAATAAGAATAGTTTGAAAAAAATAATTTCTTGAATATTTTGAATGTTTGATCCAGTCCCAACCGAATTCAAATGGATTAGGATTTTCCAGAAGTTTCAAAATCAATTATAAAGTTAAAACGGATAAAAAATGATTTTTGATGTCAAATTATATAAATAACGAAATCTGGTCACGATCAGGTAGTATTTGGGAAAGGTAAGAAATTGAACCAGAAACAAAACACCAGCATTGTCCTGCCTCAATGGTCAGTGCGCTTCTTGTTAACCCGGAGGTCGTAGTTTCGATTCTAGCAGCCAGCGTGTTTTTTTTTTCCTTTTTCGTTCACTATCCGGTTCAATTCCAAACTGCACCAAATTTTAACCACAACCTTAAAACATGTATAAGAACTTTATGGAACCAATAAATTTGATTTTCAAGTTTCATGGGTCCTCCGGTTAAAACCGAAATTGCGTGAAAAACGTGAATTCGTAAATTGCGTTTTTACCTCGAACTTTTATGATACTTCACATGTACTTACTCGTGTGTGTGTGACTAGTATTACCCACAAGCATCACACATTTTTAGATTCACCCAAGCTACCCGGCTTCAACACATTTAACGAAAATGATTTAAAATCGAGATTAACGCGAATAATTTGAGCTAACCAAATAACTTGTGAATATTGTGATCAAAGACATAACCAAAAACAAACATATGATAAATGAAACATCAAACTTCAGTAGGATTCTTTATTGATCATCTACCATAATTACAAGAACTGAAAATGGATCAGGTACAAACAATGGAAAAATCCGAAAGGTCACAGTCTCCCATACTTTAGGGAATTTCGTCCCGATATAAATCTCGAGAAGGCTGCTTGAACAAATTCGGATACTTAATCTTCATTTGGTCTTCACGTTCCCAGGTGAACTCTGGTCCACATTTAGACTCCCAACGAACCTTGACCATTGGAATACGGCTGCGCTTGAGTTTCTTAAATTCATGATCCGTTATCTCCACAAGTTTCTCAACAAAATGCATGGATTCATCAATGTGAACATCTTCCAGCGGTATGTGGAATTTTTTTATCTGCGAGACATATACGAAGATTTGATACATGAAAAATAGGATTAACGTTTGCAATCTCAGAAGGTAGATCACGTCTGTAGGATACCTTCCCAACCCTTTCAAGAACTTTTAATGCACCCACATATCGAGGTACTAGCTTTTCCTTTTTACCAAATCGAACGACTCCTTTCCAAGGAGATACCTTTAGTAGAACTAAGTCGCCGGCATCAAATTCCAAGGGCTTTCTTCATCTATCAGTGTAACTCTTCTGATGACTCCTAGCAGCAAGCAAGTGGTCACGAATCTCAGAGATTTTGTCGGTAGTCTCCTGTATCAGTTCGGGACCAATGATTTGAGCTTCCCCTACCTCGTTCCAACATATGGGCGACCGACATTTACGACCATATAGCGCTTCAAAAGGTGCCATACCGATGCTAGAGTGAAAACTATTATTATAAGAAAACTCAATCAAGGGTAAGTGAGAGTCCTAATTTCCACCAAAATCAAGGACGCAAGAGCGAAGCATATCCTCGAGAGTCTGAATGGTGCGCTCAGACTGACCATCAGTTTGTGGGTGATAGGCAGTGCTGAAGTCCAAACGAGTTCCCTAGGCGGTCTGAAGAGTTTTCCAGAAGCGAGAAATAAACCGGCCATCATGATCTGAAATGATACTGAGAGGAATACTATGACGTCTGAGAATCTCGTCAATATAAGTGCGAGCCAACTCCGCAACTCCCTGGTTCTCACGAATAGCGATAAAATGGGCAGATTTGGTCAAACGTCAACTATGACCCAAATGTTATCATGACCCTTGGAAGTGAGAGGGAGCTTAGTGATGAATTCCATCGCGATGTTCTCCCACTTTCAAACGGGAATTTCTGGTTGTTCGAATAAACCAGAGGGTCATTGATGTTCAGCTTTGACCTTGGAGTACGTAAGGCATTTTGCCACAAAAAGCGCTATGTCCTTTTTCATTCCAGGACACCAATAGAGAGCTCGAAGATCCTAGTACATCTTATCTACACCGGTATGGATGGAGTAAGGAGACGTGTATGCCTCGTTCATGATCAATGCACAAAGATCGTCTTTGTCAGAAACCCAAAGACGATTCAAGAAATACAAGAGACCATTAGATTTAGCTTCGAGTTGGAGTTCTGCGCCACATAACATTTCCTCATACATATTTCCTTTTGTGACAGAAACATGTTGAGCCTCAAAGATGCGAATGTGAAGATCAGACAAAATATGAGTACCCTGAGAGACGATAGATTTGATATGTTCCTTACGACTAAGTGCGTCGGCAACAAAATTCGGTTTCCCAGGGTGGTAACGAATCTCGAAGTCGTAGTCGCTTATGAGTTCATCCCAGCGTTGCTGGCGCATGTTGAGTTCCTTCTGATTAAAGATGTGCTGGAGGCTTTTATGGTCGGTGTAGACTATACATTTCATGCCATAAAGATAATGCCTCCAAATTTTCAAGGCAAACACGACCGCACCTAACTCGAGATCGTGTGTCATGCATGTAATTTTCTCATGTGTCTTGAGTTTCCTTGCCCGTATGCAATCACCTTTCCTCGTTGCATGAGTTCCCATCGGGAAGAGTCAGGATAGGAGCATCACATAGCTTTTGCTTGAGAATCTGGAACGCCTCTTCTTGCTTAGGTCCCCACTCGAAAGGTTTGCTATTTGTGTTAAGGTTGTGAGTGGTACTGCGATCCATGAGAAAGTTTCAATGAAGCGCCGATAATAGCCCGCTAACCCAAGAAACGAGCGGACTTCTCTAGGGGTCATAGGAGTATTCCAATCCTTAACTGCTTGGATCTTGGCAGGGTCGACATAGATACCTTTTTCATTGACAATGTGCCCTAAAAATTGAACTTCCTTAACCTAAAATTCATATTTAGAGAATTTGGCATAAAGTTGCTCTTTCTTGAGGACCTCCAAAATCAGACGTAGGTGGGTTTCGTGCTCAGATATTGACTTTGAGTAAATGAGGATATCGTCAATAAAGACGATCTAGAATTTATCAAGATATGGTTTACAAACATGATTCATGAGATCTATGAATACTGTAAGCGCGTTTTTCACCCCGAAAGGCATAACTGTGAACTTAAAATGACCATAGCGAGTACAAAAAGCAGTTTATGAATGTCATCTTCAGAAACACAAAGTTGGTGATAACCAGAGCGAAGATCAATTTTTGAGAAACAAGTGGCACCCTGAAGTTAGTCAAAGAGATCATCGATCTGAGGCAATGGGTAACGATTCTTGATAGTTAGTTTATTAAGCTCGCGGTAGTCTATGCACATCCTGAACGTACCATCTTTCTTCTTAACGAAAAGGACAAGTGCTCCCCAAGGCGAGGAACTAGGTCAAATGAAACCCTTGTCAGAATGCTCTTGGAGTCGTTTGGACAACTCCTGCATTTCTGAGGGTGCGAGGCGATAGGGTGACTTCACAAAAGGAGTGGCGCCAGGAATAAGGTCGATGCAGAAATCAACTTGATGAATGGGAGGAAGACTCGTTATGTCATCAGGGAAGACTTCTAGGAAGTCTCGGACGATCAGGATGCCTTCTATTCCCTTTTCCTTCTCTCGAACATCCACAATATTGGCCAGAATCGCCATATAGTCCTTGCGTAAGTATTTTTGGGCATTTGTGCAAGACATGAGTCTTAGCCCACTAGGCACATGCCGTGCCAAACTAGGAACATGTCGTGCCAAACTCCATGATCCGCCTATAAAAGCCGGCCTCCTCCTCATTTGCAAACCGCTCAATTCTTTCCTTTCTCCCCTTGTATTGAGTCATTTGGTATTTTCGAGTCTTGTAATCAAGTTTATAAGAACTTTAACTTAAGTAAGAACTTGTAAGCTTTTTTCTTTGAAATCTTCTCTTTCTCTTAAGCAAATCATTAAAGCTATGCTTAGCTAAACTCTTATAATTACTTGGGAGATAACAAACCTTTGGCGGGTTGATTAATGACCTTATAAGCTCGCTTAAGGTGTGTTTAATGACTTTATAAAAACCCTTTTTATTGAAAGTTTATTACTGAACTTCTGAACCAAACGTGCTCTACGTATCACAGATGATTTGGGGAGTCGAAATCCCAAAGGCCGAACTTGTGACACCCGGTCAGGGAATGATGCATGATCCTTTAAGGTGACTCGCGCCCCATGCTACATGATACGTTCGAGGTCCATATGTCTATGTATGCAAACTCGGCTGTCACGCAAGTGCAGGCTGAAAGTATTTGGTTGGGAATGGGGGTTGGTAATATTTTGTAACTTCACGGAAGCCGAGATGGTACGCGTTTGTGAACTTGGCTCTACTTACGCCAGACGTACATGCGCGAGAGCAGTGTACGGAAGAAACAGATCTTGGTCCCTTAGAAATATAATTTTCATAATATAATAATCCGACACGCAGGGTTGTTCCCCTGCTGGTTCATAACGGTGTGTCGAGTACGGTAAGTCGACCGATTTGAGGGACCCCGTAACTAAGTGGCAATACACCACTGTTAGAACCTATTTGTTAGCAACACAAACCTTTTGTTTTCTTACCTTGTAATTGATACTTTGTTTTGTAACTGGCTTTGGATATGTACTTGGTAAACTTTGTTTGTATGTTAGCGTACTTGTTATGCTTCTTAGCGGACTTGTGACTTATGTTCCTAGCGGACTTGTTTTACTCCTAGCGTACTTGTTTGGTTGCTTATCCTAGCGGACTTGTTTATTCCTAGCGAACATGTTTGCTTAGCAGTATTGATCTTGTTCCTAGCGTACTTGTCTTGTTCTTAACGAACTTATTGGCGTACTTGTTCATGTTAGCGAACTTGTTATTGCTTAGCGTACTTGTTAGCGAACTTGTTATTGCTTAGTGTACTTGTTAGAGAACTTGTTAATGCTTAGCATACTTGTTAGCGGACGTGTTGTTACCTAGCGTACTTGTTAGCGAACTTGATGATGCTTAGCGAACTTGATTTAACTCTTAGCGCACTTGTTGTCCTGATGGAATATTTTGTTGAATACTAGGTAATGATTGTGTTGTGTCAAACATTCTTTTTGTCCTAGGCTCTCTAGTAGTATAAATACCAATTAGAAAACCCTATTGGGGACGCTTCAAGGAGTATTTTCCTATTGAGAGCTTTTGTGTGTGTGTTCTTGGTGTTAGTGTGTGTTCTTGAGCTTTAGGAATCATCAATGGGTGAGCATTGATGCAGATTCTTCCATGAATCGACCATCACACATGATTTCCGCACTTATGTGATGAATCATATGAGAACAACGTGCTCAAATCTGGTCCTGAAAATTGGTATCAGAGCCTTGTTCTTCATTTTTGAAGGTTTTCTCAAAATGGAGAAAATCTCATATGAGTTGTCGATTTTGGATGGATTTGCTAGTTGTTTGAGTTGATTCTTGGTAGAAATCACTCAATAAACTCAATGCCATACTCAGATTTCTACAAATCTCAAGTTAAATAGTCCGATTTTTTTATTTCAGCCATGAACAGTCGCTTTTTCATAAGTCATGTTCTAGAAAAATTTTCAAACATGTTTTTCTGTTGATTATCTGTTAAAATTGATGATTGTCGAGGTTAAGACTACTAAAATCGAACCTAATGGCACTGATTTCTCTAAAAAAAACATCAAGTATTGAAGATTTTAGAGGCTAAAAGTGGTGACTTTTGGTGTTCTTCACATAAACTCACTATTCGATCGATTTAGGTCATTTAGAGTATTTTTGGAGTTCGTTATAGTTGAGTAATTTATTCCTACATGAATTTCTAAACTATTGATGATCATAAACATTGATTTTGTCAACATTGATTTTTTGAGTTTGAATTTGCTCAAGAACAAGCTGTTTAAAATTTGGCTAAGTCTGAAAATTTGACTTTTCAAACTTTTTGCTGAAATCTCACTTACTAATGACTAATGATGTTTATTATTGTTGGTCTTGTAAGATTTTGGTGATTGCAAGCATTTTTACAACTTTGCAAGCAAGTGAACTGATTTCGACTCGTTTGACCCGTTAGCTTACTTTGTCTCGAAATTGACTAGTGTTGATCATTTCAACATGTCAGATCACTTCACTCCTGCCACACAAGGCAACAATAGGCCACCTAAACTTATGGGGGCAAGTGACTTCGATGATTGGAAGGCAAAATTCCTATCTTACTTGGAATTCGTTGACTTTGACCTGTTGACTTCTGTAGTCGAAGGTCCTGCTATGTTTGAAGTGGAAGAGGCTACCATTGCTGGCACTGCTGCTGCTGATCCTCCACCTAAGAAGATGATTACCAAACCAAGAAACAAGTTGGATGCTGCAGAAAAGGTTCAAATGAAAACTGACATGCGTGCACTTGGGTGCATTAAGATGGCTATCAATGATGAGATGCAATACCATTTCCGTGCTGCCACATCGGCTCATGAAATCTGGGAAGGCTTGGAAAAGAAATATGAAGGCAACCCGGCTACTAAGGAAAGAAGATTGGATAATATCAAGTTGGCATTCAACACGTTCTCTCATAAGCAAGGCGAATCATTTGAAACACATGTAAATCGATTCTGCCGCATAATCACTGAGATGACGACAAAGAACATCCGACCTGAAAATAGTGCCATCATCAAGAAGGTCCTTCACTCCTTTCCTCAAGAGTTCGCTTCATATGTGACTTACTTGCTCGACAGTAATGATCTTTCTACTGCCGACTATATGGATATGATCGACAAGGTTCGTGAGTATGAAGTTCGAGCCGTTGAGCGCAACGGAAAGTCTCTCATGGGTGCTGTGACTGTTAGGAGTTCTTCAACTGCTTCTAATGTTGCGTTCATTGCTCCCGACCTAGATGATGAGTTCCAATTCTCTGTTCCTGCAAGTCAAAGCCCACCTGCCACTACTTCTGTTCCAGCTGCTCCTCCAACTGAAGCTGTCATTGCTCCCGTCACCGGTCAGACTCCAAATGTGACTTTTGTGCAACAATCTCCAACTGGTTACTTCGTTCAGCAATCATCTCTTGCATCCCAACCGAACACTAGCATGGATTCCGACTTCTGCAATGCTTTTCTAGCTTGCATGAATTCTCACATGTCCGGAAGTCATGAGTCCATGACCGTCTGTCAAGAAGACCTTGACCAAGTTTCTGCTGATGATCTCGAAGAGATCGATATCAAATGGCAAATGGGTATGATAGCTGCCCGAACTCGAAAGTTCTTCAAAAAGACTAGAAGAAAGCTTTTCCAAGCTCCCTAAAACACCAACATCGGCTTTGACAAGTCAAAAGTGCAATGTTACAAATGTCAAGAAATGGGTCACTTTGGACGTGAATGTCCTAAGCCAAGGACATGGAACGGGCAATCCAATTCTGGTGGAAGTAACCAAACACATCAAAAGTAGGGTGGTGGTGTTACCCAATCTTATCAGAAACTAGGCAGCTCGTCATTCTAGAAGCCACAGAGCACCAGCTCAAATGTCTCTCAACGAGGATCGTCATCTTCTCAACAACAACAAAGATCGGATGAAAGCAACAAGGTTTTGGTATCACTTGAAGACTCAAACTACAACTGGACCTCCTCGTCTCAGAATCCGTCTTCTAGCCAGACTAACTATGCTCTTGTAGTGAAGGCAAATGATGGAAAGATAGATGTGTCTAACACAATTGACCCTCTCTTTCCAACTAACTTCTGCTTAATGGCTGGAATTGATGATCTGAATGAAGACAATGCTCAAGAGACTGGAACTGTTACTGAGGTGAGCTCATCTGAAGTTGAATCTGAGGCAAGTAAGAGGCTTGTAGAACTTCAACGTGAAACCATCCCCGATAAGGTAAAACTTGCTTTATGTTCTGATAAATGTATTGAGGCTGTAGCTCGCTATCGCGCTTACAACCTTGAGTTGGTCGGTAAGGCAAAAGAGAGTGAGAGCCAAGTTGAGAAATTAAAAGAAAATGAGAAAGACTTTTTGATTAAGATCACGTCTTTACAAGATGACATTGAGGTCATGAAGCATACAGAAACAACTCTAACAATTCAAATAACTGATCTTTGGAAAAACTAACTTCTCTAAGGACGAGCTATGCTCAGGCTTGAGAAACCATTGATTTGTTAAAACGCAATCTAGCAACTCTTGGCAATACTGTTGGCCGTGATATTTTTGCTAGACTTAAAACTGGACTTAGGTTGACACGGGAAATTGATGATAGTGCGGCAGAGCATCCGCTTAATCATAACTATTATAGAGTTCCCGAGTTAACCAAGAGTAACTCAAAGAGTCACTTAAAATTCATTAATCCTGAGTTGGTTCCAAGTGCTTCGGATGGTCAATCGTTTTTGTTTGATGATAACTACGTGATTTTAAAAACCATTGTTGCTCCAAAACGAGCTAAGACCACACGAAGGCGAAAGCCTAAGCAAAATTCCAACAAGGGATTCATTGATCAGTCTGATGTGAATGAGGATGAGTTCAATCGTGCATTTGCTGAAATGGCACTCAAACATGGTAAGACTGTCATGCACACACAAGCGGGTCTTGTGATCACCGATGGTAAGGTGAAGTCTATACCAAGTGCCTCAACTGGAACTCACTCTACATCAACACCACATGCAGGGCAATCTACTCATTTAAGCAAATCAAAGGCTACTGTTGAAAGTTCTGCTCCCACTGGAGCTGTTGACTCTAAAGTTTAATTGGTAAAGATTGTCAAACCAAATATGAAGAGTGTTCTAAAAGTAACTGGTACTACCTCCTCACCAACTGTTGAGTCTGCATTGATCGTGGTAGAGCCTTCTGCTCCAATGACAAAAAGTGCTGAAGCTGTTGTTGTGGAAAAGAAGAAAAGAACAAGAAGAAGGAAAAAGAAGGTTATTACTGATGATGAGAAGACTCCTGCTGCTTCATCTGTTGAACCATCATCTGTGGTTCCTGTTAATGAAAATATTGCTTTTGTTGTTCCAAATGCACCATCTGTGCAAAATGGTTGTGCTACCCGTGGCAATTCTCATCACGATGCAAGGGTGTGTATCTACAACCAAGGGTACAACACCTATGGCAACGCACCAATGCCACCTGTACACTATTATGAGCAACAAGCAACTGCTGGTCAGAATACACACCTCCACTCGAGTAACTATGGTAATTGCAGTGAAGACTTCTTGGACTTGCAGCATAATTCTATGTTCCAACAGTCGTATCCCAACCAACCGTACATTCCGAGTCAAGCCCCGTATCTACCACAAGACTTAGGGGGAAGCTTGTATTCAAGTCAGCCACACATCAGACAACCACCAAGGATGAAAGCACCGAGTCTGACTTTAATCAGGTCATGGAACCCAAGGCCAAGACCCGACTTTATACCAAGGCCATTTCCGTCTCAAAGGCCAATGAAAGCTCCAAGGCCTGCAACCACCTTCATCCCACCTTCAGTTATTCCATCAGCTCCATCGTCTTCATCCGCACAATCTTCGTCAACTGTGAAGAAACCGGTTATCAAGAAGACCCAAGGTCAAAATGACCGGGGTCCCTCCTCAAACTAACCAATTTCTTTACTTGTACAGGGACGTACCCGGAAAGCTGTAAACACATGGTACATGGATAGCAGGTGCTCCAGGCACATGACAGGGAACAAGGACTTGCTGTATGATGTCAAAACAATATCTAACGGTAGTTCTGTTGCCTTTGGGGGAGATGTGTATGGCGGAAGAATAATAGGAAATGGTCTCTTAACAAACGGAGAAATTTCATTTGACAAGGTCAACCTGGTATCGAATCTGAAGTTCAACCCACTCAGTGTGTCGCAAATCTGCGATAACCAAATGCCAATGGTGTTCAATAATCGTGAGTGTCTAATTCTGAAGCCTGGTCTCAAGATACCTGAAGATCAGATCTTGTTTCGAGCACATCAAAGAGGAAAATTGTGTGCTTTGGATATGGCGGAAGCAAAGCCAGCAAATTCAATCGCTTGTTTTCTAGTAAAGGCATCGGAAGAAGACTCAACCACATGGCACCGGCGAATGGGTCACGTCAACTTTAGGAACATGAATCGACTCGTAAGAGGAAAACACGTTATTGGGCTACCGGAGAAAGAATTAGTCCATGTCGATAACTGTGTTGCGTGTTCCAAAGGCAAACAGCACAAGACGTCTCACAAGCCGAAGCCACCTGGTAGAACAACGACAATTCTTCAGCAACTCCATCTTGATCTTTTTGGGCCAGTGAACATCACGAGCTTAGGGGGAAAGTCTTATTGCCTCATTGTTACTGACGACTACTCTATATACTCATGGGTGTTCTTCCTGAGAGAAAAATCTGAGACAGCTGAGATACTAAAGAATTTCGTTACTCGCATTGAAAATGCCAGTAGAGAGCGGGTTAGAATAATCAGATCAGATAACAGGATGGAGTTCAAGAATAAAACATTTGACGCTTTTTGCAATTTGAAGGGCATCACACGACAGTTCAGTTCACCGTACATGCCACAGCAAAATGGTGTAGTGAAACAGAAGAATAGAACCATCATTAAGTCTGCCAGAACCATGCTTGCGAATTCTAATCTTAAACTCTCTTTTTGGGCAGAAGCAATGAATACTGCGTGCTACGTTTTGAACAGAACGCTCTTGGTCAAGCATGTTAACAAGACGCCGTTCGAACTATTTTCTAAACAAAAACCTGTTTTAACAAGACTTAAACCGTTCGGATGTCCTTGCACTATACTTATACAATCTGATCAGTTAGCCAAGTTTTCCCCTCGGGCAGATGAAGGTTATTTTGTTGGATATTCTATGTCCTCAGCGGCGTATCGAGTATACAACAAAAGAACTCAAGTGATCATGGAGTCGTGCAATGTTAATTTTAACGAGCATACTCGGATCACTCGAGAACCTGATTTCAGATAGCATGTATGACCTTGAGTCTCTTTCTTCTACTTTTAATATTGTTGATTCTGGTGTATCAGGAAATACCATCTCAGATGATGATGCTCGTGAGGGAGATTTTCCGACCTTTGACACATTTACTCCGGTTTCTTCATCAATTTTGGGAACTATCTACTCAGCAGACCCTCCTGATCTAACATGGAGAAATCAGACGAGTGAGTCAGTAAATCGATCCGGAGAATCAACTTCATCAGCAACTCCTGATGAAACAGTAATTCCAGTGCCAGATCCAGTTATTGAAGTAACAGAACCAGCACCTGCAGAAGTTCAGGGGGAAACCAACACGGAAACTGCTCCTGAAGATCATGATTCTGAATCAGAAGTTGAAGCTGAAATTGAAACCGGTGAGGTCCCGGGAAATGATCTGCAAATTCGGAACCTTGAATCTACCATCGAAGACACCGTTGTTGAAGAATCAAGGGTTCATAAAATTCATCCAACAAGCCAGATTATAGGCCCCGTAGACAAAAGGATCACCCGAAGTCAAATAGAACATGTTAACTCGTGTCTATTTTCATGCTTCATATCTCAAGAAGAACCAACTTCGGTTGCTGCTACTCTCAAAGATGACAAATGGATTGAAGCCATGCAAGCAGAGTTACTTCAGTTCAAACTGCTCAATGTTTGGCATCTTGTCGAAGCTCCAAAGGGTGTTGAACCCATACCGGTCAAGTGGATCTTCAAGAACAAACGAGACGACCGTGGAATAATCATTAGAAACAAAGCTCGATTAGTAGTGAAAGGGTACATGCAAGAAGACGGCATTGATTATGACGAAGTCTATGCACCTGTCGCTCGTCTAGAAGCCATTCGGATTTTCTTAGCTTATGCTGCGTCTATGGACATCACGGTTTACCAACTTGATGTTAAGACCGCATTTCTTTATGGCGAGCTGGATGAGGATGTGTACGTACAGCAACCTCCCGGGTTTGTGAACAAGTCATTTCCAAACAAATGTTACAAACTTGACAGGGCCCTTTATGGTCTGCACCAAGCCCCGAGGAAGTGGTACGAGACGTTGTCTACATATCTGCTGGAAAATGGATATAAAAGGGGTGTTATTGATCAGACTCTCTTCATTCGACACGTCGGGAAGGATATGCTTTTTGTTCAAGTATACGTTGACGATATCATTTTCGGGTCAACGAACGTGAATTTGTGTCATGCATTCGAGGACTTGATGAAGAAAAAGTTCGAGATGAGTGCCATGGGTGCATTAACATTTTTTCTGGGAATTCAAGTGAAACAGTCACCAGACGGTATACTGATCAGGCAAGGGAAATATGTTAAAGAAATTCTGAAGAAGTTCGGTTATCACGACTCTAAGGGATTTTCTACACCAGTGGAAACTCGTCACAGACTGAATACTGATCCTCAAGGAGTCTCGGTAGATGAGCACTTATACCGTTTGATGATCGGGTCGTTGATGTATTTGACGGCAAGTCGTCCCGATATCATGTTTGGAGTCTGTCTCTGTTCGCGATTTCAGAGCAAACCAAAGGAATCACATTTGACTGCGGTTAAGAGAATTTTTCGATACTTGAAGTCGAATCCCAACCGAGGGCTATGTATCCAAAAGATTCGGCCTTCGATCTTAGAGCCTACTCGGATAGTGACTATGCTGGTTGTCAACTCGATCGGAAGTCTACAACGGGTGGAGCTCAGTTTTTGGGAAACCGACTCGTGTTGTGGCAATGCAAGAAGCAAACTACGGTGTCCAATTCAACTGCTGAGGCGGAATACATCGCTGCTGCATCATGCTGCTCTCAAGTTCTCTGGATCCAGAATCAATTGCTGGACTACGGTTTGAATTTCATGAGTACTCCTATACATATTGATAGTTCTGCTGCTGTGTCTATAGTTAAAAATCCAATTCAGCATTCTAAGACTAAGCATATAGAGATTAGACACCATTTCATTAGGGATTGTGCTGAGAAGAAACTAGTCACCTTAGTTCAGATTGATTCAGAAAATCAGTTAGCTGACCTTTTCACTAAGTCATTTGATATGTCTAGGTTCAACTTTCTGGTTACCTCTATAGGTATGATCAACTTTGACTAGGACTAGAACTTCTTGCTCTCTGATACGTTAGTGTCTTGCTCTCTAGGTTGCTTTCTTTTGTGAATTATCTGTGTATATATCCTAAATCTTGCATTTCTTTCACTAAAATCACCAAAAAGATTTTACGCTTCTTGCTTGTTTTGCATTTTATCTAATTATTGATGACTGGCTTATTTTATCTTATGTTATTGCTTTTGTTATTCTGTTGACTCACTTGAGTCTGTTCCTATGTTGTTTGACTTGTTTTGGCTGAGAAAAATATTTCAGTATGTTTGTGTCTCGAGTCAAAATGATTTATGACCTAAGGAATTTCTTTTCATTCAAATAGCTTGTTTTTGAGTCTGTCTGCCGTGCCTGCATCTGTGGAAGATAAAACCAAAAATAGTGTCAATTCTGTAATTGTTTAGTATTTGTCTATACACATGTGCAGTAAAAATAGCAGAAAAATACCAAAAACATTGAAAAAGCTAAAACCTTTGGTCTGTGGTCGGACAATATGTGTGGAACATGATATAATTCTGGGCTTGTAGATCTAACCATAGGATATGATCCAATCGACCGGTAATTCTATCATTTGATGTGTCGGTAGGCTCGACATACTTAGAAGTAGACTATTTCTGTGATTACACATTAATTTGCTTGAAAATGTGAACCTTGAAGTCTACCAGTGCAAAATTCTTTAAATTTGCCTAAGTCTGAGCTAAGTACGATATGCCAACACACACGAATATTTCTTTAGCATTAAGTCCCTGATTTCACTCATCAGCACACCACCTGTTTTGCTTGCGCAAAGACCTTGGTGTCGCTTCATCCATCAATAAATCTGTGGCACATCTGCTTTGCGAAAGCGATGACCTTGTGACCACGCGATTCCATCATCACATTTATCATTTATCCGTGACACATCTGCTTTGCGAAAGCAATGACCTTGTGCTCACGCGATCCATCATAACATCCATTCATGAAATCAGCTACTTAACACTAAAGAAATAGGGGGAAATAAAATATGTTGTCATATGTTGAAGAAATTCCATATGTACCGATTTTAAAATTCTTATGTGTGAGGGCTGTATCCGAAGTGCAAAAATGGCCCATAGTAGAATTCTGGTGACTTAAGTTGTATATAAGGTTAATCACATCTTTCACTAATCGGACAAAACATGATAAATATGTCACAGAAATTTTTGTTGAAAATTACCTTGTCTGAGCTTAAGTGGATAAACAATACCGACAATCTGACTTAGGGTACCGGATCCGAAAGGTGATTTGAATTGTAAGTGTTATTGATCACGTAATTGACTGGTATGATTCTAAACATGTCTGACCACGACCATGCAAAAATATGTGAATTCTCAAAGCCAATGTGCTTGAATTTCCAAGTTTGGTGTAAAATTGACCAACTTGTACTAAAATTAATCTTGGTATTGGTTTGAAATTAACCAACTTGAAAGAAAATGAATTCTTGAGTTCGGGTGGAAAATTGACCCAATTCGGATAAAAATGGAAATTTTGAGTTCGGGTGGAATTATGACCAATAAAAGTCAAATTTAGGTACTAAGTGAGTCATCATCAAATTTGTTGAAATTAACAGGTACTTGTTCTATAAACTCAAAATTTATCTTCCTGGTAGGTTACTGGTGGCAGGCATGCATTTCTGTTTTTTTTTTAAGTTTTGTAGTTAAATTGCAAATTTTTTAAATTTTGGTAAATTTTTGGACTTAGAATTTTTTTCACTTTTTATTACAATTCTATTCTTAGCGGACTTGTTTTTGCCTTAGCGAACTTCTGTCTGAGACAAGTCCGATAAGAATGCTTAATAAGTTTGCCCTTAGCGAACTTGTTTGAATGACTTGTAAATGTTTTGTGTTTTTCATGAAGTCCGCTAAGAACAAATTGTTCTTAGCGAACTTGGTTATGTATGAATCTTTTATATATGATGAGAAGTCCGCTAATTTGAACTTGTCCTTAGCGAACTTCTCCTATGTTTTGATCTTTTGTGTAAGTGTTTGAGAAGTCCGCTAAGAAGGATTTTGCCTTAGCGAACTTCTCCACTTACATTAAAAGTCTACTGAGGCTAAACTGTTCTTAGCGAACTTGTTTATGCCTTAGCGGACTTCTTTATACTTAGAAAATTTTTGATGTCTCAAGTTCCAAGTGGCCTTAGCGTACTTGATTAAGCCTTAGCGAACTTCCTAGCTTAGCGAACTTCATTTAGGCTTAGCATACTTGTTTTAGCCTTAGCGAACTTCCTAGCTTAGCGAACTTCTTTTACGCATAGCGTACTTTTTTAGCCTTAGCGAACTTCCTGGATTAGCGAACTTCATTTAGGCTTAGCGTACTTCTCTGAGGCCTTAGCGAACTTGTTTTTATTAAATCTCCCTTTAGCGTACTTGTTTCAGTCTATATATACTTAGCGGACTTTGAGACAACTCTTAGCGAACTTCCTTAATAACACTAGATATTTATAAGTTCGCTAAATCCTACACTATAAAAGGGAGACTTAGTCATTTGTTCTTGTTTCTCACATTCAAACTCAAACAAACAACCGCTCTTATACTCTCGAATCGGCGAAACTCACTACCCTCCACTGTTCGATCGAAATCCTCACTTTCTCTCTCGAATCTGTCATTATTGTTGCAATTTGGGTTGGTTCGCACACTCTTGTTGCAATCACAGGTTCGATCTCACTTTTGTTTCGGTTGATTTTGGTATTCGGTGATGATAATGAGCCATAGGACCGGTTCTCAATCTTTTTAGGGTTCTCATGTTTTAAATTGATGTAATTACAGATTTCTTACATCTTTACTTGATCCTAACTCACTTGAGCTCAAGTTAAAGGTATGTGAATCTAATTTCTCATTGATCCATTCGAATCCGAGAACATTGTGTACAGGGGCGTGTATGGATAAGTTTTTAAACATTAAATCCCTTTGAGTGTTGTCATAACAGTTGGTTACCACTGTGCTCTTGTTAATCAGTTTGAACCATAGTGAATGTTTATGTTGATGAACTTAGAAACAGTGACCTCTGTTATATGAATACTTAGGAATTTTTTTTTATTGTCTATTTTTTTTGTGAACTTTCGTTGGCTTGATAGAACTCAATGTGGCTACTACCAATTCAGTTTCGTTGTCACAAATCTGATTGTGTATATATATGCCTGTGAGTTTACTTTTATCAACTTAGAAGTTTCAATTTTGTTTTCTATCATGATTGGGTTAGACTTAATGAATTCCACATAGTGTTGAAATTGTCTAGTCTCCAATCAAAATCTTGTTGTCCTTTGCTGTTCATGACTAAATTTGATGAGACTTAAACTTGAGAATCTGCTGATAACTGTTGATTAGCATAGTTACTCATCAGTTGATAGATTAAGTTTAAAGTTTCTCAGTTGTGTCTTTAAATTCAATTTGCCTATATTTCTCTGTGTTTGTCTAAAATTTTGAAGTCTAACATAGCTTGCCTGATCACAAAACAGAACTTCTTACTATTGAAGAGATTGATCAAGAGCATTGCATCTTTTTCTATTGATCTTAGCATACCATAGATCATCAAAAAGGTATGTTGTTCTAATCAAATGGCAATGTGAGTTAAGACTCAAACTTGGCTACACAGGGGCAATCTTTACCTTATTTTATCTGAAGCTTACTTGATTTCTAATATTAATTGCTTGATCCCAGCAGATAACTCACTGAGTGAATTGAGACATTACTGCATCTTAGTTTAGATCTTAGTCACCTTTAGATCTTCAGAAAGGTATGTGTTTCTCAATACAAGCTTTCATGTTATTAATCAGGTAGTGCATCACTTTGTTTAAATTTTATGTGCCTATATGTCTTTCTCTGTGTAAATTGTCATCCAATTGAGCCTAACACTGGTGGTTTAGGCTGATTTTGATCCACATGGGTCTGTAACTAGCCAATAACTCAGGTGGAAGGATCTTGGACCCAGTTGGCACTGAGATAGATAAACTTGAATGTCTTGACCTATCTAAGTTGATTTGACCATCTTTGTGACTAATTGAGAGCATTTATACATAGGATGTGATCTATGATACCTCTAAGGTTCATATGAACTGTCTTAGGCATTTAAGCTCTATTTGAACACTCATTTGGTCATTTCGACTTTAATAAGTCAAATTTTGCATGAAATTGTTTTTATGAGACTTATGTGACCGTCTTAGCTTGAATGTGAATTTGGTGATTTGGGTATGTGTTATTTGATCCATACATGCTTATATTTGTGTGTTAGGATTAAATGTGACATATAATGGCTCCATCTAATCTGTTAAGCTTAAATAATCACATCTTGTCCTTTAAATGATCAAATTGGAACAATTGACCCGTTAGGATCTCTTACTTTCTTATAAGTGTTACACTTATTACCTGCATCTAATTGGTCTTTGAATTTTAGTTTTGTTATATTCCAACTTTCCTGTCTTACATTTAAAGCATTGTTTTAACTAAATTGTTTCTTGTCACAATCACATGACATCAAATCAAGGAGTTCACAAGTTCGGGTGGAACTAAGTCCCAATGTGACTTTCCCTTAACTGACTTGACAACCTGAGATCACAATATTTCATTATATGCCACTAGAACATAAAGTCTTTTGGTGGTTGATCTCAGATTGCCAAAACCTCCTTTGGTTAATGTCTCTGGCTGTTGTTGAGACTGAGTAGTAGATTTTTCATTGAATTTCTCCTTGTCTCATCAACAAATCTGTATTTAGTTAACCTAATCTATTCTTGGGCCAGTTTTTCAATTTTCATGCAAAACCTTCATTTAAGTCAATGTTAATGGAGATTTAGATCTGGCTCCTTGTTTTTCCAGATTCTAATTCATCACACACAACATTTATTTTTTCCCGAGATACTTACATTTGTTAATCATGATATTCTGGTTTCTTGTGATCATTTTGAAGTATATGCACTATATGAGTCAGTTTATGTCATTAATATTTAAATGAAAAGCTCTGTCACTATCACGAGTCTAGTGTGACATAACATTCATCTATTATTAAATTAGATATAATCTTGTAATTCTATATGTGCAGATGCCTCCCAGACAAGATGCTGAAGCTTTAGAGTATGGTCGCTTGCACAACGGAAGATGCGTGTTTAACAAAAGCTGGGAAGGTGCTGATGAGCAAGCTCTTGACCTCCTGCTTCAATCAAGTTGGGCAACGGCAATGCAGATTAACCCTGTCATATACAAGGGTATAATAGAAGCGTTCTGGTACAATGCTGAATCTGCAGAGCTTGATGATGAAACAAGTTTAATAAGGTCAAAGATTCAGAATATTGATGTTGAAATTACTGAAGAAAAGGTCAGAACAGTCCTGAACTTACAAGATGTTGACCTGCCCAAGACTTTTACAAGGGCTCAGTGACAATCAACACTGACAAGAATGGGATACTCTGGTGTTTTCCTCCCAAACATCAGCAACAAGGTTCAGAAGACCTTATTTCCAACAAATTGGAAGTTTATTATCAGTTTCTTCATTTCAGCATTTGGACACCGAAAGGCAGCTCCAGATGACTTTATTGATGACACCGCATGTGCTATCCATGGGTTTGTCACTGGTGAGGGTTTCAATCTTTCATATCAACTTCTCAAGTGGATGATTTCTAACCAGCACCCAACTGGAAGACAAAAGAAGTTTCTGATGTACCCTCGATTTGTTCAAGCCATCTTAGATCATTATTACCCAACTCTGGTGAAGCAAGGTGAGACATTCTCCACCAGTTCAATGAATACTGGCTCGTACAGCAAGTACCACAAAGGTAAGTATCAAGGGAATGAGGTACCTTTCTTTCTAGAGATGATTGCTCGATTAGCTACCGTTAATGTTGAAGAAGATATTCAGATGGGTGAAGCTGCAGAAGAAGCACAAATTGAACCTACTGATGCGTCTCAAGTCCACCATGAATTGGACTTGAATGCCCCAGTTATCACAGATCCTGCTGCTGCTGCTGAAGACCTTGGGAATCTCCAAGGTGAAAATGTTGAAGCTTCTGAGCATATTGAACACTCCTTGAGTCAAGTGAATGTGATCTCATCAGAAGCTGAGGAAGGTGATGACACGAGTAGTGATGAATCTAACTCCTCAAGCTCAGATGACAGTCCTGCTCAAACTGAAGAGATTCACCCTCGGAAAAGAAAAAGGACTGGAGAATCTTCCAGGGCCTCAACAAATCTGACACAACAATCATCATCTGATGAAAGCTAAAAATCGAAAGAGGATGATCTAGATGAAGATGATTCTTCAGTGTCTCTCGATCAAGTGGATTCTACATATGATCTTGCAGCTGAGACTGAAAGTCCTCCTAAGTCTCCTCCTAAGATGACTAAGAGATATCTTACATTTACTGCCGATGATAGTAATCAGTCCTCTGATCTCCTCACGGTAAGAGCGATAAGAAGCAAGTCCTACATAGAGAAACTCCAAGTCAGGAGAAAGCCCGGTTCCACAGATGAGTATGAATTTGTTGGTTCATCTAGCACTCAACTAGATATAGCTTTAGCTACAACACCTGTTTCTCCATCTCCTGCTGATCACAGTGATAGGATTCATATGGATATGAGACCTCTGGAGACCATAGCTGAAGATGCTGTTATTACCACTGACCCCTCTGGTACCGTGACTACAAGCCCAACAGTTTCTGGATCTGAGAAGATGATGGAACTACAAGCTGAAGTTGTTAATCTTCAAAGTCAGAACGATCACCTCAATGGTTCTCTACAAGTGGCAAATCAGAAGATCAGTGACCAGTCATTTGTAATTGCTGAACAGGCAGCTGAAATTCAAAGACTCAAGGATTTGTTAAGCAAATCAGGAGAAGATAAACAACATAGTGACAAACCAGATGGTGATGATGTTGGTGATAAAGACAGTGAGTTGCCTGAAGACCAGCCTCAAACTAATCAAGGAACTGATGGCGGCAATTCTCAAGATCCTATCTCTTCTACAACCATGCCTGCTGGTAAAGACTCTACAGGTGCTCAAGACACCTCAAGCCCCATGCATGACAGTGATTTTGAGTTTGATGCTGATACTTTCATAGAAGGAGATGAGCTGAACTCCTCAGACGATGATGAATCTTTCGTCAACAGTCTCCTTCATGACGAGCCTGTAGATGAAACTCTGGATTCAATCAAGAAGCTTGCTCCTGTGCCAGAGAATCTGAAACTTCCAAGATTTTCACAGGCAGCCAAGGCACTTGCTATTGAGGGAACTTCAAATGAGGAAGCTGCTGATGCATCTGACATAAATCTTCAACTTTCTCTTGTACCATCCTCTCAAACTTTAACTGACACATCCACTGCCTTAGTTCCCTTGACTGAAGGAGTCCGTCATATGCACGTTGACCCGCCCTTCCTAGATTTTTCTATGGCCAACTTCAGGGAATACTACGCAGAAAAGATCTACTCGAGAAGAAACTCTTGTGGTATTTTGATCGAGTCAATCGAAGATGATACTGGTGAAGTCTCGTATGAGGAACATCCATATTTTGTAGACTTCGGTGATGAAGAAGACATGAATGAGCTAGAAGAACGTATGAATGTGCTCATGAATGATGCCAATCCACTGAATTACATTGATCTGGATCTGATCGAGAGTGAAGATGAAGAAATGGAACCTCTGTTTCCCACTCCTATTCAATTGAAGAAGGAGGTGGATGATTTATATGTACAGGTTTTACTTTCTGAGCTTATGCAAACCTCAGCTAAGGCTTCTGCTTTGGATATTGCTCCCCATGTTCCAGGTTTTATTCCTGTAGATGCTAATATCATCAACCTTGAATCAAGTGCTGCCCAAGAATCTGAGAGTCAATCTGTTCCTAATGTATCGGCCGAGCAAAGCTTCCGTGATCAAATCTTTGAAGCCTCCTTTGTGCACTTCTCCTCTGATTCTGACACTGAAGATGAACCAGATGTGACTGCAACTCAAGAGCCTACGGTTACAGAACAACCTGGTCCTTCTGCTAAGGATAAAGGAAAAAGGATATTAACTCCTGAAGGGATTGCTAAAGAGCATCTAAGAAGAGAAGCTGAGAAAGAAAGATCCCATAGAGCGCTTATCGATGAAACACACCGGGAACAAAATAGACTGATCGAGGAAAAGGCCGAAGCACTCAAGAGATATGAATCAAACCATCCTCCTGCTGTCATGTATGCAAAAGGTTCGAGTACTTTGCCGGATCGTTCAGAATCAACAAGAACAAATGAACCTTTGATCCGCATCATCACAAACTTAGTGGGCACCAATGTGGATGCTGATGACAACTCTATTACAGGCAACATGGTTAGAACTCTAATGAAAGACAACTTCTCATTAAAATATCTAATGAGTCTCACTGACACTGAGTTAACCAAGCTGTACACTGACGAGGAGAGGTTGAATTCTCACCTACCTCAAAATCAAAATGTTGAAGCACAATCTGATCTCCTAGCTGATATCTTTGCTAACACAACCAAGACTGTGGACTTCCTTCCCATCCGTGATTATCTCTCTGATCTTACCCTTGACATCGACAACACATACATTCCTCCTTCAGATAACTCGTCCGTTAATCCTCCTGACTCTGAAGCATACATTGAATCCACCACCAACGGTATGACTTCTGAAGCACTCCGCAACTTTTGTAAATTCAAGAACATTGATAAAAAGGAATACAACAAGAAGAGACTTACTGGTCTCTGGAAGTTTGTGTGTGAGTACCGGAAGACAAAGCGGTTGGCTAAGTTGGAAAAAATAAGAATCAATGAAGAGGAACGGGCTGAGGCTCTCAAGAGAAAAGATAATCCCCCAATCTATGACGAATGGGAAAAGCTGACTCCTAACCTGAAGGCTATGCAACTATTTGCCGCCAAGAACCTAAGGAAAATGCCTAGCAACCCGAATGTCAATCATGGGATGAAAATCTTGGGTTGGAAGTATGATAAAGCCTTTAATGCTTTCATGGCAAAGAGGCGAAATGGCTATGTCCAAATATTAAGATACTTCAAAGCTCTTACTAGCTTGTTCTCTTGGGAACTCAAACAACTAAAGTACCTGGACTTGGTGAACCACACTAAACATCCAAAGGGAAAAGAAGACTTCGTGCTCCTCACCGTGGTATGTTCAAGGATATAGGAAAGGAAGTAAAAGCAAAGACTATCCCTGGAAACCAGAAAAAATGCTCCTATGATCAGTTGGTACTATAATGGGATGACTCATGAGTTGGTAATTAAAAGAGATGGTGCTGACGCTATCAGAATATTTGCTGCAATAGAACTCCGTCTTCTATCTCGATCCTACTTGAAGATAATGTATTATGAGAAAATGCGGACCATACCTGTACAGTTGAGACCCTATGAATGCTACGATGCCAACTACTTTTTGATATTCTTAAACTGGTGGTGTACAAGGCTTGCAGAATTAGGTAGACTCACTCTTGATTCAGAACTCCTGAGAACAGCAAACATTTGGTTGATTGAAGAACATGGTTCAAGTGTCATTCTGGATAACTCAAGACGATTGGTCGAGCTGAACAATTATAATGACCTGAAGAAGCTCGTTTGGCAAGATCTCTATAGGCTGTATGATATAGGTATTCACGTACTTTCTGATAAAGACAAACATGCAGCTAGAGAGAACTGGAGATTTCTGCTAAAGCTGATCGGTCAAGATGCTTGAAGCTCGAGAGTTTGCATTTCCAACAAGGGTGGAATTGTTAGAACCTATTTGTTAGCAACACAAACCTTTTGTTTTCATACCTTGTAATTGATACTTTGTTTTGTAACTGACTTTGGATATGTACTTGGTAAACTTTGTTTGTATGTTAGCGTACTTGTTATGCTTCTTAGCGGACTTGTGACTTATGTTCCTAGCGGACTTGTTTTACTCCAAGCGTACTTGTTTGGTTGCTTATCTTAGCGGACTTGTTTATTCCTAGCGAACTTGTTTACTTAGCAGTATTGATCTTGTTCCTAGTGTACTTGTCTTGTTCTTAACGAACTTGTTAGCGTACTTGTTCATGTTAGCGGACTTGTTATTGCTTAGCGTACTTGTTAGCGAACTTGTTATTGCTTAGCGTACTTGTTAGCGAACTTGTTAATGCTTAGCGTACTTGTTAGCGGACGTGTTGTTACCTAGCGTACTTGTTAGCGAACTTGATAATGCTTAGCGAACTTGATTTAACTCTTAGCGAACTTGTTGTCCTGATGGAATATTTTGTTGAATACTAGGTAATGATTGTGTTGTGTCAAAAATTCTTTTTGTCCCAGGCTCTCTAGTAGTATAAATACCAATTAGAAAAACCTATTGGGGACGCTTCAAGGATTATTTTCCTACAGAGAGCTTTTGTGTGTGTGTTCTTGGTGTTAGTGTGTGTTCTTGGTGTTAGTGTGTGTTCTTGAGTTTTAGGAATCATCCATGGATGAGCAGATGCAAATTCTTCCATGAATCGACCATCACACATGATTTCCGCACTTGTGTGATGAATCATATGAGAACAACGTGCTCAAATCTGGTCCTGACAACCACTTTATTTGTTTACAAGCAGCACCTTCCCTCGTCATTCATACTCCTCACAGACGATTGGCAATTGGATGGTGAATCAGCCTAAGATTCCGAAAGGTGGTTGGTCCTCTGCTAGTGAATAATCTTTAGCAAGAATATAAGTGTCCGTTCAACTTTCAACAACCACTGGTACGTCCTCCCAAGTAACATTAACTTCGATTTACATTTCTCTAAAATACCATCTTATCACTTTTCTTTTATTTTATTTTCTTTTTAAATCTTTTCTTAAAACTAAAAGTTAGACCTGGCTAGATGATAATAGCTGACTGAGTATCTAGAGCTTTCACTTTCCATTGTGTCCTGATCGACCCCGATTTAACTTACCGCTACTATACTACCCACGATGGGTATACTTTCCCATGTAATGTGGTGAAATAGTAGTTGTCAAGTGGTATTATAAATTTAAAAGCTTAAAAACTGCTAAAAAGGTTCAAAAAATATAGCAATATTTTATATACACCTCAGCACACACCAAGCTTTTTGGCGCTGCTACCGGGGACACAAACGAGGATTTGGAAAAAAGTCCAAGTTAGAAGCCTAGCCAATAGTTAGATAAGTTTAGTTTCTCTTTTCTTTTACTAGCTTAGATTTTAATTTTGTTTATTTTTCTTTTAATTTATCTATTTCTCTTCATCTATCTTTCTCTGAAAATATTGCAAGGTTGGATACTAATCCGGAGGCATATTTCGGTTATAATGATGAATGGCCTCAATCTGTTTGGCGCAGAATCTGCGGTGGTCCCCATTACTCTCGAAACTAATACATATTAGCACGAACGCCTGCATTGTTGCGAGTATATGAACCACCGGATGAATCCACCAGTCATCATTATAGTTATTTTTCACAATCTTCGCTAAATAATGATTTTTCTCAAAATTTTAATCAACCTGAGCTTAACCAATTTTTACTGGCAAGAAAATATTAAAACGCAAGATTTTGAAAATGAACCATCTACTTCAACCTATACTTCTTGTTCCCATGAATTTTTCTTTGTCTGCATGAGATGTAATAAGCAAAACTCACAAGGCACAAGCTTTGTTTATACACCACATACAGAAGAGCCACCTTATATACGTCCTAAGTCAGATCTTGAAGAAACCACAGAAAGAATGTTAGAACATATAAAGGTTCTCGAAGACTACTTTAGCCGTATAAAGGAGGAGGAAAAAGAAGAAGTCATAATCAAGGAAGTTCTCCTAGATCCCATCATCCCAGCCATTATGTTCATTTTAACAAGTCCTGAAACAAAGGAGTTGGACGCAACCACTTCCCTTCAGATCCCAAACACCTAAGTCGATGAACCAGTCAAGAAAACAGAGGAAATGCCGAGACCAGATAAGACACCTGTCTCGTCATCATCATATATTGGTAAGAGTAAACCTCTTCCAACTCAGGTACGCATTTCTCCACCCTCTCTTGAAAGTCTTCTAGTATACCCTACTAATGCTAGATTTTTCAAGGAATTTTTTACTTCACCTAAACTCGAAGAAATACAGCAAGTAATATTTACAAAAAAACAATCATTGCACTTTAGACAACTCTCTGATAAAAAATATATGCCATGCTTTATCAAAATGAAAATACAAATTGCTGTAGTTGATGATAGTTTGCTTGTAAATATGATGCCTACTATATTGCTTAATAAATTAGAGTTAGGAGAAATGACCCCTTTTTACCTGCCGTTCATCCTCTCTCTTAGAACACAATGTAAATGTAATAGAAAACAGTCAAGTATTAGAAGAAAAGACAAGATATATCCTCAAAAGAGAAAGGATATGAAAATCTGTACCATTTACAGATTTCTGTATTCATATAGAACTACTTCGGAATTTCCGAAGTAGTTCTATACAGACCAAATTTTAAAGGGAATCCTCATTTATGTAGAAGGCTTCTAATGGGAAGCATTAAGAGTCTTCAAAGAAGAGTCCTGGAGGAGTTCTAGACTATCAGAAGATAAAGATTAAGAGAAGAACAATTCTGCCTTTGTGTGACGAACAAGTAAAGTGAATACCAACTTGGCATTTAATACGAAAGTAGTTGGAGACATTTGAAAAGAAATAAATTGAATATCCTCAATTTATCTCTATATACTCTAACATACTCCAAATTCAATCGTCCTTAACCACCTTATCCACTTGCAACTTGCCACTACTTCCTATAAATAACAAGCAGACTTCACCAAAGAAAGCAAGACATCAAGTACACAATTCACAAGCTTCTCAAAAGCAATTACAAGTTACTCCCATAGAAAGTTCTTTCTGTTGATATATTGTTATATTATAAACTCGTGTAAACCATTATTTACATTTGAGATATACAGAAAAACCCTTTTATGAATTGTTGTCTTCCAATTTGATTTACTTTCTGCAACTTGTTAATCTTGTTTAAATCAAATTGTGTCAATATTAAGAGCCCCTCAAGGGACCCAACAATTGGTATCAGAGAAGATTGAATAATTAATATTCAGAGATCTTGCTCTTTACCATCTTTTCTTTACATTCCCTTAAAAATGTCTTCAAGCTGGAATATTGGAAAATCTCTTGGCTCACTAGCAAAACCCCATGTGCTTGCTAGGGACGAATATCCACAGCGGGAAATCAAAACTATCAACCTTCTAAAAGAAGTTGACAATTCCCTGTTGGACTGCAGAGCCAATAGATCCCATTATCCTACAACAGATTTTTCTGAAATCAAAAGGCATAAAGAAGAAAATCTTTAACTAGTTTTATGTCTCATGACAGAAAAAAATCACACGTTAATCCAAACCCTAAAGCAAAGGGCTAAGAGCATCATGTACAAAAAATTTGGTATTGTGATTCAGGATGCTCTACTCACATGACTGGGGAAATAAATCTTAAAACAACTATGTAAAGAGAAAAGGAAGATCCATCACTTTTGGTGATGGTATAAAATACAAAACCATTGGTCATGGGACCATTACTAATGGTGAAGTCACAATTGAAAATGTGTCACACGTCCAAGGATTAAAATACAACCTTTTAAGTTGTGGTCAACTTTGTGACAAAGGTTTCAAATTCACACTCTATTCAAACAAATGTGAACTTGTATGACTAAATGACAACAAGATTTACCTAACAGGAAAAAGAATAAATCAGAGTCTATACTTTATAAACTTCAACAATCTGATTTCAAATGAGTCGTTTTGTCTAGTTTCAAAATCTTCCAACAAAGAGTCTGAGCTTTGGCACAGATGACTCACTAGAACAATTGGTGAACTAGCAAATAAAAAGATGGTAAAAGGTCTTCCAACCATACCATCAAAATCCAAAGAATTCTGTGAAGCTTGTCAGATGGGCAAAATGAAAAAAGCCTCTCACAGAAGTCTTCAAGAATCATCTGGAAATCAACCACTTGAGCTAATCCACATGGATCTCTGTGGACCCATAAGCACATAGAGCCTTAGTGGAATTCTTAAAATCAAAATTTGAAACTACAGATCTCATCATTAACTTTATAAGAAGAATACAAAAACTTATGCACTTAAAACTTAGAAGGATAAGATCTAACAATGGAACCGAGTTTAAAAATACAAAACTAGATGATTATCTAGTCAGCAAAGGCATCTCTCATGAGTTCTCTGCACCAATGACTCCACAACAAAATGGAGTAGTAGAAAGGAGAAACAGAACTCTAGTTGAAGCTGCCAAATCCATGCTCTCCTTTGCAGATCTTCCCATTTGGTTTTTGGGCTAAAGCAATCGCAACTACATGCTTCACTCAAAATAGATCAATCATCAACAAAAGGTTCAATCAAACACCTTACCAAGAAATTAATAAGAAAATCCCAAACTTAAAATTTCTTCATGCCTTTGGATGCAGGTGTTATATACTGAATGATCAAGATTACCTCGTAAAATTCGACAAAAAGGCCGATAAAAGAATCTTCATTGGATATTCACTCAAGTCAAAGGCTTACAGAGTTTTTGTACTAAAAACTCAAGTGGTAAAGGAAAGTATAAATGTATCCTAAAGCGATGATAAGATGGCTATGCATAACAACATAACATCTCTAAATGAAAATGACAAACATGAAAAGATTTGCATTCCTGGAATGACAATCTCTGAAAAAGAAAAAGTATCTATCAAATTCGTTGAAGAAAAATCTGATGAAGAAAGTAACATTCCTATGTTTATCAATAATTCTTCATCCACACAAAACATTGTCACAGAACATCAAAATGAAACTATTTTATCAAAAAGCAAAAATAACGATGAAACTTCGGATTCTCATTCGTTAACAAAAAAATTGAAACCACAGAACCATTACAGAATTCTACTCCGGAGCTCTGAAGTAATTCTGTAATTGAAACATGTCCATTATATGAGGGGGAGTGTCAAGACACTGACACAACAGACTTCATGCTTGGAAGTTAAGAACTAGTCACTCTTCCTCCAGCAACAAAATGGACTAAAGATCATCCCATTGATTTAATCACTGGTGATCAGAACAAAAGTGTCCAAACTAGGGCTGCTTCGGCCAACCAATGTCTATATGCTGGATTCCTCAGCATAATAGAACCAAAAAATTACGAAGAAGCCCTTCAAGATCCCCACTGGATCCTAGCTATGCAACAGGAGCTAGGACAAATTAAAAGAAATAATGTGTGGAATCTAGTTCCAAGACCTAGCAAGAAATCTGTAATTGGAACTAAATGGATTTTCAGAAATAAAACTGACGAGGAAGTTACCATAATTAGAAACAAAGATAGACTTGTAGCAAAATGGTATTGTCAGCAAGAAGGACTAGACTATGATGAAACATTTACCCCAGTTGCAAGACTTGAGGCTGTCAGGATATTTCCTAGCCTTTGCAGCTTTCAAAGGTTTCAAAGTCTATCAAATGGATGTTTAATGTGCCTTTTTAAAAGGAAAAAATTGATCAAGAAGTTTACATTGAACAACCACCTGGATTTGAAAATGAAAATTTTCCAAATCATGTTTGTAAACTTAAACGAGCCCTGTATGGTTTAAAACAAGCACCCAGAGCATGGTATGACACCTTCTCTGAGTTTGTTTTATCAGCTAACTTCAAAAAGGGGTCCATTGATACCACACTATTTCTAATATAAAGAAAATGTCATCTCTTGGTTGTTAAAATCTATGTAGATGTCATCATCTTTGGATCCACATGTCCATCCTTCTGTAAAGAGTTTCAGGAACTCATGACAAACAACTTTGAAATGAGCATGATGGGAAAACTAAAGTACTTTCTAGGGATCCAAGTTAAACAAACCCCAGGGGGAATTTTTATAAATCAAGCAAAATATATAAAAAATCTCCTCACTAAATACTCTCTTTCAAGTTGTTCCCCTTTCAAAACACCATTGGGCCACAGATATCAATATTGATGCTGACAAGGATGGTAAAACTGTGGGTGAGCATACATATAGAGGAATGATAGGCTCACTTCTGTATCTCACAGCAAGTAAGCCTGATATCATGTTCTCCACATGTTTCCTTGTCAGATATTAGTGTAAACCCAAAGAGTCTCACTTATTAGCTATCAAAAGAGTTTTTAGGTACCTAAAGGGGTCAGCTGACCTAGGTCTCTGGTACCCCAAAGAAACTGGTTTTTCACAAACAACCTACTCAGATGTTGATCATGCAAGATGCAGACTAGACAGAAAAAGCACATCAAGAAGCTGTCAAATGATGGGTGGAAAATTAGTATGCTGGACATCCAAGAAACAAAATTGTGTATCAACTTCAACTGCTGAAGCTGAATATGTTGCTGCTGCCAGCTGTTACTCCCAAGTAATATGGATGCAAACCCAACTCAAAGACTATGAGATAAACCTATCTAAAATACCAATTCTCTGTGACTCAAAAAGTGCAATTGCTATCACATCCAATCTTGTTCATCACTCAAGGACAAAACACATTGACGTCAGGTATCACTTTATCAAAGATCATGTTGAAAAAAGACACATTGAAATGTACTTTGTCCAAACTGAACTCCAGCTTGCAGATACTTTTACTAAACCATTGGATGAGAAGAGATTCTCATTTTTACTAAGCAAGCTGGGGATGCTAAACATGATTGCAAACTAAAAAAAATTAATAATAATAAATAAATTAAAAAAAAAAGACTGTCATTTACTTCCACCTAAAAGTAGAAGCTAGTTCAATAACTACCTATCATTTTCTTCCTGTACTCCTAAGAAACTCCTCTGAAAGTTGACTTCTTGAACAAAAAACTCAATTCTCAAGAACCAAAACATCAATAATAACCTATAAATTTATAGGCTGTCAAATCCCTCTGCCCATTCATCTGTTCACTTCATCATCTCACCATATCTTTAAAAGGAGAACAAAAGCCTGAAAACTCACAACACTCTTTCTCCTTCAAGAATTCTAAAATATCTTTCAAAGAAGATAACTCATCAATGTCTTTCAAAGAACTTTCTCCTCCACTCCCTGAAAGCATAACATTTCCCGTTCCTCACCTTCACAATATCGTGCTCTAAACACCTTGTGGAAACAGATTCTGGTTATACCAACAGATGATGAAATTCCTCAAAAACTGTCCTATTGGATATGCTACAACTCTTGACGTTCCTATCAATTACCCTCTTCTTCAAAAATTCTGGAGGAATGTTGTCCTCATCATTAAAGATGGAGATGATGCACTAATCAGGACATCTGTCTGTGGAGTTCTGTTTGTCTTCGATCAACACTTGATCAGAAAAGCACTTCAAATCAAAGACAGTCCATCTGCCCCCAGTCAGTTTAACAGAGATGATGCAATTAAAACTCTTCTTGATATGGGATATAAGGGAAATTTATATGAAGGAAAGGCTGAAAGAGTTTATCTGCCACACCTATGGCAATACTTCTTTTCTCAGATTCAAGTCTGTTTTTCCTCAAAATACCCTGATCATCACCTCTCAGATGAGGATACTCAATGTGTCATGCATTCTCTCATCCAAGGCCACAACATGAACTTCTATATGTATCTTATGAGACACATGCAAAGCAACCTAAAAGGACCCTTAAATGAAAGATTCATTCTCCACCCCAGATTCACCACAAAATTGATTCTTCAAGCCTTAAACTGGGAAACAATACCAAGAGCAATCAGAAAAAGAAAAGTGGTGTCTCAGAGAGGAATCTCTCCGGGAGGACTATCCATTTCTGGGCTTCCAGACTCTAACGGATATTTTCTACCTTCCACAGGAAGGCAAACTTCTCTTCATCTATATATATATATATATCACTTCAAATGGAAGCAAAGTTCAGAGCAGTTAAGACTACGGCTCACAACAGAGAACATAATAGGTGCACGTGTGTAGACATTTGCACATGTCTCAAATTATCTATATAAATATGTTGATTAATAAAATTTTATTTCCTTTATCAGAAATTTGGCAGAAAATTCTTTTGAGTCACGATTGCCCAAAACGGCTGAACAATAAATGAAACTGAATCTCATAAAAAGGATAATTTATACTCTAATTATTCATATACTGCCATCGGTAACCTTTTATTACCGTTCGAGAAGAACCGTCCCTTCAAAAGGAAAATAGTCGTTATTGAGAAACCCAGTAATACGGAACAGCTTCAAGAGGTATCTATTCCAACCCTAGACCTCGAATCATCATCTTCTAATTCACCACCCAGATGCAACTTTACCCTAGATACTGTCAACCAACCATGTGACCTCAACCCCTCTGCCTACTCTTCAAACCTACAGTTAATCATAGAATCCCTAAAGCACTTCTCAACTCTCCACAGCTTTAACCATCAACGAACCATGCTCTAAATCAGCCATACTCAACTTCTGGGCAAGCATGAAAATGTCAAACGGGCACATGGAGGGAAAAGTGAATACAGAAAGGGAAACCACTCTTCAACTTTCAGATCTGAGATAAATCTTTCCATTACCCAACAACTTTACATCTTTCTCTCCAAATCCTAAAGATTTCGCTCAGAGGAAAATGATTCATGAAATCACTAGAGGAAGCTTTGCAGAAAACGGCCAAATTTCAAACCTCAGAGTAAGTCAGCTAATGACTGCTTGGAGATTCACAATTGATTTGATTAACCACGAAATGACATCAAAAAAGGGCTCTATGGATCAAACAAACAAAAACACACTGATTATCCTGTACGGCCTATATTTCAATGAAGAAATAGATATGGCTCAACTAATCTGGAAAGATATGAACAAAAGATTCAAGGAAAAATCTTAAAGCAAGAAATCAGATTTCGTGCCCTATATCAGATTTCTCGCTCAAATGCTTCAAAAGAAGGTGGGTATCGAAGAAAATGAAGAAACATACACCACTGAGCTGTACCATATCAAAGGCATCTACAAATCAGGTACACACACTCATTTCAACAATTTCCCATGGGGCATGAAAGCCAAACTAGAATATAATAATCAAATCCTCCAGAAGCACCTCACCAAAGCCAACAAATTCTCAGTCAACCCTGACCAGTCACCACCTTCAACTAACACTACCTCAAACCCATCATAAGAAATGGCTGACTACAATCCTTCCTCTCCCCATCTCTCCCCACAATCACACCATCAACAAGAAACAACACCAAGTCATCACCATTAACCCCTCATATCACATCCTTCTTAAGAACCATTAGTCCTAGATCCACACCCTCCAGAAAAGCCAACCTCACCAACTCAGAACAAAAGCCAGCAATCATCACCTCAAACATCCTACCAAGAAGCCTTTTCCCACTACCAAACCCATGTAGCCAATCAACCCTCCTTTGACATACCCATCATAGCCACACATCAGAATATCTTCTCTGATTCAGTCAGTGAAGATGATGTAACAACAAGTGGAGACTCTAAGAGTCAAAGAAACTTGGAAACGAGCAAAAGTGATGTGTTCACTGCTAGCTCATCTGAGACATCCTCACGCAAACAAACAAATGTTCTATCTCAGTATTCTCTAAAAATACAGGAGGTGAATCCAATTCTAGATTCATCAAGGAATGTGGAAGCCCTATACTCACTCAGCCTGGCTGGGTGTAAAACCACTGAGGGATCTTACTACTGCATGATTCGGTAATACGAGAATGCACATGATGTAAATAAAGCTTTGCTTTATTGATTTCACTTAGAAAATACACAAAGCCTAGAGAGAGAGAGAACACACTCAGTTACACACACTTAAGAGTAGAGCATGACAGAACTCATAAACTCTCTCTAAAACGAACTATTTATAGTTAGCAACTTACCAGCGTACCAACTGGCATACCATTTGGTACGGGCATACCAATTGGTACGACGTACCATTTGGTACGACACCTTGGTATGTTGCAACTATGACTCACTCAAACTCTCTAAACTAGATACAATACACGAGACACAACGTAGCATAGGAATATGCTCTAACACTGGGTTAGCAGGCACTGGTGAATTTCTCAAAGAAAAATCACTCAGTACAATAGTAAGACATGTGTTGTTTTCTTGTTTGTCAACCCCCTAAGCTGCCTCAAAGTCTGATTTCGAGGAATTATTCAATTTGTAAGTACATGGAACGGATAGGTCTACTGGATGCGAAGTCAAACGAGTAATCCGAAACAACAAACACGATGTAAATAACACTTCTTGTATTAGAAACAATCATTATGCAATAAGGACTCAGACACCAGAAACACACAGTTAATCTCTCAGTTCTCACAGTTCTGATCTAAACACAGAGACTCGACCTATTTATACTACTTCTGGTCGGCGTACCAATTGACTCAACTTACCAATCGGTACGCTACATCGTACCAACTGGTGCACCTATGGTACGCTGGAGCATTCTTAAAACAAAATCAACAACGTAAATAACAAACACATAGACCTAGCATTAGACATCAAAACTTGTCCTAACAAACTCCCCCTTGTCTCATGCTAGTCTTCAGAAGCTTTTATCGCAGTCTTCTTCAAAAATATATGCTTGTGGTTTCCAGAATGAATCCCAAAAGCATAACATGATATAGAATGTTGCTGTGATAGAGTTTGTGGATATCAGCTTCAGACAGATTCATCAACCACATCGAATCAAATATCCGAACCACCTTATTGTTTTCTTTGATCACGAACACTGCTTCTCCTATTCTGCTGTCATAATACCACCACTTCAATGTCTGAATAAAATTATGCTCTAATTTCTTTAATGGAATTTCCTTAAGTTGAACTGGCTTTCTGTATTTCAGCACAATAAGTGGCGTTCCAGTTCTTGAATGGACTTTAGTTCGATGCTTTTCATATTTCAGTCTTTGAGGCTTCAAGTATCTAAAACTTCCCTGATACTCTTCATGAAGCCTTTTCTTGAAAAACACAGCAAGACTATCTTGACCATGATTCAGAAATGGTTTTCTGGTCAGTTCCCTCACATCACAGACCGATAACATATCAAAACTTCTCGCATTCTTCAAGTAAATGATTCCAAACTCTTTCTTAACAGGCTTCATTGGAGGCACATAATTCGCTTTGTACTCCTTCATCCACTCATTAAATAACTTCCTACGTTCCCGTTCTTCTGTGAAACTATCAGACTCATTTTTTTCAGAATGTTTCTGAGCTTCTTTCTTTTTCAGCTCTTGCTCCGCTTCCTCTTCATCATCTTTGCCAAAGAAGTTAAAACCTGTAGAAGTATCATCATCTTTGAAATTTCCATAAACTTCCGGATCATCAGGATATTCTTCAGCAGTTATATCCTTAACTTTTACTTGTTCTTCCTCAACCTCAATGTCATCATTCGAATCACTTTCCTTATAAGGTTCAGCAATAGGAACATTATCAACTTCTTAACCATTCAATGCATATATCAGTGCAAGCTGTTCTTCTGTAAAAGCATGAATAAACTCTCCTTCTTCAATTACACTTCGAGAGATTGGAATAACATCATATTCATCGCCTCCAATAACTTTCTCCCCCTGATATGTACCAGCAGCAGTAGATGTACCGGCAGCAGAACTAGAAGTACCCATTCTACCAGCACCATCACCACCTACACCTTCTTTTAGGTCTTCCTCTTCATCATTCAAGAATTCTAGATAATCTCCTTTACAAGTTTCTTTAATATTAATCTCCCCTTGAGCAGGTTATGATTTTAGCAGAAAGCTTAGCTGCTCACCCAAAGATGCAGAAATTTGCATGAAACGACTAATCTCCTGATATTTGACTTGATCCCTTTCCTTTAACACCTTAACAGTATCCCGTAACTCTTGAATTTCCAAAGATCGTTGACGATCCGTCTCTTGCAATGTAGTAACTTTAGATGTAAGAAAAGCAAGTTGAAGATCAGCTGGAATTACATTTGATGAAGCATGCTGAGAAGTTATTATTGTTGTGCTAGAAGTAACATCCGCAAGAGCTTTAAATGTAATCTTCAAATTTGAGCAGGTGGATTAACAGTACTCGGTGTATCAGTAGTAGTGGTTGTGGTTGTAACTGGAACAGAAGACTTTGTGCTGGAGACTTTTTGCTTCTTACTAGGTGACTTACCAAGCAAAGCTCTTCTTGAATCAGCAACAAATGTACCACATTTCACTAACATCTTTGGTCTTGACATGGTCTTTAGACGCTTTCTAGTTGCTTGCATTGAAGCTTTACAATTTCCAGTAACATCATCTCTGGAACCCGATTCTTCCATTTCAGGAGCATAAGATGGATCAGTATCGGTTTCAGAATCGTCAGGCTGAGTTGTACGTTGTTCATACATTGAAGAATCTTGATTTTGAGACTTTAAATAAGCTATGTGAGCTTTCGAACCTTTTCTCACGGGAATACCTCTGGCATTATGCAAAATTGTGACATAATCACCAGAATCTGAATCAGTGTCATTTGGGGGATATTTTCACGAATGGGGAGAGGTAGTGGGAATTTCAAAGAAAAAATCAGTTATTGGGTTTACCCTTGATTCGGTAGCTGTGAATTTAAAAAGAAGAATTATCAGATTCCGGTGCTTATCATGAATTAGTCGTCGAACTTCTGAGATATGTTTATGGGTAGTCACGGTTTTTGATGATGGGCATGAAGTCAAAAACATGTTTCTGATAATGGATAGAGATTCAGAAACTGGGGTGTGATTACTTTGGAACGTTTTTCAGAGATTATCTTTCTACACAAACTGAAGATATAATGTGATTTCATTGCGAGCTACTTGAAAAATACATTGCTTGCAGGGTTAGAATCGGGAATTGAATATCTCACATGTTTAGGGGGAAATTATGACCCTTGAGAATTTCAAAGTTTTATCATATGAAAAATGGAAAATGTGAATATTCAAAGCAATCAGTTTAGAGATGATGATGATTTGTGATCTTCGTGAATTGATAGTGTGTTCTAATGTTTGTGCGAACGAATGTGTTCAAAATTTTTCGTTATGGTTTGGAACTCTCTATCATATGCCCGATACTTTCTTGAGTTGTGAAGACTTGGTGAGCTTCCAGTCTACAACAACATATACGTTTACCGTAGTGATATATTGGGAGAGAATTAATGTTAAGGCCCACTACTAGAAACAGGGTCTTCCTTGACACGCGAACCATGACACACACTACATTTATGACGCGCAAAAACGCGCGTCATTAAAAATCTGTCGTAAATTGAAATATTCTAAGGGTAGATGACGCGCATTTTTGCGCGTCATAAAATTTGTGTCATATAATAAAAGAAAAAAAACACGGAGTACACTGAAAATATGCACGTCAAGAAGGTTCCGTCGTTTTATAATTATTTTCCCACCAAAAGTTTGCCCTAAAATTCACTCCCGCTCACACTTGTGTGTTTTCTGCCTTTTTCCCCAAATTTTGCCCTAATACTCCCGCTATCCCTTACTTGCCGTCCAATCCCACTCCCTTGCCCTAATTCTTACTTGCAGTCCATCGTAGCCCCGTCTCTCTCTGTTCATGCTTGTTCGGGCCGACCAACACTGGTGGTGAGCCGTCAATTGACTCGATTGAACCCTAATTTCACCCAATTTAAAAGATCGACGAGTGAAGGTCAAGGATATCACTTCATGGAGCACACATCTAACTGGATTCTGCACTTATGATTCTCGTCCTGACACTCAACATCGTTTCTAGGGTTGGTTTTCTTTGCTCCATCACTCAACGACATTTCTAGGGTTTTCTTTGCTCGAACACGATGAACAGAGGCGATTGAAGCCAGAACTGCGCCAGTGAAGATGTTGTTGCTGACCTTACGATTAGTTGCAGCAAAAAAAAAAGGTGAGCAATCTTAATCTTCTTATGAAATGTTTATCGTCTTTCTGCGTTTTGTTTTCTGGTTCTCCTTCTCCGCTTTGTTTTTCGATTGTATTTGTTGAAGGTCAGCTTTCGGGACCTGTTGTTTGTAAATTAGTTTATAATTAGGCTTGGGAATCTAGGTGTTTCTTAGGTATCATATATGTTGTTCTTAGTTACCTGTATCTTCATCGCCTTTTCACGGGGAAGCACATCTCTTCTTCTTTTCTTAGGTACTATTTCATATTGTCCTACTTACATATGATTCCTTTACTTTGATGATGATAAGTTAAGCAACCGATTGATTAAGATAGGGTTTACATTTCTTGTTTGTAAGCATCTACGTGGATAGAAGATGAAAATTACAAATAGGTTTCTTTGATGTGCAGTTTTGCTTACAAACATCTGTAATTGACTAGAATCAACTAGGTTTAGAGATTAAACACCTACAATCACCCTTACATGAGATGGGGCAAAAATGAAAATGATATATTGAGTGCTACACTGCATTTGGGCAGTTTATTCATTTTGATTTTTCGTTGAAATTGATTTTTCGATTTTGCATATGTACTGCTCGATGAAATGCTCCACCGAGATCGACAATAGGTTGTTAATATGTACAATTTGACTTCTAGCAATGGTAGTTTACATGTACAAAGCCATCAGCCCCTTCCATTTAGTTTGATAAATACGGGAGTTTTTTTAGACAAATTGCATAACTTGCATTCTGTGTGTACAAGGTTTTTGATGAACCAAATCCCTTTGCCTTTTCTTACCTTTAGGATTTGTTCTATCTAAGCATTTTATGTCTACAAGGTTTTGGTGAAATGTGTGAATGAGGTACCCTTATTTACTAGCTGATTACGTGGTTTAATTTGTGTCTTTGCAAATGATTTTTTGTAATTAAGCTTCACTCTTTAGCTGCAACATGTAATTCTTTGGCTGCAAACATGAGTTCAAATAAAAGCTAAACAACAACATACCATAACACTAAGATAAAAAAGAGAGCACATTTGTAGTACTGACAGACCATCTTTGATTTCTATGGGATCTGATTATATATCTTGTGCAACAATACGCCACAATTAGGATACTTGTGCCATCATGAAAAGGAACCAAGAAATAAAAGTTTCTGAAATAAGAGTGGTTGATATAATTACTCATTCATGGAATTGATTCGATAAATTTATTGCATGTTTTTATCCCTTCTTTATGTTAAACTTCTTAAGGCTTAAATTATGCCATGACAATATGTTGTTTGTGTGGAACCTTTATGACATATAAGTTCCTATAAGGCTGGAAAAATACAGTGATAAAGGGCAATGAAATACGCTCAAAATGGGGCTGTTATACATCCATATAAAGCTGCGAAAAAGACCCATATAGGATTGGAAATACGCATGTACAGTGCAGGTTATAAATTTCTCTTTAAATGAATTTGGTTATGATTGTGATTATAATTATGGTTGTGTTTACTTTTGGATTGCAGGATTGGTTATAGCATGATCTCAGAGGCTGAAGCAAAGGGTCTTATAACACCTCGAGAGGTTTGTGCATTTAAACTTTATGTTATTAAGATAGATGATATATCTGATTATCTGTAAAGCAAGAACATAGGCAGCTCGTTTAGGTATATAAACATTAAGCACGATTGAGTTAAGATTATGTAAGCCTACAAGAAATGAATCTTGAATGCTATATTATTGTGATATAGTTAGTTCATATAGTTCAAACCTTATATACATATTTTTTCCATGGTCTTTAGATGTCAATTTCCAACCTTATATACATAATTTTTTTTTTTTGCAGGTTCATATAGTTCAAAGAGGTGCTGCAGTCACCAGATGCTCAAACAGGGGCTGGAATAGTGGGTTTAACAGAAGACGTGTGCTCCTATTAAGTTTTCCAGGTAAATAACTTTCGAAACTCATAGGGTAGGGCTTTGTGGGATTTTGAATCACCCCAATCCGAGTTCGTGTGACTAAGATATGGCAAAAACAAGCTTAATGGGTCAAAACGCACCTGTCAGGTTACAGCTGCTATTTCTGGCAACTTTAGCAGCTTTTTTTGACTTATTTACCTAGATTATATTGTAAAGGACATAGAGACGAGTTCGTGGCCTTTTGAATCATTCCAATCCGAGTTCGTATGACCAAGATATGACAGAAACAAGCTTAACGGGTCAAAACGCACCCATCAGGTTACAGCTGTGATTTATGGCAATTGTAGCAGCTGATTTTGACCAATTTAGCTGGATGATATGGTAAAGGACATGGAGACGAGTCTGGGGCCTTTTGAATCACCTCAATTGGAGTCCGTATGAGAAAGATAGGAGAAAAACCGTTTCCTTGTAAATGATATTGTGTTGGCTAGATTTATTATTATAGATTTATTGTTAAATCTATTTGTAAACTCATGATTACTTTGTATTGTTGTTAAATGTATTTTTGTTTTGTAATATCAGATTAATTATCATTATTTGTAGAAATTAGTAAATCCACAAAAATATATTTTTTTTTAATTTTGTCATAAAATGCATGACACGCAGTTTTGCGTGTCATAAACAGACGACACTAAAAATATATAATTAATTAAAAATTATTAAACACAGACGACACCCTTTCTTGACGCGCAAAATGGGTGTCAAGAATGGAGTGTCATGGATAGCGCGTCATCGTTCGCGCGTCAAGAGCTTCTTGACACGCATTTTGCGCGTCAAGAAGCTTCTTGACCCCCGCATCCTTGACGCGCATTTGCGTGTCAAGAAGGCCCTTTCTTGACGCGCAATGCACGTCAAGAAAGCCAGTTTTTGTAGTAGTGAGGGGAAATTTTTGTGATTGAAGATTTTGAAGATGTTGGTTTTCATTAATATTAGAGCATGTTACGAGTTTCTGAAGATTATAAATTTTTGTCAACATGTTGTGTTGTTCATGGATGTCTTTACAGTTTCCAGGAAACAACTGATGAAATGAACTCTTATCTTATGCTGGTTCTGAAAGGATGGATGTGTTTTATCCGAGGGGGTAACTTTATTGGTTCTAGAGATTGTACAAGATTCGAACTGTTTCCTGCATACCTAAAATTCAGTCAAGGGGAGTTTGCTGAAGATCAAGATTTCAAGTTGTAGAAAACTAACTGCTAACCATTGCAGGAAGATTAAGACCTACATTCGACAGTAACATCCAAGGGGGAATTTGTTAGAGCATGTTCCGGGTGTGGTCATTACTGTGCGAATTATGTTATAGTTTAGATTGTGACTTCGGCTAGGTTGCCAACGTATCATGCAGCGTACCAATTGGCATGCTAGTAGCGTACCAAATGGTACGCTAGGTAGACTGGTACATTGGGCAGTGTCACCTATAAATAGGTGGAGTCTAGCTTAGCAATGTAGACTTCTAGTCATTAGGTCTTGTGTTGAGAGGAGAGGTCTGTCCAACCTCTCTCAGTGCTTCATTGATGTATACTTCTTCGGTTGTAATCTTTTGACACATTTAATGACTATATTCTCCACCTCTATCTTTGTTATGATCTGGAAACGATTCGTTACGTGTTTTAACACAATTCTCTCTCTTCTCTACTCACTGACTTCATGAACGAGCAAAAACAACATACTATAGAACTACATCAGAATTTCTACAATAGTTATGTACGAATAGAAGAATTATCAAAACAGTCAGAAAAGAATAGCTTGAGAATTTCTGAAGTAGAAGAGGAGATAAAAACAATGAAGAAAAACAGCAAGCTGCAACTCTGATCAACTGAAGGTCTTGCAAGAAAGGGAATGGCAACTAAAGGGAGGAAGACAGGAATCCATGGAAAATCAAATCAAGCGACTGAATGTGCTAGTTCAAAAGACGATAAAATCATATGAAGTCAAAGGAGAGGAAATGCTCAATGAAATTAAAGATAAATTCAGCCGTCTAAACAAAGAAATACATGAAGAAAGATCAAACCTGATAAAGATAAACTCGGATCAAAGGCTTCTTGAGACAAGAATGAAAAGTTTGTCCAAACAGGTAACAGAAGCCAATCCACTCTTCCCACTCAAGAAGCCTTCAGAAAAAGAAGCATCAACCCCTCCTATCATCAACCTGGATGAATCACCCTCACCCCCTGGCTTAAAGAGAAAGGCAGGTCCTGATGAGCACTAGTCTTTTCCCAAGAGAAAGAAACTTGATCAATGCAAGCCCAGTCCTACTCCTGAGCAATCAATGCCACCCCCACCACCAAGGCAACCTGCTCAAGGTCCAGCTGGAACAGTTCGGGTGCCAGTTCGTCCACAGTTCGTGTGCAGTTCAGACAAGGTCCAGTTCGGGTGATCGGGTAATTATATATAGTAGAATTTGGCTAGAATTTTGTAACGAGTTGTCATTTAGTGTGTGAAACTCAAGGTGTTTTCTAGTTTTACTCTGAGTATTTCTGTAACTTGTCCTTGGTTTGTTGAATGAAAGATTGAGTTTATTTACCTCGTTCTTGTTTGTTTCGTTTACGTAAATGGCTTGAAATGACACGATCCACCGCTACATATGCTTATTGTTCATTTCCCAATGACATGTTTACTTTCTCTTTTTATTTATTTTCTTCAAATACTTAGGGGGAGATTGTTAGAAAACAATGTAAATGTAACGGAAAACAGTCAAGTATTAGAAGAAAATACAAGACATATTCTCAAAAGAGAAAGGATATGAAAATCTGTACCATTTATAGATTTCTGTATTCATACAAAACTACTCCAGAATTTCCAAAGTAGCTCTATACAGACCAAATTCTATAGAAATCCTCATTTCTGTAGAAGGCTTCTAATGGGAAGCATTAATAGTCTTCAAAGAAGAGTCCTGAAGGGGTTCTGCATTATCAGGAGATAAAGATTATGAGAAGAAAAATTATGCCTTTATGTGAAGAACAAGTAAAGTGAATACCAACTTGGCATTTACGTTATAGCATATTCCTATGCTACAGTGTGTCTCGTGTATTATATCTATGTAAGAGCATATGTGTGAGTCTAGGGCAGCGTACCATGGTCCATACCATATTGGTATGCTGACCAACGTACCAATGGTACGTTGGATATAGATGGTACGCAAGTTAGTTTAATGTCACCTATAAATAGGTTGACCTGTTGGTCATATCTCTACATTCTGTGTGTGTAATCTGTGTGTGTGCTCTCAAGCTTGAATCAATACAATCTCACTGTATTCACTCTTTGTGTCATTGAATTCATCTCATAATCACTAGATTAGCAAACGATTTGTCGCTCTATGTCTTTACAAGTGGTATCAGAGCTATGCGGTTCCATTTGCTGATCAAATTCTATGATTTTTGAGATTTCTAGAGAGAGAAAGTGGGTTTTTTGTCAATTTTCTCAAATCCGAGTGCTTCAGATGTCAAAATTGATTTCAAAACGTTCCTAGTGTGTTTTCGTTGCTTACCGCTACAAATTACACTCCAAAACCTTCAAATTCATGAAAATCCAGAAAATTCAGTGTTGATACGCCGGTTGAATGTCGTGGTATGCTGGATAAACTGATTGGTACTTTGTTTGTACGCTGATTGGTACGCAAGGAAATCTTCAATGTTGGTCCGGAGCAGTTACGCCGTACCAAGTTTGTCCGCTACTGTTCACTGGTACGCCATTGGTTTGGTACGCTGAGAATTGCGGTACGTTGAGTGTTTGGTCCGGTCAAAAGATTTGGTACGCTGGTCAATAGTCTGGTACGCCAGGAGGTTTATTAGTATGCTGACAAAATAGTGACGTTCACTGAAAATTGACATAACTTAAAATCTGTTTTGAGTTACGGAACCCAATACCAGCCAAAATGACCGTCTTGACGAGATCTACACTTTTACTCACCTAATGGCTAGTACCCTCCGTTTTGATACCCAAATTCCGCTTTTAAGACGTCCGTTTTTTAGTTTGAAGTTTTTGCTACCGATATCGTAATTTCAAAATGAATGATTATCAAGCATTTTCCGGAATTCAAAACAGGATGCAAGCTCTTGTTAACTATGATAATGAAATAGGAAAAAGTCAGAAAGTTCCGAAGTTGCTCAAATTGGAAGAATATCATATTTGGGTAAAACGATTCGAAGCATACATTGGTACTAATGATGTTGATCTTTGGTTGGCTTATACTGATCAATATGAATATCCAACTGGTTCCACTGGAAGGCCAATTGTGCAAAAAAGTCTGAGTGCTTAACAAAAGAAAGTTTATCAAGCTGAACAAAAAGATTACGGAACATTAACCATGGCATTACCCAAAGATCTATTACATCAGTTTTCTGCTTATAATACATCGAAGAATTGTGGGATGCAATACAGAAACGATGTGAGGGTAATGATCAGTTTAAGAAAAGTAAGCAAAAGGTTCTGAAGAAAGAATTCGACAATTTCAAGCATTATCCAAATGAAGATATTTCAAATCTCATTACTAGGTTTTCACATTTGCTGAGTGAAATGACTTTAGTAAGCATCAAAAAGGAAGAAGCTTATTTGAAAGAGAAGTTATTAGAGGCATTACCTGAAAGATGGCAAAATTATGTGATGATGATTACTAATGATAAAATTTATTCGGGGTTGTCATTCAACAGTTTGATTGAAAAGATACTAGCAAGAGATATGGAATTGAATGTGAACAGATCCATGCCTGCACAAGTACAGAATCTAGCAGCATATCATGGAGAAAATGATTCAACCATCCATGCTAAAAAGTTAAACATTTTCAGGAAGGTCCTACTACTGCTTTTCTTGTTGGAAAGTCTAAGAATTATGGTTATTCTCCAGGGTGCAATTTTACAATTCCAAATCATTCACCTCAGAGTACATATTCCGCTAAGACGGTTGACGAACATGCTGCATTAGTATCTGCTTTAATTAGCATCATCTTATGGTTTCATAGTTGGTAACATCGGTGATGTTTGTTTAAAAATGATTTGAAATAGTTAGATGAGGATCATCTAAATGAATTAGATATGGGATGGCAGATAACTATGTTAACTGAAAGAGCTAAAAGACTCTTTCACAAAACTGGTAAAAAGAAAATTAATCCAAATGGAAAACTTGGCTTGGATAAATCAAAGATTAAGTGTTTCAAGTGTTCAAAATTTAGACATTTTGCTCAAGAATGTAACAATCTAAAGGAAGCTAGTACTTCTAAACCAACCGCTTTGGTTTCTCAAGTTGATGATAAAGAATATGATTGGGGATGAACTGCTAGTACTGACCAGATTGCATTAGCTGCAATTCATACTTCAGAGAGTTCTGCTTCTGAGAAGAAAGCACAATCATCCAATGATGCTATCAGGGATTCTATTTACATGACTTTACCAGCTACATTTTATGATTCTAAACTCAAGCACTATTATACAGTGTAACCTGATGAATCTGCTTTTATTGCCAAAATTATACATAATGATGAAGAAATGTCTGGTTCTGATTCTGACACAAGTTCATGTGAAACAGTAGTGGAAGATGTTACTGAAGCATTTACAAAAGAGCAAAAGGCAGAATGTGTTAAGTGTCAAGTTTGTGATGTTGCAAACGGAAAAATTTAATGTTGAGGGGTAACAGTTTAATAACTGAAGAACTCAAAGTTATGAAAGCCTATTTGGAGTGTACACAACAACGATTTGTTGATTTAGAAAAACTCAATGCGGTTTTGATGTAAGAGAAGAAGGAGTTATTGGAAGCATGTGAAAAGGCTAATGCTCAAGCTAAAGAAGTTGCTGTAGATTTTGACGCTTTATTTGAAAAGAGCTATCTCGTTCAACAAAAATACGAAAAAGCTAATCAAATCGTTGTTGAAGTTGCTGAGAAAGTAATAAGTCTTCAAGAAGATCTTTCAAAACTTCGAGATGACAATGTTCTTTTTCAAGATAAGAACAAAATTTTAACAAAAGATGTTGCTTATTTTAAGAAGAAATGGGAAAAGGTTACTAAATAGTTGTTGGAAGAGTGTGAGTTAAAAAGAAGACATAAATATGAATACAATGATCTTTCAGATCAATTCATTGCTACTTAGAAAGAGTTGTTGGATGCTCAGATGAAGATCTCAGAGTTAAAAGTTGAGATTCTTGATTTGCAAAAACAAGTGAAAAATTGCAATTTATCTCCTACATTTCTAAATTACATATACAGACAGGAGAAGAGTGAGGATAGTGTGAAAGAAGCAGATTTACACAAAGTTCATGCACCCGTTGACATATCCAATTTCTCATCTGCTCCAGTCAATCCAAATGATGAAATATATGATTACTCAAAGTTTTCACGTCTTGTTCAAACAAAGAAGAAGAAATCACAGTCTGGTAAGAAGAAAGTTGAAGCTAGACAAGCTACAAAGATTGATTCTGGATCATCATTTTTGGAATTTGAAAAGATTTTTGTTAAGGTTGAGAAGTCTGCTAGTATTTCATCTGAAGCAGAAGAAGATAAATCATTGATTGTTGAGAACAAGCTGAAGGACATCAAAGCTAGATTTACTAAAACAGCTAAAGATAAGAGTGTTTCTAGTTCTCAATCTGGGTCATCTAAGATTTCGGGTTTCAAGCATAAAGGACTTGGTTATAAAATTAAGGAAGAACCGGTTCAATAAACACAACAGAAAAAGAAGAAGGTTGCTGAATCCGATTCACATCAAAAGCAACAACAAAAATAGAAGAAACTGAATGTGTTCAAATCAAAGAATGATCATTATTAATCTAGAGTTCAAATGGTTCGTGTTATTCTCCACGAAGTTCACCTCCAAGGTATGATTCATCTGATGGTTTCTTTGCTCATTTGGTTCTGAAAATTCTTTTGGTTACCATGATGTGTTTTTAAGCAGGAAAGTAGAAATCCAAAGAATTTTTATGATAACAAACAAATTTTTGAAACAAATTTGGGTTGCAGTTCCCTTAATGTTTTTCACAGAAAGTGTTACGCATGTCGTAAACCAGGTCAGTGAACAATAGTGCTAAATGTGTGGAATTAAATGGTCATATTTTTGATGAACCACAACTGTCCATGTTCAAATCCACAAGTAAGCCGTCTTGGGCAAAGATGCAAGTTAATAATTTTGTGGATTCATTGAAAAGTTTTCAATCGCCCATGATCTGGAAACCCCGAGTTGTATCCAAAATCATCAAAGACTATGTTGAAGACATCGGGTGACCTGAGGCTGTTGACTCGGGGCAATCCCAAAACTGCTAATGTTTATCTGGTGTCTACAGGTTTCTTCAAGAATGACCTATTATGCGTGTGTTGTTGATAGTGAAGAACTTGCTTAATTTAGAGTTTTAATGTGTTATCATTCTCAAAAAGTCTTTCAAAAGAAATTTTTGATAAAAATGTGTTTTTTTTTTCAAAACTGAAACTACATAGTGTCAGTGTTGGTCGATCAATTTTCTTTCTTTTACGTATTTTTACAAGTAGTAGTTGTATATATTTAGGGGGAGAGAATTGACAAAAGCCAAAAATAGTGTCTTGTTTTGTTAAAATGAATTAAAAATCCAGTTATAGAGTTTTTCATTTTAGGGGGAGAAAAAGGCAATGCTAAAGATAAAAAATGAAAAGATCAAAATTGAGAAATTGATCATTGGGAAATGATGGTACATTGGGTAACGTTTCTAAATCGCGGATAGAGTAAGTGAAAAAGTCATAAGATCAATGTTTCGATGTGCTAGGTAGGTTCGGCAAATCAGAAAGTATTCAAATGTGATATACATTAAATCTGATGCTTGACCTAGTGGACAACATATTGATGCATATTATAGGATATCAAGAAATAGATATGTGAAAAGAAGATGAGAAGTCACTGTGTATACATGTGTTCATTTTGCAAAGATTTAAACGTGTTTGATTTTCTTAATTTTCTTAAAGGATCGAACTATCTCTGCGTGTCCACAAGACTGACCTGATAGTTGTTCATTTAATGTTTTGCTTTATTTTTCTTGGTGTTTCGTATAATTCATCGGACTTTCTCCGCATGTCCACAAGATCGACCCGATTGTTGTTGAATTTTACAATTTCAACTTAATTTATATTTTCTTATTTTGTTAAATCCGATGCCTTATCCGCGTATCGAAAGATCGACCTTAAGGTAGACGATTTAACGTTCTTATTTCTTTTTGCATGGAACACAGTTCATGATATCATGAATGCAAAAAACTTTGTGAAATTCACAAGTATAATCACATGAAAAGTATGTGAAACATATCTGAATATGTCTGATAGTGTGGGGTACACTGGTCATAGCAAATTAATTAATACCTTAACATATTCAGATCTTATGTGCTACAATAATTGAAACTGAAGTGTAGTTCAGCGCGTTGTGACCAATATGATCCCAGATAGTAATCTTTCTCAAATCAAAAATAGAGTGTGATTCAGTATTGCATTTATGTTTTCATTTCAGAAAAATCAAAAAGTGTTTCGATGTGTTTTAGCATAAATTTGAAAATCAAAAAGATTTTAGGTGTGTTTTGATTTAAAAGTTTCTAAAATCCAAAAACATTTTATTTCTTATTTGTTTTCGATTGATCGACACTTGATACAGAGACAAAATGTCTAAATCAATATCTTGGATTCTCAAATAGAAGTTTTGCGCCTAGATTAAATTAACTTTGGTAAACCAAAAGTAAAATTGCACTTTTGTCTTCTAAAGTTGCAGGTTCTGTGTGTCAAGACTCAAGCATGGTGAAAGGGGGAGTTATTGAAGTATTTTTTTTTACAAGTGGATCGTGAAGTTCAAAGATTGTTCAAGTCTTCATCCAGCCATGCAAGCTCTATTTCTGAAATTGCGTGAGCATCGAATCGTCTACTCAATCTAGCTAATTCGGACAAGAAATGTAATTAACCGATTGTTTTATTGATCAAAATGAACAATTACAATCAGTATAACACTCAGAAATGACTCAGAGAATACACCACAAAAAACACACACTAAACACTCTCTCAGTCTCTTACTCGTTCCGAATACAAAGACAAACCCACTATTTATAGCAACCGGTCGAACCTCATGCGAACCTGGAGTTTGGCTGATCCGAATTCCAGGTTCGGACCAAGTTCGTCTGGAAGCTTATGAACTTGTCTTGAACTCCGTCTTATCCTGGCTCGATACTTCACACGACGCACATATCATGTATCTACAAACTCCCCCTCGTCGTGTGCAGTATCTTCAACATCATCAAAACTGTATGTTCAATCAAGCTCCCCCTCAAATGCAGAATTTGTTCGTCCAATGAAATGAATTTTCGACAAAACTCTTTCTCAACTTGATCGTAGCTTGATCTTGAATACTTGACAATGTCTGGTGTATCTCTGTCTCTATCAGCAACTTCAGAAGACTTGAAGTTGTGATCACCTTCACTTTAGCAACCTGCTCAATATTTAAATAATCTTGGTGCAAAACGTCTCTTCGAGACTTCAAGATATGATTTTGAAAATTTGACTTTGCATCACGTGTTAATCAGGTCGAAAATAAAGCAGAAATAAAATATTTTTGTCTTTTAGAAAGTTTATATCAAAACAAACCTAAATCTTTTTGATTTTTCAAACTTATGCTAAAACACACCAAAAATGTTTTTGTACTTTTCCGAAATGAAATGAAATTGCAATACAGAATCAAACTCTATTTTTGGTATGAGAAAGATCACTATACGGGATCATATTGGACATGACGCACTAAACAACACTTCAATTTCAACTAATTGAAGCACATAAGTCATGCTGATTGCCGGTATAATTTGTCCATCTTAAACTCAGGTAGAATCATACTCATAACATCTGGATATGTTAAGGTAATGATTAGATTTTGCTTTGACCAGATTATCAGACATAATCAGACATTTTCGTTTTCTTATGTGATTTCTTCCTTTTCTTGTGTGATTACACTTGTGATTATCACAAAGCATGATATTTTCATGATATTGTCAACTGTATTCCATGCAAAAAGAAATTAGAACGTTAAATCGTCTACTTTAAGGTCGATCTTTCGATACGCAGATAAGGCCTCGGATTTAACAAAATAAGAAAAATCAAAAAAAATTGAAATTGTATAACCCAAAAACAATCAGGTCGGTACTCCCGTACACACAGAGAAAGTCCGATGAGTTATACGAAACACCAAAGAAAATAAAGCAGAACGTCAAACGAACAACAATCAGGTCGGCCTTGTGAGCACGCAGAGAAAGTCCGATCGTTTGACAAAATAAAGAAAATCTAACAACTTTAAATCTTTGCATAATGAACACATGTATACACAGTGACTTCTCATTTTACTTTTCACACTTATTTTTCTTTTTGTCATGAAATACGCATCAAGATGTTATCCACATGGTCAAGCATTAGAATTTAGTGTATATCACATGTGAATACTTTCTGATTTGCCGAGCCTACCAAGCATATCAAACAATGATCTTATGGCTCTTTTATCTACTCTATCCATAAGTCAGATAGTATGCCAATGTACCATCATTTCCCAATGATCAATTCAATATCTCATAATTTTATATATTGTGCATGTATTCATCTTCCTTATATATTTTGCATGTATTTACCTTCTTCCCATGACATACATGCATTTTCACAATCCCCCCCCCCCTTACATGCAATTCTCCCCCTTAAAATGAAAACTCTAAATTTAGATTTTCATTTTACAAAAACAAGACTCTATTTTGGTTTTTATCAAAGGAAACATAAAGAAAATTGATCAACCAACACGGATACCTTGCATTTGAAAGTTTTAGAAAACATGCAGGTAAGAAAAATATATGTCATTAAATTTAAGTTAAGCAGAATACAACTTTGCAATCGTCAATGGGTCTTCTAGAAGTACTTGCACACTGGTCAAACTCATCAGTTTTTATATTGACCCGAAGCGACAGCTTCTGGTCGACCAGTGTCTTGATTTTGCTTTAAACCCACCTTAGGTTTCCAAATGGATTGTTGTTTTGGTAACTCAGTTTTTGATGAATTTATCACATATGGTTGTGTTGATGAACCTACATTTTGTACCTTTGAAACATAGGAACAAAACGTTTTTGTTTTAGAAAGAATGTAGGCTCAACTTCATCAAAAACTCTGCATTGTTCATCAAAGAACTTTGTTGGGGCAGATTTACCAAAAACTGGTATCTTTTGAAATCTCTGAGGTGAATCAGCAGGAAGTAGACAATCTTTTGCCATATGCCCCTTTTGGCGGCAAACATAACATATTTGTTTGGTTTTGTCCCACTCTTTAGGTACCTGCAAAGATTTACAAACATGAATATCTCGAACATGATCAGTAAAAGAATCATATACCTGTCGTCAGTGATCATGAACCCATTTTGACGTTGGGCTTCGAGAATGAGAACCCTCAGAAGAGAATTTTGCAGTCTGATACTTCAAGATTCTTGAAGCATCCTTCTTTTCAAAAACTTCAGAAATCTTTCGAGCATCGACACAATGAAGAGGGAATTCTTTATCAGAGAAAATTTGTTCTAAACCCTTGAGTTTATAAAACCGTTCAGGTAGAACCTTCTCAGCCTTGAAAATTTTCCTTCTTAACGTGCTTCAATTTCAGTTTCTTCAGATCTTGTGAAGTTGAACCTTGATTACAATCATTTGAATCAACCTTTTGTTGAAATCCCAGACCAACACCTTTACTAGAAATTTTCTCCTCAGAATTAGAATGCTTGTGTCCATCCTTCGCCAATCTTGAAAATTCAGCTTTGGCATCATTAACAGGTTTCTACTCATAGAAAATCTTCTCATCAAATTCAGGTTGAGAACGAATCTTTTCACTTGAAGTAGCTGACTTCTCATTTTCAGCCGAAGATGAACCATGAATAAATTGTGGAGCTGGAGGAATTTCAGATGTCTTTCCTTTCTTCTTTTTGGCTTTCTTGTTTTTCTTCTTCTTCACAACTTTCTCTTCTTCAGAAACTGATGATGATAACTTTGAATAATCATAGTCTTCAACCTTATCTTTCACTTCCTTGAAAGCTTCTTTGATAGTAGCAGGAGGTGATGCGGTTTTATCAAACATCTTTTCAAAATTAACATCATTTGCTAAGAAGCTTGTGAATAATTGAGAATTTGAAACATTATTCAACAATCGATTAGCATCAATGATTCGAACCTTTAAGTCTGAAAATTGTTGTTGAGCTTCAGCTAACTCCTTTTTAGTAGCAATCAACCTCTTTGCAACTTTATGTGTTTCAAATTTCTGCATTCGAAGGTTTTCCATCCCTTCTAACAACTCCTTCCGCACTTTATCTTCATTGCGCTTTTGGATTTCCAAATTTGCAGATTGAACTTTATTCACACTGACCAACTCTCGCTTTTCATCCAATAATTTCTCCATATCAACCTGATATGCTTCAATTTTAGTAACACATTCCTTAGAATTCTTTGTCAGCAAATCAAGTTTGATTTTAGATTAATCAAACAAATTCTGAAAATCATTCGCAGCATCCTCTGCTTCATCTTTCCATTTCTTTACTTCTTTAAACAACTCCTCCTTTTCTTCCTGTAATGTTTCATTTTTTACTTCAAGCATCTTAACATCTTCTTTGACTGAATAAAGAACTTCATTAAACATATTCACTTCCTTCATCAAAGACTCATTTTTCAATTCAAATTCCTTCTCATTTCTCTTGGAAATCTCTAATTCTTCTTTCACCAACTTCAGTTCATCAGAAAGCTTAAGAATATCATTCAATAACAAAGCATTCTCTTTCAACAAACTTTCTATATTATCAGCTGATTCAAATGAACTTGGTTCTGAACTTATATCGGAACAATAATCTTCTTGTTGATCATGAGTTTACCCCAATCATAAACACCATCATTTTGAACCGTCAACGTTGTTTTGGATGAATTACTTGAAGGTGGTTGAGTAAAACCGGGTTTGCTAACATGTGCCTGCTGACATTCCTTAGCAAAATGTCCTAGCCTTGAACACTTGTAACATTTCAACTTCGATTTGTCAAAACCCAAATTCCTATTAAAATCAGAAGTTGTTCTTCCATGTTTCCTGAAAAACCTCTTTGATCTTTGACCCAGCATAGCATACTGCCAAGATAAATCCAATTCATTTAATTTATCATCATCAAGTTCATCAAGATCATCCCTTGTGATTTTTGCATCAGCAACATTCTTGATAACCAACCCAAAAGATAATGAAATTAAAGCAGCAATCATTTTAGCACAATCATCCGTTGTGTCAGCAGATAAAGCATTCTGACTTGATGATTCTGGAATTGTAAAACTACAACCCCATGATGAATTACTTTCAGAATTTCCAGAAATACTTCCAATAAATGCAGTAGGCGGTGCAGAACTCAGGCTTGGTTTAGTCTTAGCTGTCATGCTGACAGCATTCTCACCATGGTATAACTCTGTATTATGCAGATTTGCTTTAGACTTGTTGGAATTCGTCATTTCCATCTCATGAGCATGAAGTTTACCAGTTAGATCATGAAATGTCAATGTAGAAAATTATATATCATGTGTAAGTAGCAACACATAATTTTCCCATTTCTTCTGGTAAAGCCTCCATAATCTTTTCTTTTATCTCTTCATCAGTTTTTTCAATCCCCATAATCTTCATTTCACTTATAAGATGTGACAATATTGAGACAAGATCCGTAATGTTTTCATTCTCGTAATGCTGAAAATTATCAAATTCTTTACTCAACACCTTCTTCCGACTTTTCTTGTATTGATCATTCCCCTCACACCTTGCCGATAAAGCATCCCACAATTGTTTTGATTTCTTGCACGTACTAAATTGATGTAACAACTCAGTGGGCAATGCCATTATAAGATAACCAAACGCTTTTTGTTCAAGCTCATATGATTTTCTTTCAGCAATGTCAAAGGTATGAACTTCTTTAAAATCTCCTTGATCAGTTGGGTGTTAGTAAAGCTTCTTAATCAGAATCCACAAATCGATATCATTCGTTCTTATGTAAGTAGAAAATCGATGCTCCCAATTTTGATAATCTTCCAATTTCAACAATTTGGGAATTTTCTGGCTTGTTCCAATTTCATTGTCAAAATTCAACATTGTTTGTATTGCGTTTTGCATGGCTGCAAATGCCTGAATTCCGACATCTCAAAAAATTGAATTCTGGTCATCCGAACTTCAATATGTGATCCGAACCTCTGTCGAACTCTCTCTGAACCTTTACCGAAACCAAATCTTTCTGAACCTTGGACGAACTCCAACCGAAACATAAAATATTTGAACTTTGACCGAACATTGACCGAACCCTGTACAAACTCAAAATTCGGATAATCAAATCCTAGCCGAACCCTTTCCGAACAAGAAATGAGACTGAACACTAGACGAACTCGAAGTTCAGAGCGGTTATCTAGGCGAACCTCAGGTTCGGACAACGGTTAGTCCGAACAGAAACATACTCGACTCAAAAATTCCGAATTTGGACAAAATTTGACAAGATTTGCAGTAGTTGATCAGAAAAAGTGATAAGGAATGATTTAGGAGCTCAATCTTCACAAAATACTCGATCGAAATGATCAAACACTCGTAAAAACACTCAAAAACCACACACTTTGTTTCAAAAATTCGAAAAAGCAACCACAGATCAGTAGAATGAACCAGGTAGCTCTGATACCACTTGAAATTGCATGAGCATCGGATCGTCTACTCAATCTAGCTAATTCGGACAAGAAACGTAATTAACCGATTATTTTGTTGATCAAAACGAACAATTACAATCAGTATAACACTTAGAAATGACTCATAGAATACACCACAGAAAATACACACTTAACACTCTCTCAGTCTTTTACTCGTGCCGAATGCAAAGACAAACCCACTATTTATAGCACCAACCGAACCTCATGCGAACCTGGAGTTCGTCTGATCTGAACTCCAGGTTCGGACCAAGTTCGGCTAGCAGCTTATGAACTTGTCTTGAACTCCGTCTTGTCCTGGCTCGATACTTCACACGACGCACATATCATGTATCTACAATTTCTGACAAGATTTCAAGTTGAAGATTGAATGCAGCTATGTTAAATATTGAAGGCTATAGATTTAGTTAGAATAGATACAATACATGTTAAGAGAGAGTTTGTTATAGAATACTCCTATACTACAGTGTGTCTCGTGTATTGTATCTATGTGAGAGCATATGTGTGAGTCTAGGGCAGCGTACCATGGTCCGTACCATATTGGTATGCTGACCGACGGACCAATGGTACGTTAGAATAGATGGTACGCAAGTCAGTTTAATATCACCTATAAATAGGTTGACCTGTTGAGACTTCAAAAATTCTTGGTCATATCTCTACATTTTGTGTGTGTGCTCTCAAGCTTGAATCAATACAATCTCATTGTATTTACTCTTTGTGTCATTGAATTCATCTCATAATCACTAGATTAGCAAACGATCTGTCGCTCCATGTCTTTACAATTTAACACGAAAGTAGTTGAAGACAGTCGAGCCCACAAGAGAAGGAAGCATTACTCGATATATTACAAAAGCACATAAAGGATATAGCATGGTAGCTATTGGATATCAAAGGAATAAGCCCATCGCTCTACACTCACAAAATTCTAATGGAAGACGTGTATAAGCTCGTTGTCCAACCACAACGAAGGGTAAACCCCAACGTATAAGAGGTGGTAAAGAAAGAAGTTGTCAAAGTTTTGGACGTTGGACTTATATACCCCATATCCGACGGCCCATGGGTTAGCCCTGTTCAGGTGGTACCCAAGAAAGGAGGAATGAAAGTCATCACCAATGACAAAGATGAACTCATTCCTACTCGCACAGTCACTAGGTGGAGAGTCTGCATAGACTATAGAAGGCTAAATGACGCCACCCAAACGGATCGTTTTCCTTTGCCATTCATAGACCAAATGCTAGAGTGTTTGTGTGGATACATGTACTATTGCTTCCTTAACGGTTTTTCCCGGTACTTCCAGATCCCTATAGATCCGGAAGATCAAGAGAAAAAAAATATTTACATGTCCATACCCCACTTGCGCCTACAGACGCATGCCTTTTGGCTTATGTAATACTCCCGCCACATTTCAGTCTTGCATGGTTCCCATTTTCCACGACATCATCGAGAAATCCATGGAAGTATGGATGATTTTTCGGTTTTTCGCAATGTAAGGACCGATTTTCACTACAAGAATCCGATCGTGAGCTCGAACGAGGGTGGGATTCGAAAACTCGTGACGATGATGATGGAGAAGAATCTAGGAAATCAAACACAAGAAAGATGATGAACTAGTCAAATGATTTCATTAAACCGAATGATTACAACATTAAGAAATCATGACGACACTCAATCTCTCTCTAGAAATCCATGACTCTCTCTCTAGAATGGAATCTCACATCACTCTACAAGATTTCATCATCTCCACACTCAGAGACTCTCCATATAATGGGGCACCCTCACTATATATATAGTGAGGGTGACTAACAAGTGAAAAACATAAAAATGAACAAAATACAAATAAACTCAAATAACATAAATATTAATTAAATCAAAGTTGATTTAATTAATCTGAAGCTTGACTCGCTCGAACCGATCTTCCGTTGAGTTTTACGTTGACCGTTGACCCGAACGGTTGACTTTTCCAGAAAACGGTCTTCGGTCCAATCTGCAAGCCTCGAGCATCACAACCGTGTCTCTTAATCAATTCACATGGATTCTTCAGTCGAATGCTTTGGTAAATAGATTTGATGGCGTCAGTCACATAGATTTTTGTTCCAACATATTCCCCCTTGACTGATGCTTTCAAATCTGTTCAACTGCTGAAGAACCGCTCTGCCGTACATCTTCAATGAGAAACTGATAAACCTGAGACAATATGATGTAGAAATTCCCCCTTTGAATAAGCTTCTTATGTTCTTGTTGCTCCAGTTGAGAGCCAAGCATTGCAGCTCACTCGGTTCACATGGTCGGGTACAATACTAAGAAAATGCTGAACATCGGAGTCAAAACGGCAACAAACCGAATCTGATAAACCAGTCAATCATCGAACATGCTCTAACTCCGGATAATCGACCCGATAATCCAGTTCCATAATAATTCCTCCTATTTCTCTAAATCTCTCCAAAAACATTCAGTCGGAAGCGTAAAATTAGATGCGGAGAGTCGAACCATCGCGATCGGTTGCCTAGAGAAACCGGATAAACAATCTTGAAGTCGGATAATCTTGCGAAAAACCAGAAGTCGGATGCTGACAGTTGTGGATAATCCGCGTGACTGAGGTTGGATGCAAAAATAAGAATAAGTGTCAAATCTATGAAAATCTGAGATCTCGAGCATAAAATACTAATAACCGGAGTCTTCGAATTTTGGGCGAAGAAAAATTGAGCTCGGAAAAATATTCCGTGAAGATTTCTGAGTCAAATGGTGCAATCTGGAATAAATCTGAGCAAAACCGTCAATTTTCTTCAAGTAACGGCTTCTCGAGAGATTTAATCAGAAAATTCCAATAATTTAACTGAGATTCCAGTTAATCCGGTAAAATGACATCCGCACTGCATCAGCTAAAAATAAACCGTGAGACATAACGGAAAAGGCTGCATAATTAACCGGATAATAAAGCTAACCCGTCAGTGGTCGATAGCAAACGTGCGCGCGACATCAATAAACGAGAACCCCAATAGATAAAATGGAATAAATCCACGACCAATAAATTTTCACTATTTCGTCTGAGCTTTATCTCCCTCAATCTCGTACAAGATTGATAGAAAAAAACCCCGCGTTTAACGAATAATGCTGAAAAATTAATTAGTCATCAAAAATCCCTCAAAGAAAACCAAAATCGGTGTGGTTCAATTCTGACCAATCAAAATGAAGATTCCACTTGATCCAATGGTGCAGAATTAAACAATCGGATTTCTGAAACTGGCGATCCAGATGAAATGGTTGTCAACCAATCAGAAACAAACACAAAACTCATCTAACCGTCCAAATATATCAGATCCAGTGGCTAGAGAGAGTTCGATCCATGTGATGGTGGCTACAGCCAATCACAGGCTGGCAACAACACATCCTTAACGACTCATTTCTCTCAGGCGGGTCCCACTTTAATTCCCTTGCAACCAATCAAAAATCAACAACAACCATCATTGACTAATGCAAACCGACAAAGAGGAGAGAGGGGGCTGCCATTATCATTCCCTGTCATCCAATAGGACAACGCCACGTCAGACCATGTCCTCTCCCAACGTCTTCTTCCTGCGAAACCCTAACTCGGTCGGAAAAGCGTCCCAGAAAATCGAACTCTCCGGAAAACCGTGTTTTGCTCATATCTAGCATAATACTTGATCGTTTTCGATGATTTTTATACCCACGAACTCGTATGATCATCCTCTACAAACTTGGACGATCAAAAACCTTTGAAATAGCCTCGAACGAAAACCCAGTTGCCAAGTTCGCTAGCAAAAGAAGTCCGCTAAAGCCACCAGAAGTTCGCTAAGACACTTCTGAAGTCCGCTAAGGGCTCAAGTCCGCTAAAGCAAACCTCAAGTCCGCTAAAATTCAACAAGTTCGCTAAGAACGATTGAAGTTTGCTAAGACCAGATTTAAGTTCCCTAAGAGCAGTAGAAGTTCACTAACGACGTCACGTTCGCTAAGAACTGATACAAGTTCGTTAGGGCAATCTTCAAAGCTTCAAACAGTGATGAACAAATCTGGAAAATGTAGAACACGAAGAACACTTACTTGGTGAGCTTCGAATCTATCCCGAAATCGAATAGAGAACCCGTTATGATGCACGAAATATGAAGCTAAACCATTCAAGACAATGTTGTGGCCACCAACACTCCATAAACAGTAGCAAAGCGGATCAAAACAGCCCCAAAATTCTGAAAAAATTCAAGAACACGAAGAACACCGCAAAACACACACTAGTGTGTGTTTTTCTAGATCTGCCCAAACTGTTGAGATTTAGACGAAACGGATGCTTTCAATGGATCCGGAATGCATTTTCCACTGAGAACCGTACCTTACTTCATCCAAATCCATGAAGAAAAGCCCAGAAAACAGAGAATCATACTCAAAAATCTTTAAAAACCGAAAAACGGGAAAACTCCACAGTTACGAAAAAAACAGCTTGGATCTTCATTTCTTCAACAGATCTGAACATTTGGAGGATGAAATCACATCTAGACGAACCCAACAACCTGAATCTATCATCAGATTCATCCAGAAATCATGCAACAGCTCCAAAATAAGAAAAAAGTAGAAAAAAATCTCCAAAGTGGGTTTTCTTATCTTCACCTTATTCCAGCTCAAAATCCAGATTCGAGTGACTAGATTCATCTTGAGATGAAATCTGATCGGTTACCTCACTCTGATACCATTTGTAAGGACCGATTTTCACATTAAGAATCTCGATCGTGAGCAAGAATGAAGATCGGATTCGAAAACCCCGGGAGACGATGAAGATGGAGAAGAATCTAGGAAATCAAACACAAGAAAGATGATGAACTAGTCGAATGAATTCATTGAACAGAATGATTACAACATTAAGAAATGATGACAACACTCAATCTTCCTCTAGAAATCCATGACTCTCTCTCTCTCTAGAATGGAATCTCACACCACTCTACAAGATTTCATCATCTCCACACTCAGAGACTCTCCTTGTAATGGGGCACCCTCACTATATATATATAGTGGGTGACTAAGAAGTGAAAAACATAAAAATGAACAAAATACAAATAAACTCAAATAACATAAATATTAACTAAATCAAAGCTGATTTAATTAATCTGAAGCTTGACTCGCTCGAACCGATCTTCCGTTGACTTTTACGTTGACCGTTGACCCGAACGGTTGACTTTTCCAGAAAACGGTCTTCGGTTCAATCTGCAAGTCTCGAGCATCACAACCCGTGTCTCTGAATCAATTCACATGGATTCTTCAATCGAATGCTTCAGTAAACAGATTTGATGGTGTCGGTCATATAGATTTTTGTTCCAACAGGCAACACGTTTGACCATTGTCTAAAAAAATATTAAGAAAATGCTCGTCCGCTGCGAAGAAACTAACTTAGCTCTCAATTGGGAAAAGTACCATTTTATGGTCCAAGAAGGCATAGTTCTTGGCCATAAGGTTTCCCAAGCTAGGTTAGAAGTAGATAAAGCAAAGATAGACACTATCTCTCGTCTACCCCCACCATCTTCCGTTCGTGACATCCGCAGTTTTCTGGGACATGCAAGTTTCTATCGACGTTTCGTCAAGGACTTCTCCAAGATCTCCATGCCCTTGACAAAACTACTGGAGAAAGAAGCAGTCTTCAACTTCGACAAAGACTGTATGGAACTGGTCTCTACCCTTTGAGATCATTTGTGATGCAAGTGACTATGTTGTGGGTGCAGTATTAGGTCAACAGAAAGAAAAGCACTTTCACCCAATTTACTACACCGGTAAAACGCTTAACGATGCCTAGGAAAACTATATAGTTACTGAAAAAGAGTTGTTAGCAGTGTTGTTTGCTTTCGATAAGTTTCGTTCATATCTGGTGTTGTCAAAGACTACTGTTTTCATGGATCACGCAGCTATCAGGTACCTCGTCAAAAAGCAAGACGCTAAACCAAGGCTCATCCATTGGATTCTTCTCCTTCACGAACTCGACATTGAGATTAGGAATAAGAAAGGTGCTGAGAACACTTCCACTGATCACCTCTCAAGGCTTGAAAGCAATACTCAGTCTTTAGGAGGAGAAATAAACAAGAGATTTCTGACAGAATACCTCGAAAGAGTTGACTCTTTTGCTGAACCTTGGTTTGCGGACATGGCAAACTATCTCGCAAGCGGCCTCATAACTACAGGGTTAACACATCAATAGCGAAGGAAATTCTTCGCTGACATTAAATATTTCATGTGGGAAGACCCATATCTCTTCAAGATATGCGTCGACCAACTTATTAGACGATGTGTCTATGGTACCGAGACCACTAGCATCCTTAAAAATTGTCATTTCGGACCTTACGGCGGCCATCATGGAGCCAACCCCACCATAAGGAAAGTCCTCGATTGTGGATTTTACTAGCCAACTATATATCAGGACGCTCACAAACTAGTACAGACCTTTGACGCTTGTCAAATGACTGGGAACATCTCCTCGTGCAAAGAGATGCCCCAGAATTACATCCATTTTTGTGAAGCCTTTGATGTGTGGGGACTTGACTTCATGGGACCATTCCCAACTTTGAGAGGGAATAACTACATCCATGTAGCCGTGGACTACGTATCAAAATGGGTTGAACCTGAAGCCTTACCCACTACTGACGACCGAGTAGTTGTCAAGTTCCTCAAAAAGTTATTCTCTAGGTTCAAAACTCTAAGAGATTTAATAAGCGACAAAGGTATCCACTTTTGTAATTCTCAAATGGAGAGAGTTCTGGCTCGGTATGGAGTCATCCATAAGGTTCTAATAGCCTACCATCCCCAAAAAAATGGTCAAGCTGAAGTAACCAACCGAGGTATCAAACAAATCCTAGAAAAAGCATTCGGTAACAACCGAAAGGATTGGGCTGCTAAGTTCGATGATGCACTTTGGGCATTTCGAACAGCCTACAAAAATCCATTGGGTACTATCCCGTATAGAATGATATATAGCAAAGATTGTTATCTCCATGTTAAATTAGAACACAAGGCTTATTGGGCCCTTTGCACACTAAATATGGACCTTCAGAAATCAGGTCAGAATCGGCTTGGTCAACTAACAGAGCTCTAGGAATTATGCGGCCAAGCCTACGCCAACTCCAGCATCTACAAGGACCGAACCAAGAAGTATCATGATTTGCGACTAAAGAAGCTGAGAAAAATTCAAGATGGAGATAAGTTTTTGCTATACAACTCCCGTCTAAGGTTGTTCCCTGGAAAGCTAAAATCCAGAGGGACTGGACCTTACCAGGTGGTGCATGTTTATATCTACGGTGTTGTTGACATACGCGATAAAGACGGGTCTATATTTAAAATCAACGGCCACCATCTCAAACTCCATGAAGGAATATTCGACAATGACGAAGAAAACCTTCCTCTAGAAGGTGATGCACATAGTGTATCAACGGGTCCGGCGGGCCACTATCCGTAGAAGTAAAAAGTCAAATTCTCGGCACAAAGAACAACACGCCCCGTGCTAAACTAGGCACGGGCCGTGTCGTTCCCCTATGCATACATAAATCTTGTAGTTTTGCATTTTTTCAGAAATGGCGATCATTGACGAGCTCAACGAAAACAACGTTCGATCAGATGGGGCTCCCACAATCATAACTTTGATGAATCAAGTTATGACTTTGAGGACTAATATGGATGAAGCCTATGAGAGAGAGCTCGAGCTGAACGACAGGGTCAACTTCTTGACTATTGTCTTTGAGTTCCTAGCTGGGTGTTTAGCCAACCTGAGCGAAAGGCTCGAACCCTTCTTGGAACCCAACTTCTTGCCCTCAGACGCCCCATGGCCTGAGGAGGAGGTGGCAGGAGATATCAACTTCGAGTCCCACATCTTAGATGACGACATGTTTGCTGATGTCCCTATGCTTGACGGTGTTGTTGATGACTTTATCATCAACCTGGACGACGATGAAGACATCTCCCAGCTCCCGCACGACTAGGCCTGTCACTAGAGGGAGACTCTCGGTTAAGAAGCTGGAAGGAAGCAAGTAGAAGAAGTAGGAATTGAATAAAGTAGTTTGTCTGTGTTTGGTGTATGATGTTTGTTTGAAAACTAATCTTGCTGCCTCCTAGATATTGGGATTATTTTGGCATGTTTTAGATATTACATTTGATATGATCTTGGACTAAATATAAGTCTAAAAACATGTATCATCTTGATTTGACTATGGTTAGTATTTAGTTTATGTTTAATTTAGCTTAGTTTTATCTTTATCTTTTTAGTTTAATATTTTTGTCTTGAGCATTTGTGATACAGGTACCGCTTCTGTAGTCTGATTCAAACCGGAAGGTCACGACACTTGGCGTGGTAACCATTCCACGAGACAAAAGAGTCAGAAAACAGTGAAAGTGTTGCCCAAAATTTTCCAATACCAAACTATTTTTTATTGTCATTGTCCCTAGTTTACTAACGTATGGGTACATTGAGGACAATGTACATTTTAAGTGTGGGGATGGGAAAATAACGTGTAACGTTTTCAGGAACATAAACAATTACTCTCTCCGATATCAAGCCTTACACAAAACTTTTTCAAATAAGCCTTGATATCTCCCGACTTTTCAAAATTTTGTCGTCTTAAATGGAACGATACACATAACAGTTTTCCTCCTAATTAGAAAGATTTCAAATTCCATTAAATTACAAACAAATTTTCAAAAATAAATTGAAGTATTTCTTTATGGCAAAATGAACCAATTTATTTTTAGAAAAACTTGTTTTTCCCTTTCCCCGTAATCAGTGAGAATTTGAGCCCAAATATAACATGATCACCTATATACATGCTCTTTTCTCATAATACGAGAGAAACCTGGTGATCCGACAGAGGTAGAACTTGACATGTGGATACGTCCCAAGATGGACAAAATTGGAAGCACTTATTAAAATGACTGAGGCACCTAGGAATTTTCCCACCATCCATTTCTTAACCCCTTTTCCTTCACCCTATAAAATTCCTCCTAGTTAACCCCTTTGAGCCTAAGCCTTTCATTTCTAAACCCGTTTTATTTTGCAAAAAAAAAAATCACCCCTTTATGCAAAATAACCTACCTCTTTTATTTCTTATTTATATTTTTGTAAAAAACAACGCTCTTATAAAAAGTTCAACTCCGTGACTTTTTCAGGATCAAATAAGACTATAATGTTGATCCATGGGTCCTGGATTTACGTTATCTATGTCAAAAAAAATTGGTTGTTAGAACAAAGGGATCTCAGAAGATAAATTTCCTGAGTTAAATAAAAAGAGCAAAGCTCTCTAAAAGTGTAGTATATTCTTTTGGAAAAGTCACTCAGAAAAACGAACTTTTTCATTCCAGTCGATACCAAAGGTCCCGTCACCTTATGTATCCTACGGCCACGTTACAATATCAGTGGCTGAAGCCACCTAGAAGCGTAGCTAAAGGGTACCAATATATGTTGTTGTAATCAAACAATTCTTCCGAAAAGCGTGGCCAAAGGGTCCCAACGGCCACATGTGTTTGTTTAACGTGGCCTTTGGTATTATATGGTCACGTATATTTGTGTTTTAGCCACATATGTTATAAAAAAAAAGTGGCAAATAGGTTGCTGAAATTATAATTTGTGTCCCAATACGCGTGGCCAAAGGGTGGCAACGGCCACGTTAAAATATGAATAGCGTGGCCTTTGGTATTATATAATCACGTATATTTGTGTTTTAGCCACATATGTTATAAAAAAACGTGGCCAAATGGGTTGCTGAAATCATACATTTTGTCCCAATACGAGTGCCCAAAGGGTGGCAACGGCCACATTAAAATATAAAAAGCGTGGCCTTTGGTATTATATGGTCACGTATATTTGTGTTTTAGCCACATATATTTGGAAAAAAAAAAAGTGGCCAAAGGGTAGTTGAAATCAGATATTTTGTCCCTATACGCGTGGCCACATGGTGGCAACGGCCACGTTAAAATATAAAAAGTGTGGCCTTTGGTATTATATGGTCACGTATATTTGAGTTTTAGCCACATATATTTGAAGAAAAAAAAAGTGGCCAAAGGGTAGTTGAAATCATACATTTTGTTCCAATACGCGTGGCCAAAAGGTAGCAATGACCACGTTAAAATATAAAAAGTGTGGCCTTTGGTATTATATGATCATGTATATTTGTGTTTTAGTGTGACGCCCACTCCCAGACTTGGCACTAGGAGGGGTCACTCATCGGATTTACTCATGAACACGTGGCACAACAGAGATAAGCAGCCGTACAGAGTTTTGCTTGAGGACAAGCAAACGTTTAAGTGTGGGGATATTTGATGAACATCAAATTACACATATTTTTAGACCAAATATCTCTCACAAAACGACAAAAATATGATCTCCTAACATCAAAACAAGCCTATTTTGTTTTCTTTTTAGCTTTTCAGGTTTAAAAGGGCGAAAATCACAAAAGGAACAGATTATGATAAAAAACAGAAGAAAATATTAAGTTCCGAGATTTGCAAGGTTTAGCACGCTCCATGCCAATGCCTGAAGCTTCTCTGACACGTATTTGATTTGCACGCCCCGTGCCCCTGACTTAGCACGCCCCGTGGAACTGTCCATCTGACATGGCACGGCCCCTGCCAAACTAGGCACGCCCCATGCCAAACTAGGCACGCCCCATGCCAAACTAGGCACAGACCGTGCCAAACTCCATGATCTGCCTATAAAAGTCGGCCTCCTCCTCATTTGCAAACCGCTCAATTCTTTCCTTTCTCCCCTTGTATTGAGTCATTTGGTATTTCGAGTCTTGTAATCAAGTTTATAAGAACTTTAACTTAAGTAAGAACTTGTAAGCTTTTATCTATGAAATCTTCTCTTTCTCTTAAGCAAATCATTAAAGCTATGTTTGGCTAAACTATTATACTTACTTGGGAGATAACAAACCTTTAGGGGGTTGGTTAACGACCTTATAAGCTTGCTTAAGGTGTGTCTAATGACTTTATGAAAACCCTTTTTATTGAAAGTTTATTACTGGTTTTCTGAACCAAATGTGCATTACGTATCACAGACCATTTGGGAAATCAAAATCCCAAACGACGGACTTGTGACACCCGGTCGTGGGATGATGCATGATCATTCAAGGTGACTCGCACCCCATGCTACATGATACGTTCGAGGTCCTTATGTCTATGTAAGAAAACTCGGCTGTCACGCAAGTGCGGGCTAAAAGTATTTGGTTGGGAATGGGGGTTGGTAATATTTTGTCACTTCACGGAAGCCGAAGATGGTATGTGTTTGTGAACTTGGCACTAGTTACGCCGGGCGTACATGCGCAAGAGCAGTGTACGGAAGAAACGGATCTTGGTCCTTAAAAAGATAATTTTCATAATAAAATAATCCGGCACGCAGGGTTGTTACCCTGCTGGTTCATGACGGCGTGTCGAGTACGGTAAGTCGACCGATTTGAGGGACCCCGTAACTAAGTGGCATTACACCACTTTATTTGTTCAAAACCAGCACCTTCCCTCGTCATTCGTACTCCTCGCAGACGATTGGCAATTGGATGGTGAATCAGCCTAAGATTCCGAAAGGTGGTTGGTCATCTGCTAGTGAATAATCTTTCGCAAAAATATAAGTGTCCATTCAACTTTCCTCAACCACTGGTACGTCCTCCCAAGTAACATTTACTTCGATTTACATTTCTCTAAAATACCATCTTATCACTTTTCTTTTCTTTTATTTTCTTTTTAAATCTTTTCTTATAACTAAAAGTTAGTGTAAGGAATATCGCTTTGAAGATTTCCGGCTGAAAGCCAATTTTGAAGTGTTCCGGCTGAAGTTGAAGTTCGAGCGGAAGTCTCAAGTTCAAGCGGAACAGGCGGTTTAACCGGAAGAAGAAATTTTGTCTTATAGCGAA
>JBCNJP010000008.1:31995920-32023061 GCA_039602395.1 Deinandra increscens subsp. villosa | reverse complement strand
AGGGTAGTTGAAATCATCCATTTTGTCCCAATACGCGTGGCCAAAGGGTGGCAACGGCCACATTAAAATATAAAAAGTGTGGCCTTTGGTATTACATGGTCACGTATATTTGTGTTTTAGCCACATATATTTGGGGAAAAAAAGTGGCCAAAGAGTAGTTGAAATCAGATATTTTGTCCCAATACGCGTGGTCAAATGGTGGCAACGACCACGTTAAAATATAAAAAGTGTGGCCTTTGGTATTATATGGTCACGTATATTTGTGTTTTAGCCACATATATTTGGGAAGAAGAAAAAGTGACCAAAAGGTTGTTGAAATCAGACGGGTCATTGCTATACACGTGGCCAATTTAAAAGCTATTACAATTATTAATTACAAATAAAATAAAATTCAATTACAAGTCAAATACAAATGAAATATAAATAAAAAATTAAAGAAAATTACACTGCATACAAGCATTATTCTCAATTTAATTTTCAATCCGGGAGCCAACAACACTACCACGTGGTCTTCATCTTCAACTGTCCAGATTTGAGCTTAATTAGGACCATTTTTTCTTGTATTCCTTCCTATACCAAAACATATAATTGTTAATTAGGTTATGGAAATTGATCATAATATATATAGCAATTTTGAAATACTTACCACCATGATAGATATGGACTAAGGAGTGTCATCTTATTGCAAGTAGTATGGGTCATCAGGTCCTACAATTCAATTGATTTCCAGATGAACATTAGATATCCAGATGAACTTAAAACATCTGGATGAACATCACATTAAGTTCCGGATCAACTTCAAAGTCAGTTGAACTTTATTTGGTACACATCTCACCATTTGTTCCAACAATCCCTAGTTAGCCCAAGTGTTTGAGGTAGCAAATAACATTTAAAATGGGACTACATGACATTACCAAACAGATTACTGTGAAACTATAGAACGGAATGAAACTTGACTGGAAAATATTTACCCTTTTCTTTTCAACTGCTTCAGACGAGGTTGATCGACCACCGATTTCATGCCCTACAGTTCAATTAATTACTTTATGTAAATGAGCAATCAAACCGATAATGAGTTTGAAAAATACTAACCATTAGTGATGTGGCTAGATCCAAAAAAATCTCCTTAGAATTTACCTAGAACAATGTTTTTGAATTGGTAAAAAGTGAGAGCAGAATAATGAAGCGGACCTATCATGAAAGTATTTTTTCTGTTTTTTTAATTTAACATAAGTTGTTCCAGTTTTATTCATACAGATTATGTATATACTCTATTTTTTTCATATTAACATGCATTTTCAATGAATCATAGCAGATCTCCATTTAATTCATAACTTTGTTCTTACATGAAGTATATATTCTTATGTACCAGGAACTTGCATCTATTTGTCTTCTTCAGGAACAAGAGTTCATCCGGATTGTGTTCTTCAGGAACAAGAGTGTATGTTATTGTAAGGTACTTTAGAATAGTATGATTAAGGTGTGATGTAAAGAATTTACCTATGTAGATGCCGGAGCATGTTGTGGTAACGGTGTTCCAAGTGCAATAGATGAGCTATAAGTAGATCAAGTTTTTATCCGATTCTTCAATCTTCAGGAAGAGGGCCTCAACTTGTTTATTTTTTCATCCCTAGGAAGTCTCTCCTCTTTAAGTTCGAACTCAAGTTTTTCTAATTGACCATCAGTGTTGTTGGATCGATCCTTGAATTTTGTACAATTAACAGAATGTAGTTAGATGCTTTTTAACAAAGTACATAAATAGGAAAGCATACAGACCCTATTGATTCATTATCTCTTAATTACTTCTTAATTATTAATATATCACATAAAGACCCTATTGATTAATTATTTGATATGTCATACACAAATTAAAGACATCTAAAGAGAAGAGTGGAACACATCATGTCTTCAGTGGATATAAACAAATTACCATTTCTAGCAAAGTAGCAGATGCATGACATCAACATTCTTCTATTCTTCTACAGGGGATTTAAACTACAATATCTTTATTTTGTACCCCTCTAACATGAACCTACAAAAAATGTTGGAAACATTCCTATATATGTCCTCTAGGATAATTCCCTAGCTAGTAATGACCAGAGTAACATAAATTGGTTCTTAATTATAAAGATATCACATAAAGACCCTATTGATTAATTATTTGATATGTTATACACAAATTAAAGACATCTAAATGGAAGAGCGAAACACATCATGTCTTCAGTGAATATAAACAAACAGTTGACCATTTCTAGCAATGTACGTAAAGAAGAAAGGAGGTTCACCAGTAACATAAATCTACAAACATGTGCATATGCTTGACCTAACATTCCTAGCATAAAAATAACTAATTTAGCATGCTCCCACAGTCATTTAAGAAGGTAAATAACTAATTTAGCATAAAATGAATGGGCTGAAATGAATGGAGAGGATTTCTGCAATATATACCCCTTCCTAATTAATTCTGTATGAAAAGAAATTTTATCGATCTGTAACTATAACTGTACACAAATACAAGGATCTCAAGTTAAACGTGTATCAATAATAAACAAAACGAATAATTTTATGAAAACAGATTGTAATCAATGAAACGGAATAACTTGACAATTACCGTTTTCTGGACTGATTGGTCTCCCAAATCACATGGAACTTCTGAAGAATCGCTAGCGCTGTCTGTTGAAGCTATTCGTTGTTGAAGCTCCATGGAAGATGTGAATGATATGGATGAGAAAGAAGACCTGGTTATTCACTAGAGGCATTTAACTGGAAATTTTATGATAAAGTGAGAGGAAAAGTATCTGATGAATCGATAATAAGTAAATTTTGGGTGTAATTTGAACTAATGGTGGGAAATTCAATTTTTATGGTGAAATTTTTTAATTAAAAAGGGGGGAATTGTTCAAACTGATAATAAAACCCAAAATTAATATAAACAATACGTATATTAAACATAATTAAACCTAAAATTAAACATAAACATAATTAATTAATTAATTTATTAAATGTTTCAACGTGGCTCTTCTGGCGGGTTCTTCTTCAAAATGAACTTCATCATCCAGTTCGTAAAAGTCTTCAAGTACCTCTTCTTGTGGGTTTGCAGGTTCTTCTTCAAGATGAGCTTCATCCTCTTGAGGTGTTGAAATAATGAAATTGTGAAATTGTACGAGTACATCAATTACGGTTGACATAACTGTGATCCTTTAAGCAGATCTGGACGACGATCGGAGTTAAAAGCCCTAACAAAATTATGTTTTAATATTAATTTTATTATTTTCTTTTAGATATAATAAACAAGATTTTAATAACACGTGCTTTGTGGCCGTGATAACGCAACTACAAAAAACGGTGACATTACTAAACACAACTCAAAAATGAAAATGATAAATTACTATGCAATTCAGAACAAAAATACGAAAAGACCGCCATGTTGCGAATTTCTCATGTATAATAATTTTGTTTCCAAAAATATTAAACGACGTCCAATTAGGATAGTGAAGAGCAATTAGGACCAACCAGACTCAATGAGGACTAAATAATGACAATTAGTGTTATTTAGGATACTTTAGTGAAGACCAGTTATGGTCAATTAATATGGTCAATGAATACGAATTAGGACCAATTCAATGAGAAGGCCGATTATGCCCATAGGACCGATAAGGACGGAGCATGAAGGAAGTGACTAATGAGGATCGATGATCAAGTATGACCAATTAGGACTAACTGGGGCCAATTAGTTTGAATGAGGACCAATGATACCAATAAGGGTAAATCAGGGTTAGTGATGGTCGATTAAGACCAATTAGGTTCAATTAGGGTCAATGAGGACCCATTAGGACCAATGATGGTCGAATATGCTCGATTAGGACCAATAAGGATGAATTATGACTTATTAGGGCCAGTTAGGACCGATGAGGGCCAATTAGACAGAATAAGTACCTATATGGCTCAATTCGGGTTAATGAGGAGCAATTTGCACAATTTGGACAAATAAGGACCAATTAGTGTCAGTTAGCCTCAATAAGGACCAACTAGCCTCATCGAGGACCATTTACTTTGAAGTACAATAAATTTGAGTCAATTAGGCCTAATTGACCCCAACTGATTATAATTGGTACTAAATGAGCCTAATTGGTCGTAATTGACCGTAAGTGATCTTCATTGAACCTAACTGAGCCTAATAGACTATAATTGACCTTCATTGGCCCTAATTCATCCTAACTGAGTGTTCACTGGCCCTCATTGGTACTCATGTCATAAATGACCATGATTGACCTAAATTCAGTCTACTGGTCCTCATTGAGCGTAAATGGCCCTCAATAGGCCTAATAGACCCTAATTGGTCATATTTGGTCCTCATAAAGCATCATTGAGTAAAATCGACTCTCGTTAGTTATAATTGGTCTTCATCATTAACCCTAATTGATCCTCATTGACCCAAATTGACCCCAATTTACCCTAAATGGGCCTCGTGGCTTCGTTGGTCCTAATTGGTCCTACTTTATCTTCATTTGTCCTCATCGGTCCCAATCGACCCTAACTGATGTGGATTCAATTAAAATAAATTAATAATATTATTCTAAACCAAATTAAATTATCAAAAATTTCCCCATCCCAATTTCGACTAAATGGGCAAACTCCAATAACTTCCCCTATTTCAATTCTTAGGGTTCATTGTGAACCAGAAGAACTGCCGTTAGTATAAGTCTGCATTTTCAAAAAACAGTTACCCTCTACTTTCTCTCAAGGTTTCTAATTGGCGATTTAAACCTAAACCTTACTCTTTAATTTATCACAAATGACACCCAAATTGAATCGAAAGGCTGCGTCAAAGCCTACTCAACTGTTCTTCGCCGAACACAATGTTGTAGCGTGCTTCGAGAAGTCTGATACGTCAAAGCTATTTGATGAAATGAACGATTTCATCAAGAAATCCAACACTCAATTTGCTTTAACTGTTAATCCTGTAATATGCAAGCAGAGAATTGCTGAATTTTGGGACTCGGCCAAAAAATCTGTTGATAGCAACGGGGTTGATAAAATTGACTCTAGAGTCAATGGGAATGAGATTAGTTTGACTGAAGAAATGATCTGAAAGCATCTGAAATTCAATGATGCAGGAGGTGATCCTAATTACAAGTCTGAATTGTACTTGAAGACGTACGAAGCAATTGGGTATGGGGGTGACATAACTTTTGGGACCATCAAAAAAGGACAACTACCCTATGTTTGGCGATATCTTGCTCATACCATTCTCCACTGCCTATCTCACAAGAAAACTGCGTGGGATGAACTTGCTGCACCTCAATCATCCGCTTTTCATGGATTGGTAAATGGGCTCAACTTTAACTTTTCAAAAATGATATTTGATGGAATGCTGGAAAATCTAAAACCTAAAAGGATCTTTTACATGTACCCCAGATTCATCCAACACATTCTCAATTGTGAATTTCCAAATCTACAAATCTCTAATCAACATCTAGAACTAAAATATTTTACAAGTAAAACATTTTCTAACATGCAAGTGAATAAAACTATTTTTCTTGGTAAAGACACATCACACCCTATGCCTTAGGCCAGGACTGCTCCTGAGCAAACTGCTCCTAGTGACAACATTGTTACACCAACAAGTGTTGAGCCCACACCAGACCAACCATCCTCCTCCACTAATATACAAATTCCCACCAAAAGGAAGAGGATGTCCACAAGACTACCTCAGAATGAGGGTGATATACAAATTCGCACTAAAAGGAACAGGATGTCCACTCATATACAAATTCCCACCAAAAATACCACACGCACTCCACAATCACCCGAAAGGAAGAGGACTAGGTCTCCTTTACCTAGACCCTCCACAGGACTACCTCAAAATGAGGGTGATATATCACCTAGGCCACATGAAGTAGATTCCCCAACCCTTATTGCATGGAATATACTGCTGGACTTGTTCAATCACCCAACCACATTCTGCTAATAAGGTGACTTGCACTAGTGATGAAGCAAGTCAGGTGGAAAGGGCTGACACTACTCATGAAGTCCCACTGGACCCTGAGGACAGTGCCAACATCATTAAGACCTAATCCATGTCAACTGTTTCTGCCAGGGAACCTATTCAGGAACCTTTGATTGACAACAGGAATCCCAGGTGCCAAGAAACCATGGGTGCTAAGCATGAACAAGGTCAGCTTGGTTGCTCTTCTTTGCTCAAAGATACTGACAACACACCAGTTGAGAGCAGCATGACACATACTGAATTAACGGTTCAATGTAGAAAACTTGAAAATGAATTGGCAACTCTCCGTGCAATTGTGAGAGCTCAAGGAGAAGAAATTGAACGGTTGAAGGCAGGACAATCTGTGAAAGCCACTGATAGGTAAGGTTGTCAACCATACGTTGAAATGAAATTCACATGTCAAACTAGATTTAATTCAAAATAGGATCTTGCACAGGGTGTCTTCCTCAGATGTTGATGAAGTTGAACAAGTTGATCCGGTTGAACAACTTCATCCGGAGGAAGAAGGCCATGTTGATCCGATTGAACAAGTTGATCCGGTTGAATAACTTCATCCGGAGGAAGAAGGCCATGTTGATCCGGTTGAACAACTTCATCGGGTTGAACTAATTAATCCGGTTGAACTAGATGATCCGGTTGAACAACTTCATCCGGTGCAAGTGACTGCTGATAATCAGATTATCACAAGTGTGATGAGTGATCTGCAAACCACAAATGTGGAGATAGCTCCTAAAGCTCTATCTTTCATGAGAAAAATGATGATTAGGAATAATCTTAACCACACTTGGTTAAGGAGTGCTCCATCTATGCCCATCATTCCTGTTTTAAAGCCTAGTGATCCATATCTGCCCATCATTCCTCTTTTAAAGCCTAGTGCTCCATCTCTGCCCATCATTCCTCTTTTAGAGCCTTTTGCTCCCCCTGATACTCCTGAAAAAGTAAAGGTTTTTGAAGCTGATGTTGCAGAAGACGGAGTCAAAGACAAGGTGTTTGCACCTGTTAAAGAGACAAAGCCTGTTGAGCCAAAAACTGAACCTACTGATGAGAATGATTTTTCTGGTGAAGCAATCAAATTCAGGAAAGGAAAAATGGTGATGCCCCAGTACCAATCAGATTCTGACAAGGTGTTATCAACTGTAGAGAAGACAAAGCCTCCAACATTCATTCATGATCAACAGGCATATCTCCCAGAAGATAAGGTAAACATGATAAAACAGGCACTTGCAGATGCTGAAAAAGCTGAACAAATAAAAAGGGATGGAGACATGTCCTTGGCATTCAAACTACAAGGAGACACGTTGCATTATTCAAATGATAAAGTAATAATGGGTCTGATAAATGAAATCAAGAGAAGGTCTATTGATGAGAAAATGGCAACGATGGACTCTGACAAGGAGACAAGAAAAAGAAGAATGGCCATAGAAATTGACAAGGAGATCAAAGTTGAACAAGAAAATATCAGACTGTCAGATAACCTTCAGAATGGCAAACTCCTTATGAAGTTCACAGATATTATCGTAGCCAGGGGATGGGCAACTCCTGAACAAGCAAATTTAATGATTGCTAATCAGTTATGCGATATGATGTCCAGGGTTGTTCAAGAGGATGGTGAATTAAAACTGAAGGAAACGATAGATGATGATGAAAGGAAAGAGAAGATAAAAAGGGAAGAAGAGATACATAAAATCCTAGAAAAATCTATGGCAGAGGAAGAAAACCTCAAGCTTCTCAAATGCTATTTCATTAAGATAAGGGGGAAGGACCCAAAAAAGATCAATCCTTCTGGTATTAATAGCTTGAGAATTAGATATTCAAATACCATACATGAACATAACAAAATCTCAAAGGTTACAGGTGAACCAATACCACCAGGTGCATTTTATGATCTGAACAGGACCCTAGCCTCACAGCAACCCAGAAGAAACCCTCCTAGAACTAGTAGACCAGGAAAAAAAGCCTAGACCTGTAAAGCCTCCTAAACTTGTAACATTAAAGCCTCTTCCACCAAAGTTTAGAACATACAACTTCACACCCTTTATACCACAACCTAGAAGTGGTCATACTCTTCCATCTCCATATCCTCACCTAAACAAACCCCCATGTAAGGGAATAATTTGTGGCTTGTGTATTAAATCACCTATTGGCGGACTATTTTTAAGGCCTATGTGATAGAATAGGTGAAAATTAACTGGGTTATGGTTATATTGGGTCATTGGGCCAATTTAGACATGTTTGGGCTTATTTAGAAGAAGTTTAGATAGAGTTTAGTGGGCCTTTAAGGTCTAATACGGGAATTTGGTGTTAATTAGGGTTTTAGGAGTGGCTTGTTGACCAAGCATGTCCTCCCCTATATAAGGAATATGTGAGTGACTAATTTAGGGTTGTTGGTTTTGTATTTCGTCAAGGTGTAATCGAAATTCTCTCTTAGAGAATTTCGAATTCTTCAAGGTGTGTGGGAATCGATTGCATTCAAGCTTTCTACAACCGGTTTGAGTTTTCATCTTGTGTTAATCGTTTCTTTACTATTTTACTCAATCATACTTGAATCATCTATAAACACCGGATTCTGCACGGTGATTTATAGACTTGATATCGCGTGAGGAGAGATTTCGATCCTTACAATTGGTATCAGAGCCAAGAAACGCAAGGTTTCGAGGCTCTCGCAATATCAGATTCAAGTTTTTGTGATCTAACGTTTTGAGTTTTGTTGGTAATTTGCAGCCTTTAGCACACCCGAAAGTATTTTTGCAGGTTTGGACGCGAAACAGAAGATCTCGTGGTGATTTGCTCGAAGTTTAAGCACTTTTCGACCCTGCATAACAGCTTTTCGATCGACCTCCCGATCGAAAAGCTCATTCTGTCGCATTCTTGTGATCGAGAAAGACCCCTCGTGTCTTTTCGATCAGCTGATCTCAGTCGAAAAGTCCCCTTTTGTGACTTTTCGATCAGCCCATTTCGATCGGAAAATCCCCATTGTGACTTTTCAATCAGCTCATTTCGATCGGAAAGTCCCCCTGTGACTTTTCGATTATCCTTCTTTCGATCAAAAAGTCCCCCTTGTGACTTTTCGATCAGCCCATTTCGATCGGAAAGTCCCCATTGAGACTTTTCGATCCACTGATACTTTTCGATCGAGAACCTGCTTTTCGACTAACCCCCTGTGTGATCGAAAAGTACTTTTCGACCCAAGACCCTGCTGATTGAAAACCCCTTTTCGATCAAAAACCCACTTTTCGGTCCAAATCCTTTTTTGTGACAAAACACTATTTCGCACGGTTTCACTAAAACGGACGTAACTTGGGCCTCATTTGGAGTTAGAAGCTCAAATTTTAACAGGACATCCGTGAGAACGAGCCCCAGAATTACCCCCGACTAATGTCCAGGGGAGCTCGTTTGGACCTCCAAATTCCACTCCGAAGGCCTCCGTTTTTCAGTTTTAAGTTTTTGACACTATTCTTTGAATAGTGATTTTGCCGTTTTACCATATTTGCTCTAAAGTTCCATCCATAGAAATTCATGGCACCCATTCTACCAGGTACCACTTCATGCACCAACAGCAATGAGGTATGTTCTAACCCTAAATGCCAAATTACATTTAATGAATCTCAAGACTGGCAACGTAAGTTCTTTAATGAAACGTTAAATCGTGAACTATCTGATAGAGAACCGCGAGAGTACAAAGGTAGGAGTAAAACATTAAGTGAAAAACTAGAAGCTGCCAAAGTCGATATTAAGAATCTTCAAAGGCAATTGAGTGATAAAACTACATATCTTAGAATTGCTAATGAAGAAATTGACACATTAAAATCTGAAGTTGAACAACTTAAAGCCAAATTAAAAACATCACAAACCAAAGTTTAACGAAATGAGAAAATTGTGTCAGAAATGATGAAGGCTAGTTCTCTTTTCTATAAAACAGATGCTCGAATGCGACATCTAAAAGCCAACTCTGGTTTGGGTCTCGGTACTGAGGTAAAAGATGAAAAATCCACTTATACAGTATCGATGCCTTTGTTGCATGAAATGATCTCAGACTATGAGTGTCCAAAGACCTCCTTAGAAGCTAAGGCTGAAATAGAAAAGAAACTTGCTGCATGCCCCATTAAAATTTCTGCTCCTGTTTCTAACACTACTAACAGTTCCACTTGTTGTGCAGATAAAGGTAATAAAGAAGCAGGGGTAGTGGATAGCAAGGAGTCTTCTGAGAGTTCCAGTTCTAATGATTTTCAAAAAAAAAAATTTTGAAAAACTTGAATCGTCTGTTCAGTCCGAGTCCATAACTTCTGAATCTGTTTTGTTTACAAAATCGTCTGATTGTGGTGTGTTTACTTTTGGTAAATGTGATGCTAAAGCTGTGAAACCCTTAAGAACTGTTAAAATTTTAAGAAGGGATAAGGGACCACAAGTTGCTGCTCCCAAACTCACAAATGGTGGGGTGTTGGGTGTGAAACCTACTGAAAATAAGAATGACTGTCATGGCCAAAATGTGCAGAAAGTGCGGGACCTTAGACCTCATGATTTTGTCCCGTACCCAGAAATCAATTCTGCATATGACCAGTTTAAGCCGGTTCAGCGGGAGTACATTTTAACCACAAAGCCCCACGGTAAAACCCATTGGATCCACAAAAATTGTTCAAAACCAACTTGGATTTCCACTGGGCGTAACCAACTACAGGCTCCCGCATACCCAAAGAAACAATCTTGCCATGTCTGTGGTAGACCAGGACACGTGGCAAGAAATTGTTTATACCGGCCTTATGACCATATTTTCCCAAAAGAGTTCATCAGAGACCCAGTCCAAGGACCCAAAAACAAAGTGACCCCACTCCAAGGCCCGGTCCATCAAAACCCAAGGTGCAGAAACAAGCACCTCAGAGTCACAAAGTTCAGCAGAAACCCAAGGCTCCTAAGCAACGGCCAAAGACCATTTTTAAAGAAAGCAAAGCATCTCAGAAATCTGTCAAAACAGCTTGGAGACCAAAATTTGTTGAATCCCCAAAACCAGTTTTCAAAATCACCCATCCATCCAAATCCAGTTGGTTAACTAAATCAAATGGTTGGAGGAAGGATGACAGGTGGAATGTTTCAAAGGTGGTAAACCTGTCTTTCAAGCCTACTAGAGTGTACAAAAAACACTCCAAACAGTTTCAAGAGATAAAATTTCTAAAGAGAAATGAAACTAAAAATTCACCACCGAGAAAACCACAGGTTTTTGGGAAAGAAAATCACCAACCCAGAGATGTCAACAAAAAGGACATTCTTAGTCCAAGCAAGGCAGCCACACCCCCAATCCCTGATGTTACCAAGGGAATGTTTTTAAAAGAAATTCCTTCACCGACTCTTCAGTTATACCCAGAACCACAATGGCCTGGGTACTTATGGCTAATTGATCTCTCACCTTGTGCAGGAACAGTCAAGGAGGACTTCCATTAACTTATTTATTTTTGAAAGTGATTGTTCCAGGCACAAGATAGAAGGCATCTCTCAACTACATGACATGCAGATTTTCAATAGTAGGGATGTTCTTCTGGTAAGAGGTAAATCTAGTGAAATCAACAAGGTACCGTCTGAATTGGTTGTTTCTTGGCTAATTTGATGAGAAGTCTGGTAGTGCATTAAACAAAATCCATTTCTGAAATTTTCAAAAGATAAACTTTGAAGGTTAACTTGGCCAATTGTGTTTAGTGAGTCGATGTTTAGTGATGTGTCAGTGTGTTCATGTTAAAAAAAAAGGAAAAGAAAAAATGTGTGTTGTTATTAAAAATCAAAAAGCAAGGGGAAGAATAGAAAAGATGAAACTGTTGACCCCTCAAAAAAAATTAAATTGTGCTTTTTAATTTTTAATCGTTTTGTTTGCTTGAGAAGGTGGGAAGTGATATAAATTTCCGTTTTGGAGATGGCTGACACACGTAAGGCAGATGTGAAAGACATGATCCATGGTGATATGCTGGTAGGCTCAACTCTTAAATCTGAAAAGGTATGCGTTACACACTTAAAGATAACGTATGGCAGTCTGTTGGGTAACAACACTTAGGTTAATTGCATTTCTATTTGACTGCATGTTTAAGTTCCCGATACACACGTTTGTCTCCAAGAGTGTGAAATTGAGCTCAAAAATTCGGTGTCCCCTCTGCTTTGCGTGAGCAATGACCTGGGGATGCTTCGCGTGTATGTAAGGCTCTCCTCTGCTTTGCGTGAGCAATGACCAGGAGTTGTCCATACATACATGCTTCTAGATCACCTAAATTAAAAATATATATAAAAAAATTACACCCAAAAGATGCCAATGAGCACATCAAAAGAGACCCTCAAGTGTCCAAAACCCTCAGCCTTTGCCACTGATGAGAGCATTATTAAAAATGTTTCAAAAATTCAGTTGACTTTGTATATTATCCCAAAAATCTATGTGATCTATTCTTTCTCTTCTCAACCAAGTCTCGAGCTCAGTTTCAAACTTCTGGTTCAGGTTGTGAAAATATGTGGTAGGGAATTTATGTGCTTGATAGTGTGTAATAACATGTACCTAGGATTTGTTGAAACCCACTTGCTGTTTACAAATTAATGCACTTTAAAAGATAATAAAGTGACAAACACCCTGATTAAGAAAAGGGTTTGAGTTTAAAGTGGATCAGTATATTGGCAATCACCTGGACGTGTTCGAGTAACAGAAGCTAAAAAGGGTTCCTCAGTCAGATTCATACGGTTTGATCCCATAGAAACCTTCTCGTTTAGAAATTTGGTATGTTTGTTTTATTTTTATTTTTCTTTTGTGTTATCTTAAGTTTTTAGTGTTTATTTTTTCAACCATGGCCAGGTTAATTTAAAGGTTTTAATAAGTTTTAGGGGTTTTATGCAAGAAAATATCACCCCTCCAGAATATCAGGGGGAGATAATGTGAAGAGTCCTCGGGTTCAGGGGAAGTATTTAAAGGAAACCCGTAACCTATGTTAAGGTTTTTGTTAAATAATGCTAACCCGATAACCAGTCATCATTGTCTGGTTAGTGTTTGTTCCATGTTGTGCTTGACAGATTAAATGAAAAAGAGAACTCATGGACAAGAAGGTCAAGGACTCAGTTGACCAAAGCAAGAACTCTGCTGCTGATCATGTTGAAGAACCAGCCAAAAAAGGACTTACCCTATGCTTAAGGGAAGTTTGTTGGTTGTTCAAGTAAAGCTTCCAAATATTCAAAAGACATTGTTCGTATGTTGAGGGGAAGCTAAATACAGAGCAGTCACAACGAGAAAATCAAGAATGCCAAGTCAGGGGTTTCCAAAAATTTTACCCTCTGAAGAAACAAGTTAAGACAAGACAGTTACTACTGACTCAGCAAGGACTCAACATTTTTCAAGAAGGAGCAAGTATTTGAGAATCCTCCTCTCATTATTTGTTTATCATTTGAAGACCAAGCTGATGCTGATTGAGAGAACACTTCCGAAAGTCTTGCCCAATGAAGATTATTAAAGAAAAGAATCTTCACCAACCCATGCTCAAGCCAAGGAGAAGACTCCAAGTCTGAAGATTGAAAGTAGAAGACATTTAATATCACAAGCCAAGGGGAAGATTGTAAGGGAATAATTTGTGGCTTGTGTATTAAATCACCTATTGGCGGACTATTTTGAAGGCCTATGTGATAGAATAGGTGAAAATTAGCTGGGTTATGGTTATATTGGGTCATTGGGGCAATTTAGACATGTTTGGGCTCATTTAGAAGAAGTTTAGATAGAGTTTAGTGGGCCTTTAAGGTCTAATACGGGAATTTGGTTTTAATTAGGGTTTTAGGAGTGGCTTGTTGACCAAGCATGTCCTCCCCTATATAAGGAATATGTGGGTGACTAATCTAGGGTTGTTGGTTTTGTATTTCGTCAAGGTGTAATCGAAATTCTCTCTTAGAGAATTTTGAATTCTTCAAGGTGTGTGTGATTCGATTGCATTCAAGCTTTCTACAACCGGCTTGAGTTTTCATCTTGTGTTAATCATTTCTTTACTATTTTACTCAATCATACTCGAATCATCTATAAACACCGGATTCCGCACGGTGATTTATAGACTTGATATCGCGTGAGGAGAGATTTCGATCCTTACACCCCAAAACCCTAATCTCCACCCAAGGCACCAGAAAAACCCCCCACCAATAGAATAAAGTCAGTGGCTAAGAAGGGAAAAGGAAAAGTGATCAATGAGGAGGATGAATACAGAGATGTCCATGCTGAAAGGAGAAGAATCATCTCCTGGAGGTATGATGATCAAGCCAAAGTATACATGTTCACAACTAGTTCGGATGAAGTAATAAAGTTTACAGCTGAAGAAGCTATGTACAACCTCACTGACCATGAGTTGGGTGATGTTAGACAGTTACATGGTGATATGAAGGGTACGTGTTCACAAGAGGACTCCTTAATGCTGAGGATAAAGATGTATTTGGATGACTTATATGGGGAAGTAGATGAAGCCACACAACGCAGCATTGACAATCCTGTTTCGACACTTGAAAATGATAAGGATGGAAAGTTGGTAGTCTATAGAGCTGATGGGTCATTCACAACGCATAGTACAGTTCCAGATCCAGAATGGAGCCAGGCTGACAAAGACCGAATCCATTTAATAAAGATAACTAACAGTCTTCATGTGGTTAAGAGAAAACATGTGAGCAAATGAGAGTATAAGAAAGAAACACACATGTATCACATTTTCACCAGTGAACATGGCGAGACAATTAGAAGCTTAGAAGATGCTCTAAATGGGCTTTCTGAAGCTGAGATACGAGATATTGTTAGGATTGGTGATACTAAGAGCAGAATAGTGACACGGACCTTTCATGAAAGTCTCCTATTTCACAAGTCCAAATTTCAGTTACAAGTTATTAAAGAGGAGAACAAGATGGGAAGCGGATGAACTTGGCTGGAAGAAGAGTTGATCCCTGTATTTGTGTACAATTGCATAAGTTTTCCAGTTTGTATGTTAACATGATAGTTGTTACAGTTTTATTCATACACTTTTCATCTATAATAACATACACATTTTCAATGAATTATAGCAGACCTCCATTTCACTCATAACTGTGATCTTACATGAAGTATATATTCATATGCTATGTTAGTATATGTTGGCATTTTGATATGGTGGGATGAGATGATTTATAAACAGGATAAATTTTACTTTTTCAGTAAATTGGAAGAAGACAAAACAGGATGAACTACAATTCCTCAGGAAGAAGAGTTTGTGAGGATTGAGAAAAGATGAACTAGAGTTCTTCAGGATGAACCGGATAAACTAGAGTTCTAAAGTTCTTCAGGATGGTTAACCAGTTTTCATCTATAATAACATACACATTTTCAATAATCATAGCAGACTCCATTTTGCTCATAATTGTGATCTTATATGAAGTATATATTTATATGTTATGTTAGTATATGTTGGCATTTTGATATGGTGGGATGAGATGATTTATAAACAGGATAAACTTTACTTCTAAATTAGAGGAAGAACAAAATCGGGTGAACTACAATTCCTCAAGAAGAAGCGTTCATGAGTATTGAGAGAAGATGAACTAGAGTTCTTCAAGATAAACCGGATAAACTAGATTTCTAAAGTTCTTCAGGATGGTTAACCAGTTTTCATCTATAATAACATACACATTTTCAATGAATCATAGTAGACTTCATTTTACTCATAACTGTGATCTTACATGAAGTATATATTCATATGTTATGTTAGTATATGTTGGCATTTTGATATGGTGGGATGAGATGATTTATAAACAGGATAATTTTTACTTCTAAATTGGAAGAAGAACAAAACCGGATGAACTACAATTCCTCAGGAAGAAGAGTTCATGAGTATTGAGAGAAGATGAACTAGAGTTCTTCAGGATAAACCGGATAAACTAGAGTTCTAAAGTTCTTCAGGATGGTTAACCAGTTTTCATCTATAATAACATTCAAATTTTCAATGAATCATGGCAGACTTCATTTTACTCATAACTGTGATCTTACATGAAGTATATATTCATATGTTATGTTAGTATATGTTGGCATTTTGATATGGTGGGATGAGATGATTTATAAACAGGATAAATTTTACTTCTAAATTGGAAGAAGAACAAAACCGGATGAACTACAATTCCTCATGAAGAAGAGTTCATGAGTACTGAGAGAAGATGAACTAGAGTTCTTCAGGATAAACCGGATAAACTAGAGTTCTAAAGTTCTTCAGGATGGTTAACTAGTTCACAATAAAATAAAATCACATCAGTTCACAATAAAATCTATTTGCAACAATCAAATTTAGAATAAAATCAACTTTAATGATTGAGATAAAATCTATCTATATAATTAATGGGGTTAACCAGAACAAAAGAGGAGGAAGAGTTAACAAAAAGTTTTTATATATATATTGATCAATATACAAAGATTTTCATTAGATCCTATACAAAGATCTATATAACTAGCTAAGACCTAGCATCCGACATATAGTCTTCATCATCAAAGAAGTTGTTGCTGCTGCTGTCATCAAGAAACAGCTTTTGACCGGGCGACAATCTCGGTCCCAACTCGGAGGTGTAGGTGGAATCCCTATTCCGGATTAAATACACATCCAGCTCTCTCTCCACCTCTGGTCCTTGGAGATGAAGTTTAATATCCCCTACAACTTCGACAATGATGAAATTAGCGTACTCAAGCCCGTATGTGATGGACAGAGGTGGGATCCTCCAGTAAATGAGGAAATAGCCAATCGATGTGTGGTTTAGGTATTGCACCATTTGATTCAGATCATGACAATCAAATGTGCGAATGTTGACATAGTCGACGTAATCTACCTTTCCCTTCCACACATCCTGGCCAGCGGCATTCCGGTGGAAATCGCCGCAGTGATGGATCTTGAGGGTGAACCTCCGACCACCAGTAAAAAAACCCAAATGCAGAGTAGAGAGTAAGTAATTAAAAAACATAAAACCCTAAAAATAAAAACTTGCAGCCATTGTTGAGTGAAAATACACTTAGGGGGAGTCTTGCAGTAGTAGGGCGCTGGTTCATTAACACCCCTAATCCTCCATTGTTTACCAAAGACATGCATATAATTTCACACTGTAACCATTCGTCATCTACTATTTAGTCACACAACCTAATAACAGTGGCCGTATGTACTAGCTTTTAGCCACATAACTAAGTAAAAACAGTGGCCATTGCTCACATTTAGCCACGCATAATATATTCTTAATAGTTTTGTTTTTTTTTAATTTACTAAGTAATAAAATCTACTCTTCCGTCACACAACATTATTTAAGCGTGGCCATACATTCCTTTTTGGTCACACGAATATAAAATCATAAAAACTCCGTGGCCGTTTGGTGCATTTCACCACTGTTTTTTAAGTGTGACAAATAAGTGCCACGTGTTTTTATAAAACAGTGGCTAAAGCCACTGCATCTGATTGTTGTTGTCACATAAACAAAAAAATATGTGGCTAAAAGGTCCAAAGGCTATATATTTGGCCATGGGTACAAAATATGTGTGGCTAAAACTAGTGTTTCTTACCTTTAGCCACATTTTTTTAAACCTTGGCTAGGCGTTTTCGAAAAAACTGTGGCTAAAGCCACTTTTTGACGTAGTGATCTTAAAGTCAAAACAATCAGATGTCACAATGGCACTAAATTTAAAAATCATGTTTTGAATTCATTTTGTGAAGAAAAGGGAATTGTTAGACAATTTAGTGCTCCTAGAACTCCACAACATAATGGTGTTGCTGAAAAGAGAAATAGGACACTAATTGAAGCTGCTAGGTCAATGTTAGCAAACTCTAAACTCCCTGTGATATTTTGGGCAGAAGCAGTGAATACTGCCTGTTATGTCCAAAACAGGATTTTGATTGTCAAAGGCAAGAACAAGACACCCTATAAGCTTTGGAGAAAAAGAAAGCCAAATATTTATTTCTTTAAGCCATTTGGATGTCTTGTTACAATATTGATAACCAGTGAGCTATTGCCCAACTTTGCAGAAAAGGCAGATGAGGGATATTTTGTTGGATATTTTAGTGTGTCTAAGGCATACAGAGTATACAACAAGAGAACCAAAATTGTTGAAGAAACAATAAATGTGTCTTTTAATGAAAAATCTTCTAACAATTTTGAGTCTCAGCCCACTTGGTTATTCGATATTGATGCACAAACTACTGCTTTCAACATAACTGTTGAGAAGCCTGTGAGTTCTTCAGTGCAGGAACAGAATCATTACAGGTCAGCTGATGAACATTGCAAGAGCAACCAGGCTGGAATCAAGAAGCCAATCTCATTCTCTTCAATGAGCATCAAACCTATCTTGCCAAGCAATAGGAACAAACCTTCTGAAATAATTTAAATTGATACTAAAATTGTTCCGGTTGAAGTCCAAGCGGAACCTGTTTCTCCGGTTCAAGTTCAACCGGAATACTCAATTTTAGAAACTGTCGAGAACACTGATTCAGGGTCATATAAACCTAAAAATTCAAATGATGCTACATCAAATGAGCTAAATTCTGAGCATCTAACTCACAATTCATAAACCATTTCTCATGAAACAGTTGAAGTTTCAGATCATGTGTCACACATTGGTGATGTTGAGCTTGATCACATACTTCCTCGGCTCAATATACCCTCAAATGGAAGAAGCCACGAATTCCCTATGCTTCTAGACAGAAGAATCAACAAGAAACATCCTTTGGAAAATGTCATCGGAGATGTGTCATCACCTGTGTTGACAAGAAGTAAATATGTTGATGCAAACATTTGTTTGTATGCTGCATTTTTGTCTAAAGAAGTACCCAACAAGGTAGCTGATGCCTTGAAAGATAATAGCTAGGTAGAGGCAATGCAAGAAGAGTTATTTCAAATCAACAAGCATAAAGTTTGGGAATTGGTAGACTTGCCTGATGGAGCCGAACCAATTGCTACTAAGTGGGTGTTCAGAAACATGAAAGATGACAGGGGCACTGTAATTAAGAACAAAGCAAGACTAGTTGTGCAAGGCTATGTACGGGAAGAAGGCATAGATTATGATGAATTGTTTGAACCTGTGGCTAGATTGGAAACAATCAGAATTTTTCTAGCCTATGCTGCCTTCAAAGACTTCCAAGTATTTCCAAATGGATGTCAAAAGTGTCTTCCTGTATGGCCTGCTGGAACAAGAAGTGTATGTCAATCAACCTCCTGGTTTTGAAGACCCTCACCATCTAAAGAGGGTGTGCAAGCTAATCAAAGTTCTGTATGGTCTCAAACAAGCACCTAGAACCTGGTATGAAACTCTTTCAAACTATCTTCTAGAGAATGGCTACAAGGGGAGGAGCAATTAATAAAACACTTTTTGCTAAGTGTGTTGGTAAGGATACATTGATGGTACAAATTTATGTGGATGATATTATTTTTTGTTCATCTAATATTGTATTGTGCAAGGAGTTTAAAACTTTGATGCAGTCAAAATTTGAAATGAGTTCCATGGGAGAATTATCATTCTTCTTGGGATTACAAGTGAAGCAAACTGCAGCTGGGATTTTTCTGAACCAGTCAAAGTACATTCAAGATATGCTGAAGATATTTGACATGCAGACATGTTCAAGTGCAAAAACTCCTATCACCACTTCCCACAAGTTAACCAGTGACTTAAGTGGCAAACCAGTGGATATACACATGTACAGGGCGATGATAGGATCACTGCTGTATCTTACTGCAAGTAGACCTGACATTATGTTCAGTGTTTGCTTATGTGCAAGATATCAGTCCTCACCAAAGGAGTCTCACATGCTAGCTATTAAGAGAATTTTCAAGTATTTGAAGGGTCAACCAAAACTGGGTATGTGGTATCCTAAAAATTCTGACTTCTCCCTTAGAGCATTTACTGATAGTGACTATGGAGGATGTGATATAGATAAGAAATCAATATCAGGAGGATGTCAATTTTTTGGTGAAAGACTTGTCTCCTGGCAATGCAAGAAACAAACTTGTGTTTCTACATCAACTGCTGAGGCTGAATACATTGTTGCCTCAAGTTGCTGCAGTAAACTTCTTTGGATCCAAAATCAGATGCTTGATTATGGGATCACCTTCATGGAAACTCCAATTTTTGTAGACAACAACAGTGCCATCTTCATCATCAACAATCCAGTGAAGCACTCCAAAAAAAAGCACATTGATATAAGGTATCATTTTATTATAGATTATGCAAAAAAGAATCTGATCAAGTTATTCAAAGTTCATACCGATCATCAATTGGCTAATTTGTTTACTAAAGCTTTTGATGAGGCAAGATTTTTTCTACCTCATCACAGCCATTGGGATGATGAACTTTGACTAACACAAAACTTTTCACAACCTTAATAAAAGAGAGATTTGTGTCTAAGAGTCCGTCTCTTGATACAAAAAGAAAAAGAAAATGAAAATTTCGTGTGTTAATTAGAAACCATTTCAGTTCATAGTCAGTAACTGCTGTCAATTTATAAAAAATTAACACAAATTTTCAAAAATCATGTGTTTTCAAGTTCCGGTTCAATCTGTGAGAAAAGAACTTTTGAAAATCTCCACGTGAACTTCAACCGGAAAAATGCTTTGTACTTATGTGACAAAAAGTTTTTGAAAAAATTTATTCCAAGCGGAAAAATTATTCGCTTGAAGTTCAAACGGAAGAAACTTAGTTTTTAAAATATAAAGGAGAAAATGGGTTCCGCTTGAACTTCCGGGTCAACTAGTCAAAATCACTTTTCATTAAATTACCCGGAAGGCACAACTTTTTAAGCGGATAAACAATAAATTACCCATTAAGTTTATAACCATTAAATATCCGAGGTTTCAGTAAATATCCTTTTGGATAATGACATGCTATAATGTATTGTACCGTATAAATCGCTAAGCACAAGTCACATCAGTTACTGAATGGTTGCGTTAAAACCTCTCTCATCCACGTCACCGACAAAAAAGGTAAAAAGCCCTAGTTTACCGTCATTTCCCCATTTCTCACAAACCCCACTCCCAAATTTCTCTCCAAACCTCTCCGTAACTTCCCAAAACTGTCAATTTCTCATTCGAATCTTAAGTCAACAATGGCTCCCAAGGCGAGTACAAGTGGCAAGAAGCATGCCAGTGATTCGAAGTTCCCGGTGGAACACAACCTGGTAGCCTATCTTGAAGCACCTGGTAAAACCGATATTTACAACGGCATGATCGAATTCCTAAAGAAGTCCCATCTTCATCACGCGCTGACTGTTGAAGCGGTGATTTTTGAAGAAATTGTGGAAGAATTCTGGTCTCATGTCCAGGTAGTTGAACATAGCAACGGTGGTGAAGCAATCGTGTCAACAATTCAGGGCACAACAATGGAAATAGATGAAGCAAAGGTGAGAAAAGTGTTGAAACTAAGGGATGAAATTGGATATGTGGCTGTCGATTCCAAGAAGTATCTACCACTATTCAGAGACACTAGATACGGTGGTTTGTTGCAAAGCAAGACCATCAAAAAGGGGCAACTGCCACACAACTGGAGGTTTCTGGACCACACAATTTTGGTGTGTCTCACTCCAAAGAAGGGTGGCTTTGATGAACTTGCTGCTGAACAGGCTTCAGCCTTCTATGCTGTGGTAAAGGGTGAAAATTTCAACTTTTTAAAAACTTATTTTCCATGCCTTAAAAATGAATACCACACCTGCCTATGTTTATCTCTATCCCAGGTTTTTAACTTGCATTCTCAAAGAAGAATACCCTCAAATTATTTTAGGTGGTTCAATTTTGCACCAAAAGCTTCTGAATGAGAAAACTTTTTCTAACCTAGCTTTAAATAAGACATTATTTCTTGGAAGGGATACAGACCATCCCCTGCTAATTCCAAGGCAGTTTCCTGATGAGCCTGCCCAAGCTGAGGTTGTTGCTGCAACTGAACACCCTGCTCAAGATGACAGGACTACAAGCCCCATAGTTCCTGATCCCGCATATGTCCCCACTTCCTCTACATTAAAAAGTTACCATTTCAAAAAGAGGAAGTCCACTGATCAAACAACCACCACTGCCACTACCTCATCTGAATCTCCACCTGTCATTTTTAAGAGAGGGAGAAATATGGTTGCTAGGTCTCCTCCACCTATGCCCACTAACCAACCTGAAGCTTCAAGCCCGGCTAAAGGCAAAAAGCCCAAGCGGAAAAAGCCAACCAAACTAGGATTATCTCTTAGGGATGAACCTTCTTTTGAGGGGGAGTCAATAGACAAGGATGTACAATCCCCATCCGAAAGGTTTTCACCCCTACACCCCCTATCACCCAGCAGTGACAATTTATTCATTTTTTATCCAAATGAGGGTGTTATTAACTCACCAACCTCATTACCTGAGAACATTCTGATGGATCTAGACCCTGTTTCATTGAGCCCCCACTCTTTAACGGAGGTGAATCTCAGGAGTGATGATGAGATTCATACAGAAAGGGTTGTTGCTGCCCATGAGTCCCCACTGGACCTTGGTGCTAGCAGTAACATCAATGAGACCCAATCTGTCTGTGACACCCGAGAATTTCAAGGTTAACTTCCGTTAGACAAACCCGTTAGTTACGTTATAAGTGTTAACTTAAGTAACTAATGCTTAACTAGGCCGAATACGTCCACGACCTTTGGTTGATCACCGAACCCGTCCATATGTGTTATGTGTTCATCATTGATTGTCTTTATGTGCAATGTGATTTAAATACATGACTTATTATTGTGAATAGCATGATTAATTGTAAATACTTGATTATGTGAAAATTGCCTAAATTTGGTAGTCAGCGAAACTACCGAGCGAAACTACAGATTCGCCCGGTGGCAGGCTAGACTGATCAAAGTACCCGAGATCAGAGCTAGTTTCGCCTGGCCAGCGAAACTGCCAGCGAAACTAGCCTCTGATATAAATAAACTTAATAAACCCTAGTAGCCTCATTTTGCTCAAACCACACAACACACACACACACTCTCCTGGTCAGCTGAGAAGATCACCTAAGGACCAAGACCCCAGCCTCAATACCATCATCTCACCTCATCCATCGATCCTAGAATCATCCGTGAGTCCCAAAAACTATGTTCTATGCTTTTTTCTATATGTTTTCTTCTTAAAGCATGCTCAAATCTTCATGTAACTGCTTGATCTGCTAGTATATTGTTTAGGAATGCTAGTTTTACCATAAAGTCAGAAACTTTACGTTTAAAAACAAACCATGATGATGATTTATGCAATTTTGGTCATTTTAGGGTTTAGAAGTGCTTTTTGGTGATTTGATGACAAAATGCATGTTAAACGTGTTAAAGTTGCTTGATTTATGTTAGAAAATGCCCATGGATGCTAAATAATGAATTGCATGTAAGATCAGAAGCTGTTAGGTTGATTTTTAGGCAAATCCGTATGTTTTTCGCGACCAGCGAAACTGTCTGTTCTCTGGGCGAAACTAAGTAGCGAAATTATATCCCCTTCCAGCGACACTGACCAGCGAAACTATAGTGTCGCCGGGTAACCTGACCAGACCAGCTCGAGCGAATCTACCGAGCGAAATACCTGAACGAAAGTTCAAACCAGTTTCCCTGCGAAACTAGGCTAGCGAAACTGCGTCAGCAGTTTCGGGCGAAACTAGCCTAGCGAAACTGTGTCACCGGGCATTGCCTAGCGAAAGTGCTGCCCGTGCACCTAGCGAAACTGCCTAGCGAAACTATGCTAGCGAAACTAAGACCTGACCTAAAAACCAAACTTGTGAAATTTGCTTAAGTGTTATGCCATGACTTACATGATTATGCCATGATGAAACATGTTTGATATCTGATTCATATGAACCCTTGTTTATGATCAACCATTGGTGTCGTGTGTCGGTATGTCGAGTCATAGTTGCAACATGCTATGTTATAGGCCATAGTGACGTTAAGTAAAGATTAGACACGAAACTAATACTTAAGACCTAAACGTGTTCTAGGTCTTCGTTAAACAACAATATTTGGATTACTTGAAGTGTAGCAGTGCAACCAAAGGTGAGTGTCACTAACCCGTTTACCGTGAGTCCGTTTGGGCCACACCGAACAATTTAACGAAAAACAATGCTGACAAACTCGAGAGTGCTAGGCACCTCACTGATAAACTTGAGAACACGGGATGCTCGGCACCCGCTTGATGAACTGAAGTGTTTTATGGGAACACTTGTGAACTCTGAACAAACTGTTTTTCTGAAACGAAACTGAAAACGTTTTAATATGGCTAGTGTAGGTTAAAGTCTAAACCATATGATATCACATGTTTTCTAAGGATGCCTTATAACTTAAAAGTCCTCAACTTAAATTGTGCCATTAATTTGTGAAAGCGAGGGGATGTTGGGTAGATCTACTGGAGTTTGACAAACTCCGCCCCGTGGCACGGGAAGTGCACGGAGGAACAATATCAGCCTATTTGACCGTGGTCCCGAGAGGACACGGGGGAGGCAAAAACCGCGATGACTAGGTCCGCACCGTACGGGATGGCTCGGCCCCCACAAAATAAGTCAGCTTTGGTACAAACTTCCTTAGAGCATGGAACAACGGATTAGCTACCCGCGATATCGGTTGAGTCCTTTAACTTTACGGAACTAGTACATACCCGATGACGTAGGTCACGGACAAACCATTCATAAACTGAGATTTAATTACGAGCATTGCTTTTCACAAATAATTATGTTGTAAGTATACTTGACACGAATTATGATTATGAGACCGGGCCAATGCATGACAAGCCCACTGTGAACTCACCAACCGTTAGGTTGACACTTGCGTGGTTTAAACTTTTGCAGATCGCTAAGGAGTATCCGCTGGAGGTTGGCATGGCACGAGAAGATATTTATTTCTGTTTAAACTGAACTTGGGAATTTTAAAACAACATTTATGTAAAGCACGTGGTTAGTGCTAAGGACAATTATTTTTTCCGCTGCGTATGTAATTTAAGACTTGATTTATAACCTGTGTTTGAACTAACCCTGATTCGTTTAGTATTTGTAACTATGGTTGTGGATCCTGGTCTAGTCGCGCCCCTTAACGGTATAAACTCCGTTAGTGGTATTTTGGGGGTGTGACACTGTCCCACGGGTCCTTCATTGGAACCAAGGGTTGCTGAGACAGTTGAGGAGAATCCCAAGTGCCAAGAAGCCATGGGTACCAGGGTTGATCAATCCAGGATTGATAACCTGGTTTTGTCCAAGGATACTGGTAAAAGGCCACTTGAGGACAGTTATACACTACCTGAATTGACGAATCGCCTGAGTTTAAAGATGGACCAAAATACCGGTAATCGCCTGAACACGCGAAGTAACTAAAGCTGAAAAGGGTTCCTCAGTCACAGACTATCTGGTATGATCCCTCACAATGGCTCGTCACTCAAAACTCACTCGGTTAAGTTTTCTATTTTACTTTATCTTATTTTTATTTTTTTATTTTATTCTTTTATTTATTTCATCTTGTCTAGTCTTATTTTATTCATCTTTTTATTTATTTCGTGTTAAGTTGTCAAATATAAAATCTCTCGGGCTTGAGTTCAGGGAAAGCTTTTCAGTAATAAACGGGATTAACTTTGGGTGTTTGATGATAAAATTAAGTTTGATTCTAGTTGAATTGTAATTGGGTTAAAACATGTAAATGGGTTGTGTGGGCGTATGGTTGGTCGTAAATAGGCCCTATAGGCCGAATTTTGTAGCTTGTTGACCAAGCATTGGCTTTCCTATATAAGGATGGCTAGACTAGATGTTTAGGGTTGCTTCTCTTTTGGTGTTCTTGTGTGTTTTGCAATTTCAAGTGTACTGAATTTCTCATTGAGAATTCGGCATTCATCAAGTGTATCAATCGAATTCTTCAAGTGCTTACAATTGGTTTGTGTGATCTTTATTGTTTTTCTATTTGTTTTTTATCGATTATATTGATTATTCTTGAATCGTCACTAATCACCGGATTTCGCACGGTGATTAGTCGACTTGATATCGCGTGAGGAGAGATTTCGATCCTTACATCTATAAAAGCCGCTCTCCTAAAGTACAATGTTGCTTATCACACGCAAGATATCCCATCTGTCGAATTTTATTCTTTTGGTAGTTGTATTTGACTTTTTGTTATCGTTTGAGATCAATGGTTGTCAATGATCTTATCTGCACTATATATAGCTTAGTTAGCTCTTAGTTTACACACGGTTCATGATCAACTTGTAATAGTGTAACTTTGAGTTAATGCAAATAGTGCCGAGTATTTTATACATCGCTGTTACTATCTTTATGTAATCAAACACCTACATTGTACAAGAGAACTAAAATATGCTTAAGTGAAATATAACTTCATTCCGCAGACTTATATTTACAAGTAGAGGTTTCTTGTTAAGTTAAAATCTAATTAACACTGATCCTACAATTAGACCTAGCTAGATGATAACAGCGGACTGAGTAGCCAGAGCTCTCACTTTCCATTGTGTCCTGATCGACTCCGATTCAACTTACCGCTACTATACTGCCCATGATGGGTATACTTGCCCGTGTAATGTGGTGAAATAGTAGTTGTCAAGTAAATCAGGTATATTAAATTTAAAATCTTAAAAACTGCTAAAAATGTTAAAAAAAAAATATAGCCATACTTTATATACACCTCAGCACACGCCAAGGTGCGCCACGATTCACATTATTAGTAGGAGGATTAGCGGCCACAAGTCGTGGATAAGCATTGCGAAGATGACGAGGGTCTCCGTAGTTATAACAAGCTCAAACTTGAACCCGAACATTTGGAGCTTGAGTGATTAGGGGCTGAGCAGGCATTTGAGCCACTAGTTAGGCCCTCAGGGGTTGCGCTCTAGCTGGGTAGCGACAGTTATGGTTAAGATGATCATAACGACCATAATTTAGGCATTTCCAGCATAGAACCTGTGCAGGGTGGTGGCGTTTACAGATGTTGCACTCAGGATGGGGCCCATTAACTGCTTCTTGGCTGGTGGGGAAAAAGGGGTCATTTGAGTAGTAGGAGCAGTAGGAGCAGTAGGTGCAGTTGTTACAACATAATTCCTTGACTTCCTCTTTTTCTTAATTGCATTCAAGGTAGAGGACTCAGCTTTCATTTCCTTCCCAATCTCAACCTCCTTTTTCTCAGTTTTCTCATTCTTTTCATTCTTAG
>JBCNJP010000008.1:31975284-31995420 GCA_039602395.1 Deinandra increscens subsp. villosa | reverse complement strand
GAGCGTGTCCCGAGCCTTAGAAACTTTTATAAATATACCCTTAAGTGTTTTATAGCATAAAATAACAGTTCATAGAAGTTCAGGGGCTTAAATTGTAATTATAAAGTAGAGGGGCCAAAACTGTTAATTGCTGATAGTTGGCCCGCGTATCGCGAGACCCAGCCCCTACCCCTGCGCGATACGCGACGCGTACAGTGGCAGATTCTTTGAATTGGTCCGATTTTGAGCCACATACACTTTTCTTGCTCTCCAATCCAGTCTGATTCGTGTCGTTTTGGCCGAATTAGTCACTCCTCGACGTGTATCCACCTTAGGCGACCTCAAACCCTATAAATAGAGGCTGTAATCATCCATCACAACTCGCCAATTTCGAGATCTTTGATCTAAAAACCCTAAACCACAACCGAATCTTCATCAGTCGAATACGAGCTGCACAAGAGGAGTTAGAAGGCGAATTTCTGCAGTCAACCCTTATTAGGTATGATCTACAATAACCTCTTTCAGTTTTTCCAAAATCGATCTCTAAGTATGGTTTTTAGAAATGATGCAAAATTAGGGTTCTTGAGCTTGTTTTGTCAAAATCGGGAGATCGGGTGGGAATTAGGGTCTGAATTTTTGTAGGTAATCCTAATTTAATGTATTTTAAGAAAGCCCTAAGTGTATTTCACAATTGGAAAAGGTTTGGTAAAGGTTTTGTTAACGGGTCAAAATTAGGGTTTTCATGTCGTTGTTCTGCCCAAATCGAGTAAACGGTTTTGAATTAAGCTTTGCCATTTTAAAAGATATTATAAAATGTTATAATGGATAATACCCTAAGTTGGTTTTGAATAAAAATGAGTTTTAATAATAAAACGAGAATTTTATGAAATTAGGGTTTTGAAATAAGAATATTTAATATAAAATAATCCGGAGGGTTTGGGGACTTCAATTTTGATATGGTAACATGTTTATATATATAGTAAGTGTATATGAAGTTAAAATGAATAAATAATGAAGTATTAAAAATACCGAGTTAATCGGATATTAGAAGTTCGTGCGGACCGGAAGGGTAGGCGCCTGTACACTGGGGTTTCTGGCATAGCGGGGGTGTCGCCATCCCATCTGGGCAATGGCATCCCAACACTGGGCGACCCCGGAGTGAGTGTCTACTTATAGGAATGCACGTCTTCATAATTATCAATAAAAGCAGATAATATGCCTCCAGGGGCATTCTGGTCATTTTGACCCTTAAAAGTATATAAACTTAATAATATACATTATTAAGTAGATAAAGTGTTAAAATAAACATAAGAAGTGTTTATTATATAAAACCTTGCGTTAACATCATACAATACGCAACTAGGTTTAAATCGGAAAGCGTAAAGGAGGTTCTGACTGATTTAATTGGCTTAAGAGAACAAGGTGAGTTCTATGAACCCACTTTTAAATGTTTTTAATATTTAAATGTTTTCGGGCTGATATACATGCAACGATGAATATTCAACTGTTACTTGAAAAGTATTTGAGATGTCTTTACTTGTTTTGTGTTGATACACATACGTGAAAAAGTTATAATACTTATAACTGTTTTAAAGTTATTATTACCTGTTATTACTGTTTTCGGGAAGGTTATAATGAACGGGTAATAAAGAAGTTAAACTTTTAAAGGAAAGTTTAAAAAGAGGAAAATGAGTTTTTGAGGATAAAGGAAATGACCCTTGGGGTTATTTTAAAGAAGTTTTAAATCTAAGCACAGATTGTCTGGTAAGAGGGGGGTTGTACAATCCAAGCAGTGGAAATGAAGCCACTGGAGTAACGACGGTTACTCAAAAGGTCGGGAGGCGACGGCCAACCGAAAGGGGCTAAAGTAGTCCCAGAGGATAGACAATGCTTAGTAGAAGATGTTTTGCTTATAATGTTTTGTATGACTTTCTTTATGCAAAATGATTATTAGCAGGGAAGATGATTTAGAGTATTAAATGATTTTTTAATACTGAAGGTTTAAATGTTATGTTTGGTATAATTCTTTTATGTCTTATATCCATTAAATGTTTATAAAGAAGGGGTCGTTAGGCCCAAATGTTTGAAGTAACCTTTCGAGGTTAAGGTAAAGTTTTAATACTTAGAACTCACCAGCGTAAGCTGACTTTTTAAAGCATGTATATTAGGTGAGGTTAAAGATCCAAGCATCAAGGGAAAGGCTCATGTTTGAGCAGAGTGGATGGGCAAGCTATTAGGAGAAGGCTATACGGGCATGCTGGCTTAAGTAATGTAGATAGATGCATATCTATTAATCGTTATCTTTTATAGTTATCGTTAACCGTTGTAGAAATTTTATCTTACTTGTACTTGGCATTATAAATAAATACAAGTTTTAAATTTCCGCTGCTTTAGTTATCTCTGTTATACCTTGTGTTCATGAGTAAATCCGACACGTGACCCCTCCTGGAGCCAAGTCTGGGAGTGGGCGTCACAAATTCACACACAAGGAGTACAACCGTGTGAGGTGTGATCCAGATTAGGATCCAAGTCTTTAGTTACAACCAAGCCAAAAATGAAAGATAAGACAGTCATATAATGCGTTTTAGAATGAAGCATTCACGATCATCAAAGGACATTGGCATCTTATTGTCACATATCTGCGAGACGCTCAGCAGATTGAATTGCAGATTTGACACAAGGTTGACTTTTTCAAACGACACTTCACCATTAGTTAGGTAACCGGTTCCAATTATTTGACCACCTTTCTTATTTCCTCCAAATGCAACAGAACCTCCTCCAGATATCAGTTTGACATCATGCAAGATATCCTTATCACCCGTCATGTGCCTTGAACAGCCACTATTCATGTACCACAGATTTATTGATTTCTTTCGTTGTTCCTGCACAAACAAAGAAAAGATTAGTTCACAGATGAACCCAGGTCTTTAGGACCTTGGGTCTTTCTGGTGGTCTTCTTCTTAGGCGGACGAGGAGCAGGAGTGGTGGCTTGAGCAAAAGGCTTTTGAGGATCAGCCAAAGGTGACCATGGAGCACGAGGATGTGAGGTTATTGGAGTTTGACTGCTTGCAGTTCCAGGGACCACCGGTTGAGAGTACCCAGTACTTGCACCTAAACCTCGTGTAGCATGAGATGCATGCCTCTAAAGAACTGTTGATTCTGGAAATTAGGCTTGAACATTTGCTAATTATTCATGTAGTCATAGTCTTCACCATAGTTAGCATAAAACCGAGGCCATGGTTAAGTGAAAGGAGGCCTCGTCATTCTTGGTCCATAGGGAGAAACCATTGGTGGATTGTACCCCATGTGTGCTTTTGTTGAGTTAAATAGACAACCCCGAGCAGCATGACTTGGGTCTCCGCATAAAAAACACCCAATAGTATTGGCAGACCCACTTGGATTCATGGTAATAGTTGGAACCACATTTTGAACTGGTGTGACCTTTATCTCAGCAACAGGTTCTCCTTCCCCTTGATCAGCAGCTTTCTTATTTGGCCTTTTGTTGTTGTTTTTCTTTTTAGCAATTGAACCATCACCTTTATTTACTTCCAAGTTCATGGGTACATCAACAACTGGTTCAGCAACATGTGGATGAGATACCACAGTCTTCTTCGTAGAAACAACATTTTCAGTCGAAAATTCATTCTTCTTACTCTTTGCAGGCTTCGTGGCAGGTTTTGAGGTACTCGCGACATCTTGAGAGTTTGACGGTATGGTGTTGCATGACTTGAACAATTTTATGGAAGACATCGGAGTGACTTGAGGTGGGAACATCACATGTGCAGGAGCCAAGGAAATCACCTTACCATCAGTGATTGTGACAAAGTGTTGTGTGTTACCCATGGGTTTACCATCACCCAAATTCAGTTTATTTAGTGCAACAGAAGCCAGTTCACTTGAAAGATCAGTATGGCCAGAATCTGAGTTAACAGTTTTAGCTTTGGGCTTTCGCTCCTTCGAAGCTTTAGGTCTCTTTGAAACAGATTTTTCTTTAAACATTACTTGAGTTTCACTAAAGACTAAAGATTGAGATTCGCTAAAGACTGAAGATTGAGATGTTATCTCATTATTGGTTATTAATTTTAAGAACTCACATTCTGCCTGACCGTATCCTCAGATAGACCAGTATCAACTAATTGAAATGAGTTGGATTCAAATTAATTTAATTTTAGTGCACTTTCAACAGATGGAAGACTCGAGCCACTTTCATAGCCAGACAATTTGTCTTCCATTTGCTGATTTTCGGACTTGCTAGGAACTGACTCATTATTCAATAACTTGATGCGGCTTCGGGAGTTTATTTTAGTTAGTTCAGGTATTGGAAAATAATTATGATTGAGAGGATGCTCAACAACAGCATCATCAATTTCCCTGGTTAAACCCAAACCACTTTGTACACGTTTGAAAATATCCTTAGCCACATCACCTGCCAAGTTAGAGGGATTAAGTTTCATTAAGTCAATAATTTCCCGAGCTTGAACATAGTTCTTGCTTAGGGATGAGTAACGAGTCACTAAATCCTCTAGCTGAGTACGAAGAGCCACTTCAGCATGTTTCATGACCTCAATATCATCCTGCAAGGACTTTAATTTGGCCAGGAAATCCAGTTCCTTAGCTTGCATTGACTTGACAAGACACTCATTCGCTATCGCCTTTTCAAGTAACTCTTTGTTGTAAAGGCGATACCGAGCAACTTCCACTACATAGGACTCTGAGCATAATTTGGATTTTACCGTATCGGGAATGTGATCCTTTTGACGGTTAATTGAGTTTTGTTCAGCATCAGATTCAACTTTGGAAGTACCAACTGCAGTGTTAGAAACAAGAGCAACATCTTCAGAGATTTCATCCACATCAGCCATAAATGCAAAATCGGTTGGATAAAGCGGATCATCACAAAGATGAATGAATTGGAAATTTTGAAAGGATTTGAGAGAGAAATGGGTTATGAAGGAGGTGAATTATGGAAGAACAAGAAAGAAATCAAAAAGTCTTTAATGTCGAAGGAATGGAGATACATCGCTCAAGTTTTCATTTCCTGCTTGGACGACAGAAAAGGGGGTTCTGATGGTCTTAACTTAATTTGGGCTGAGGCTATGCTTCTGGTATGTAAAGGGAAAAAGGCCAACATCCCTCAGCGTATCTTCGACGCAATGGTTTCTAACATTCAAGCGCTGAAGAAGTCGAGATGGCTCCTGTATCCAAGATTTTTGCAAATGATAATCGCTCACTTAGAGCCGGAACTGCCAAAGCTGGGTGTAGCTCTTGTTGTAACTCCTATGCACCCAAGAATTTTATCTGATTGTGCTGCTAAAAGACCCGATTTCTCCGGATACACCACTTACCTGATGAAGCATATGTACTCTGAAAAGAGGTACGAATATATTCAGAAGCTGATACAATCTGAAAACAAGAGGAGAAACGACGGAAAAGAAAGTGAGAATGTTAAGGGAAAAAGGAAACAGTATGTAAGAAGCTCTGGTAAAGAACCAGCAGATGAAATTGAAGATGAATTTGAAGAGATGGCACAGCTAGAAAGAAGATCAAAGCAAAAACGTAGTGCCACTACTGAAGAAGAAGTCGGGGGAAGCAAGAAAAGAAAAGTTGATCCTCGATCTGAGTTGGATCAGGATGTTATTAGAAATGTAAACACCTCTTTGGCCAATGAACTTGAAATGATCAAAACCAAGCTGGTCAACTCTGAGATTAGAGAGAAGGAGAAGGATAAGCAGATTAAATGTCTGAATGAGATTGTTGTAAAACAATCTTCACTTTTAAAATCTCTGCTGGTAAATATGAATGAGATAAAGAAGCACCTGGGTCTGCCTGATCAGATGAGCGAAGCTGAGATTGATTCTATGACTGATATTTCAAAGTTTACAACTGGAGTAGCAGGTGGCAGTAGTGCTGGTGGAAATGAAGCTGGTGGAAGTGGTGCTGGTGGAAATGAAGCAGGAGGAAGTGATGCTGGAAATGATGAAGCTTTCGATGCCATCAATGTAGGTGACTTAAACCTTTATGACTCTGGACCCCACAAACAGCCAGAGATTGTCGAGGCATAATTCCACCACCTTATTGATGAAGATGATGAAGATGATGAGATTGAAGATCTTTCTGAGCCTGATAACTATTCTTTGAAAGAAAATCCTCTAACTTATCAAGCAAGGATAAGTTCTATCAGCCAAGAAGTGATCGATTTAAGAAGAGATGAATGGTTCACAAAGCCCGCTATTGAAGAACAGACTCCTTTATTCCAAAACATCTCACAACCGAAGAGGAAAGAGTCTGATCGTCACATCATCAGCTGGAAATTCAATGCTGACATACATGCCTTTATGATTAAAAGAAGAGGGGGCAGTATCTCATATGTGCACAAACGTGATAGCTTCAAAACCTTGCCCAGATGGGATCTGAGGAGGCTGGCAGATCTTCCCTTAATTGACGAAGACAAAAGTACAAGGGCCAGCAATTTGAAGATGATGCTGCAGCAGGCTGTGAAAGACGACTTTAAGTCCTTCGGGTATATGAGAGGAGAAAGGAGGAAATCAAAGTCTGAAATTGATGAGAGGACTGGAAAGCCCAAAATTTCCCTGAGGTACAAACCAGCAAAAACAATGAACCGGGTTAGAATTCCTGATCAACAGCTATCCAGGCTGCAATCATTCAAGAAATGGTTCTATGACAATCAGACTGGTGAAGCAGTTATCAGACTGGGCGAAGATGCTGAAATCAGGCTGTTTGATCCTATGGAAGTCTTCTCATTCAGCAATGACGATCTGAAAACCTTGTGCGAAAATCAAATTAGATGTGGGGCAGGAGACGACACAGCTGAAGAAGCAAACCTGTTCATGAGGGTTGCTAACAAGGCCCGGGGGATCATTAAAGAAATTAAAGATTTAGCACAGAAGGTAAGGGTTGCTGAAGAAAGACAGGAAGAAGACAGAGAGCTGGCAAACCTGATGAACACTGCTTGGGGCGGACGTGGTGAATCATCTGAGCAGGTTGTGAAGCCGGCTGATGTCCCCGTTGCTGATGAGTCAACTATTTTGGGGGAATCAGGGACAACAGATTTGAACAAAGAGCCGAGCGCAAATGAAGCCGAAGCAGAAAAATGAAGATCCAGAGGCTGAATCCCTCCCTAGGGGGAATATTGAAGATCAATGTAGGGAGAAATTCATAGTTTTGTTTAGTCGGCTTGTTTAGTTTAGTTTCATTTGTAATATTGTCTTTTGTTAGCTAGCGAAACTACCGAGCGAAACTGTTGTTTCGCTCGGTATCTAGATTAGGGTTGTCTCAGTGACAGTTTCGCTTGGCCAGCGAAACTACCAGCGAAACTGTCTACTGATCTGTATAAATAGTAGCCTTTGTGCTCTCATTTGTAACCTTTGCAACTTTTGCAACCCTAATACAAGATTTCTGATTATTGGTAAGTTTGGTGACGGCTAGGAGCATTCTATTCAGTCTTTGTAGCTATTGTTCATCTCTTATCATCTATTTGGTTGTAGTTGTGATTGTTCAATACTAAAAACCCATTTTAGCTATTGGAAATCATCTTTTATTGATATTTGATTGGTTTTCTTCTCAAAACACCTTCATTAGCACTGATTAAGATCAGTGAGGACCAACACTTGGCCTCCTTCTTAGACCCCTTTCTGGTAAGAGTCCTTCCTTCACGTGGCTGTCAGTCAGTCTTCATGCGAAGCGGATAGCATCTGCAAGTGTCTGAGGATTGCTTGCCCAAAGAGCATCTCGGATAACCGTAGGAAGCCTACCAATGTATTACTTGACACACTTGTACTCTGGTGTAACCATGTCGGGAAGCAACAACTTATGCTCATGGAATCGCTCGTTGTAGGCATGGTTCTCCCCACTCTCTTACTTAAGGTCATGGAACTCATCTTCCAGTTTCTTCATTTCGCTCCTTGGGCAATACTTTTCCCTCATAGCAGTTTTGAGCTGGTTCCAAGTCATCGCTTGAATAGCAGTTTCCCCCCGAGTCCTCTTTTCATTGTTCCACCATGAGAGTGCACCCTTAGTTAGGGCGCTGGTAGAATGGCGAACCTTCAGATTGTTTGGGCATTCACTATTGATAAAAGTATTCTCCATGCCCTCGAACCATTGCATCAAACCAACAGGACCTTCAGAACCAGAAAACTTTGGAGGATTGCACGAATTAAAATGTTTGAAAGTGCAATTGGTGTTAGCAGCACCATTATTAACGGGATTAGCATTGACAACTTGTTCTGGACCATCATGTTTGGGATGACGGCCACTATTTATTGAGCGACGAGTCGGGCCATTCTACGATCACTGCGATTGTTGCGAGCCATTCTGAAGAGGAAAAGAATGTTCGTGAGACGAGTGATATAACATGATTGATAATAAATTTTGGAATATGAAAGGACATAAGAGTTCGAGAATCATTAAATTGTGAAAACAAATTGAGCATAAATATCGAGGATCATCGAGGAGCATAAAATTCATAATAAATTATAAAACACAAAACCATGTTGACTTGGATAAAACAAAATGGATTGATTCTCATTTCCCGATTGGGAAATTACCACCGTGACTAATCAGATAAATTTTGGTCTCCCTAGCAGTATAGTGACATGCTTTGGCCTAATAGGTTCCAACGCTCTCACCAGAGGCTCCTAGTTAGGTATCCAGGTCCCACGGTAGATCAGGATTTATAAGCAACACCAGTCTAAGATAGAGCACCCCAGCTACCTGCGTTTTACCTCTTCCAGTTACTACATGTCTACTGCTAGAAACCTATCTCCGACGAAATTTCAAAATCAAATAAAATCGGTTTTTTTCTCTCTCTAAAATGGCACGTAAGGCACCATTACTAAGGAAGGGGCTAGGAAGCCCAAAGAGTTTACTGTGTACATGTGAGTTGAGATCGAGAGGAGTGAAGAAAAGGGTAAAGCTAAGAGGCACCTAAGGATATGAAAATAAGTATATAGGCATTCTAAGCATGAGGCACTCATGCGGGATGCCTAAGCAATAGTCTAGGTCAAGCCATTCTATTAACTTAATTCCCTATTGTCGTGGCTCTGGTACCAATCTGTCACACCCCAACCGACGTCAGAATATGTCAGGGCACGAGGATTGTCGAGATGCACACAACGCTATTAATAGTTGAGATAATATCTTAAACACCCATTTCATAAATATAATAATAATAATCCAACAATAATCCAAACAAAACCAAATAAACAAACAAACATAAGTTCAAATTTTTTTAAGGTCTCAAACTAAGTCCAAGCACCCTAGGTGTCCACAATCAAGTCCATCCTATCAAGCATCGTTTCCTGCAACATGTATAAAGTAAAGAGTCAACTACAAAAGTAGTTGGTGAGTAAACATAGGGTTGCATATATACATAGTTGAAAAAACATGCGAGCTAAGAGTTAGGTGATAATAACAAGTATAATAAACAAGATATAAAATAAAGTACCAAATAGCGTGAACCAACCCTGACAGTTAGGATCTCATCACCAGAAGCCAATTACCGGTCAAGTCAAGTGGGTCGTCACACAAATAGATCTATTATGGTTACCCAAGCTTTTTACAATTAATGTTACGCTCGAGTTTGAGTTTGAGCATAATCCAACAATACATCATACAAGTTCACATACAAGCATGGATTAGGATTTTCCAGAAGTTTCAAAATCAATTATAAGTGATAAAGTGTGAAAAATTTGAGTTAAAATGGATAAAAACGAATTTTTATGTCAAATTATACAAAAAGCGAAATCTGGTAACGATCAGGTAGTATTTGGGAAAGGATATAAGAAATGGAACCAGAAACAAAACACCAGCGTTGCCCTGCCTTAATGGTAAGTGCGCTTCTTGTTAACCCGAAGGTCGTTGTTTTGATTCCAGCAGCCAGCGTTTTTTTTCCTTTGTTTGTTCACTATCCGTTTCAACTCCAAATTGCACCAAATTTTAACCCCACAGCCTTAAAACATGTATAAGAACAGTATGGAACCATAAAATATGATTTTCGAGTTTCACGGGTCCTCCGGTTAAAACCGAAATTCCGTGAAAATCGTGAGTTCGTAAATTACGTTTTTACCTCGAACTTATATGAAACTTCACATGTACTTACTCGTGTGTGTGATATTACACACAAGCATCACACATATTTAGATTCACCCAAGTTACCCAGCTTCAACTCAATTAACGAAAATGATTAAAAATCGAGATTAACACAATTAATTTGAACTAACCAAATAACTTACGAATATTGTGATCAACGACATAACCAAAAAACAAACATATGATAAATGAAACATCAAATTTCAGTAGGATCCTTTATTGATCATCAACCATGATTACAAGAACTGAAAATGGATCGGGTACAAACAAACGAAAAATCTGAAAGGTCACATAAAGCACGGGAAAACTATCTTACTTTTCTTTCCACAAAGCCAATAAGTTACAGTTTTTAAGACCTTGCATCCCAATACCCAAAAGAAAATCGGTCCCCTCATACCTTCTGAGTTCGCTACTTGGAGTGTTACCCCTTTGCCTTTTAACATATGTGTTTGAAAACATGTTGTACAAGGCCGTAAACGGGTCCATGCTACTACTACTTGAACTTACACCTGAATGTTGTGTTTGTTGCCTCATACTTTCATGAATCGTTGATGTTTGACCATATTTAGCAACATACACATCAAAAAACGTTTGAAAGATCTTGGTTAAACTTATTTTTCATATTTATATCAACGTTTGCTTCGTCGGTATACAAATCCAAAGAGAAACAAATACTTTCAAGTAAGATTCGGTCTCACCCACATTTATGCAAGGGTTTAAGGCGACGACACAAGTAATAACTGTCGGCATTTCTCAAAATATTTGATAAATTTTTCTTTCATTGGTTTGATAATATCGGGAAAAGGTGATGACATATATGAATACTCGTTTAATTGTTTACACATCACATATAATTGGTTTAGAACCAAAGAACTAGTGAGGTAATAAACTCACGATAGTAAGGTTGTTGACGTTTTGAAAACATGTAGCAACTTTGTTAATTTTTCAATAAGAGTCCATTGATCATGAGAAAATGGTACCAGTTTAGAAAGCCTTGAACAAAGATCGTTATGATATGACTTTAAACTTTCTTTTTGTTGGATTTCCTTCTCAAACATGTTACAAGTCGAGTTCCATCTAGTAGGTACGTCCCAATCGGGACCTAAACAAATGGTATTCGCTTGTTCATAATATTTTCTATAGGCACTATGCCTACTTGGTTTACTAAAAACATCCGACATCATTTTTTATAAAAACTTGGATTACGTTGTCAACCATAGCCAAACTATCTTGCACACATAAGTTGATTATGTGTGCAACACAACGATTATGAAAAAGCTTACCATCACAAATTGGTTTATATTTTAGTTTGAGTTGTTGTATGGCACGCGTGTTGTTCGATGCGTTATCAAAAGAGATAGAAAACAAATTTTATTGTAAAACATAAACCCGAATAACTTTGTTGATTTTACGAAATATATTTTGACCCGTGTGAGTAAAAACAAGTTTCAAAACATATTGTGCGTTTCATCATTTGCCAATCACCCGGGTTCACCCAATGAGTGGTCACACAAATGAAAGATTCCGGTGAACAGTGCGGAGTCGACCAACAATCGCTAGTTAAGTTAACACAACATTGTAATTGTGCAAATCCTTCAATTAAATTAGTTTTGCCATGTTCTATAATTTTAAACAATCATGTCTAAGGATCGTGCGACTTACGTGGATATAATGAGGTTGGGGATTCTTTTGTATGAGACGTGTCAAGCGTTCGTTGTCAAAGTGGTTGAATGACAAATTTTGTTGAATCATGAAACTCGCTATTGCTTCTCAAGTTCGCTCAAGATCATAAGTGAACATTCCTCCTTCATTTTTCATCGTTGCTTGACCCGCCTCTAGTCGCGCCTGGAGAACATTACAATGAGGATGTGTGACGTGTTGCCTTAAAGTTGAGTTTGCTTTTTCACCCATCAACTTGCCACACAACTTGCAACGAGCTTTGTTCGAAGCCGCCATCATCACACACAAATCAAAATGTTACCAAATTTCACGATTTCGATTCGTTACAATGACTCCACGAATAACGTTTTCGAGAAGTTCATTCTCCATGTTCACCGAAGCTTGAGCACTTAAACCCGCCATTTGAGACTTGAGAAATGTGAGAGACTTTGAGAGTTTTTAAGGTTTGAGAGGGTTGAGAATTGTGAGGGATTCAACCAAAACAACCCCAAGTATTTATAGGTGTTTAGGGGTTGAAATCTAGCAAAAATATATATATAAAAAAACGGGTAAAAACCTCTCAAACGGTCAAAAAATGGCTCTATAGCCATTGTACAACGTCTAGTTTGCGGGTCGGGTTCAAACCGGTTTTTCCAACCGGTTTCTCTAACCGGTTTGAGCATCAAAGAGGATAACCATTTTGCAACCGGCGGGGCGGGTTGTAACCGGTCTGGTTACACCCCTAACCGTTTATATCCCTAATCGGTCACGTTTTTTTTTAAACCAGTTCTACAACCGGTCGGGTTGTGCAACTCTAACACACATGATGAGGCTGATGTCTTAAATTCAAATATAAACAAGTACGAATACAAGAGCTTGTCTTTGTGGTCACCAGACAATGAGAGGAGACTTGGGATCTTAAGGTCTCAAATTCGATCTCTGAGCTTCAAGGTTTTACCACCCGGCCAATCGTAGATGTGGTTTTTTTTAAATGGGCTCAACTGCTGCTCACTCAGTCTTCCGTAGGAAGCTTCCAGGTTTTATCAACCAGTCATTTGTAAATGTAGGTTTTTCTTGATATAAGCTCGACTACTACTGACGTGCTTTTTTATAGGAAGCTCTGTTTGCCAAATGTATTCCCTACTTACATGGCTTTAATGGCTGGTCGTAAAAAAATGTGTAAACAAGTATACAAGTGTAAGGTGCTGTTTGTTTTTTGCAGAAAAAAACTGTCTGCAGTCTGAATTCATCTGATTTTATGTCTGCAGCTGAAGATGTGGTCTGAAGGTCTGCAATCTGAAAATATAAGACTGTTTGTTTTATAAACTTGATAGTGTCTGCAGAAACTGAAAATATATAATCTGTCAATCACAAACAATTTCAATCAAGTTTCATTGAACATAATTTTTATTGAATCTACAACTTCAATCAAGCTTCATTCAACATAAACTTTAATCAAGATTCATCAAACAACTCATTTCCATCTAGAATTAAAATCACAAACCACTTCAATCACGCTTCGCTTGAACATACAACTTCAATCAAGTTTCATTCAACATAAACTTTAATCAAGATTCATCAAAAAACTCATTTCCATATAGAATTAAAAGCACAAACCACTTCAATCACGCTTCCCTTGAACATAAATTTTAACGTAGTCGCAACTAATTTACCATGGTAATTACTCAAAATTTGATATGCCCACCAAGAAAAAAGACACGAATATGAAACTCAGTTTCATGAATACATAAAAACTCACATCATCAATTTCATGAATACTCACAATTTACCATCCTAAACTGAACATAATTACTCACAACATCAATTTCATGAATACATATAATGTTTTAATAATTTGAGAATAGATCGCTCAAGGTAAAAGTACACAACTTTTTATTGTGGTAGCAAGATGGTCAGGCCAGGTGGGTTCGGATTGAAATGGATAAGTCTTCATCATGCTATGAATCAAGCCAATTTCAAGTTCTGAAGGTTTATTTCCCTTTGAGCTTGAGCCAAAAACCAATTCAAAATAGAAACACCGAGGACCGTTTAGAGTTAGAGAAAATAAATTAACCTTAGATCGGTGCAGTCGGAGAGATGTGACGGTGGCCGGCGAGATGCGATGGTGGCCGGAGAGATACGATGATGGCCGGAGAGATGCGACGATGGCACGTCTGAGAAGTGATAGAGCGTCTTGTACATGTGGCAAAGCATAGCAGAAGGGAACGCCGGCATGGAGTAGCGCCGGCATGGAGTAGCGCCGGCAGGGAGATGAGCGAGAGGGACAGAACGTCCGTTCTTTTCTTTTTTTTAGGGTTATGAATTGTGAAGATGTTTTAAGCTAATTTTCAAGGTTTTTTTTAAAGAAGTTTTAATTTAATATAAGATTTTTACTAGAAAAAAAACAAATACTCTTCAAGAGCTATATCTGCCCGCCCATAGACATAAGCCCCATTACAGAAGTTTGAAGCAAAAACAAACACCCTCTAAATATAGTTTAAGTTAAGTACCTGGTAAATTCTCATTAAAATAAACCATGACATACATTCAGAAATAATTTATTACTATTACTATTATAAATGAAGAGAAAAATAGAAAAAAGTACCCACTTGTCTGAAATTTAAGGTCCATTAATTGACACAAGGGGACTCCACTTTTGTTTGCTAGCTTCCCAAAAAGTGAAGAACACTAACCACCCCCCTCAAATACACACACTTTCACTGTCCTTTGCTCTCTCTACACTCATCTCGTCCTCCCAAATATCCCCTCATTTCCCAATCCCCCTACTTTTTTATTTATTTCACTCCACTTCATGATTCTACAGTAATGTAAGCTGTTCATTTCACTAGTTTGCTACTTACCCACTTACATACTGTAGATCGGTAAAGACCCTCTATTGGGGTTTGATTGGATTTGATTCTTTTCTTGGATCAATGTGAGTAAAGTTCTCAACTTTTTTTATTTAGTTTTTTCTGGGTTTTAAGTTCTATTTCTTGATTCAAGAAGTGAAGTTCACAAAATCAGTTTTTTGATTCTTTTCTTGTACACATTGGCTAGTAATTGATGTTCTTGGGTGTATAAAACTCAGGTTTTGTATGTAATTCCAAGTGGGTCTTGCAGATCGATTCAAGCTGGTATGCATATCCTTTAATTATGTTTAAAGATTCTTGAAATTCATTGTAATTTTGTGTTTCTGTGAATAAATTTCAAGATTTGTTAATGTGCATGTATCTTTCAATCATGTGATTTGATTCTAAATTTGGTTATTTGAAAACAGATTGGGTGATCATTGGATCAGTTAGGAGATAATGATGGTGATGGTGATGATGAATGTTGAGCATGTGTTTATGGTTTTGGTTTTATCTGGTTTCTTGATTTTAGCAAAATCCGAGGTTTATATTGTAACTATTGAAGGGGATCCAGTGATAAGTTATACGGGTGGTATTGATGGTTTTGAAGCCACTGCTGTTGAATCTGATCAGAAACTTGATGTCACTAGGTTAGTGTTCTTAACATCCGTTATACTTTACATTTTATGTTTCTTTTTTAATACAATTTGAAATAAATCGTGGGTTTTATCAACTGTTATGCTTTATGCTCAGTGATTTGGTTACATCATACTCTCAACACCTTGAAACGAGGCATGACACGCTTCTTGAATCGCTGTTTGATGATGAGACGTACACGAAACTATACAGTTACAAGCATCTTATCAACGGTTTTGCGGTCCACATTTCTCCTGAACAGGTCACAATCCGAATACTACGTAACAACCCATCCCACATTGATACAAAAAGAACAAGTTAAAACAGAGGGGATTTTTAACTAGGGTTGTGGATTTCTGACACGATATGTAAACATGACCATGAATCTAGCATGAAATTTGCGGGTTTGGGTTTAATTAAGCTAAAGGGGTCAGGTCAGTTTGAGGTCAATCTGGGGGGTTCACGGGTTGACTGGTTTATTTAATTAAACCGTTTATAAAAATGAAAGTTTTGGTCATTTATGGTGATCATGTAGTCTTATATAATGTTTTCTTATACGTTTAATCGAATATTAGTAGGCAGAAACGCTTAGGCGAGCCCCTGGTGTGAAGTCAGTTGATAGAGATTGGAAGGTGAGGAAGCTTACAACACACACACCACAGTTTCTAGGACTTCCGACAGGAGTTTGGCCGACTGGTGGCGGGTATGATCGAGCGGGAGAGGATATTGTGATCGGGTTTGTAGATTCTGGTATTTTCCCCCACCATCCGAGCTTTCAAAATACCATAACCGAGCCTTATGAACCACTTCCAAGATACAGAGGGAAATGTGAAATTGATCCTGATACGAAGAGGAGTTTCTGTAACGGAAAGATTGTAGGGGCTCAACATTTTGCGAAAGCTGCTACGGTTTCTGGTGCATTTAATCCTGAGATTGATTTTGCTTCTCCTTTGGATGGTGATGGGCATGGAAGGTTGGTGTTTTTTCTAAATGTTTATATTTTTTTTTGGATATTTTTTAAGCGTTGGTTACTGTTTCACAGTCATACTGCAGCTATTGCTGCGGGAAACAACGGGATTCCTGTACGAGTACATGGGTTTGAATATGGAAGAGCAAGTGGAATGGCTCCTCGTGCTAGGTTTGATCACTACTCTTTTTGTCCTAACATGTAAAACTAATGCTCGACCCGTTTTCTTGTAAATGGGTTGATCCGGTTATGTTTCATTTAATTAATAATTAATAGCTAAAAAGTAACTGTGGCAAACGGGTTTGTCGCTTGAAAAATTGATCATAGTGTATTTCCTAATGTGTAAAACCTCTTTTTTGCAAAAAAAAAAGTTATGATTATTGAAATAGTGTAGTTTTTGTGATATATTTCACACACTAAAAGTTCATAAAAATTTTTGGACAACCCAACCTGACCCAGCTAGTAAAAAATTATGATAATTTGGGAATTATATTTTCACATTTTTCTTGAAAAAAATTTGTTCTTATGATAGTTTATTTCGGAGTTGTTCAACCTCAGTATAAACCTTTTTGACCCGTTACACAAGTACACAACCCACTCGACCCCCAAAGAACCAAAATAACACTTAAATGTGATCGATATGAATAGGATTGCGGTGTACAAGGCACTCTACAGGCTCTTTGGAGGCTTCGTTGCTGATGTAGTTGCAGCCATTGAACAGGTTTCTTTTCTTATGTAACAATGGTCTCGAATAACAAAAATATTAAAAATGTATTTACGTTTTTCAGTAAATAATCTTATTGATGCAAACAATCCATTAACAGGCGGTTCATGATGGTGTTGACATTCTGAACCTCTCGGTCGGGCCCAACAGCCCTCCTGCTACCACAAGGACTACTTTTTTGAACCCATTTGATGCAGTACTTCTATCAGCTGTGAAGGCTGGAGTTTTTGTTGCACAAGCAGCCGGCAATGGTGGCCCGTTTGCCAAAACCTTAGTGTCTTACAGTCCATGGATTGTATCTGTAGCGGCTGCTGTTGATGATCGGAGATATAAAAATCATTTAACACTCGGAAACGGGAAGATCCTTGCTGGAATTGGCATGTCACGTACGTCTTATTGCTAAATACTGCATTTAGTAGCTTGAATGAATAGTATAGTTTTTGGCTTTTACAAATTGAGCATGTAGTTTCTTTACAAATTGACCATGTAGTTTTTTACAAATTGACAGTTTTGCTTTTTACTAAATAGTTTTTGCGTATCTTTTGTTTTTTTACAAATTTACCAAGCACAAGGTACTACTACTCAAAGCTGCCATTTTTATTAATAATTTTACAGTTACCATATACATACCCCCCCCCCCCCCCCCCCCCCCCCCCCCCTCCCAATAAGTTTCATTAAACCTACAATAAAAACCTTATACTTTATAGTATAGTTAGTACTCTTCGATGTAAATTTCATTCAAAACCAAGCCAGTTTACATTTCGACAAAACCAAGTCGGTCTGTGCTCAACATAAATTTTATACAAAGCCGATTTTCATAATTACACATTCATGTTTCTTAGCACTCATTTTTCTGACGTAATTTATTCCTGATTTTTAAATGTACCGGTCACAACGCTTGTTTTTTACAACATTTCGATTTTTCAGAATCAATTTTCTTAGCACTCATGTGTTTCCCTTTACGACTTAACCACACCATTGTCATCGCTGCAACCGGCAGCTCTGCCTCTGCTCGTTAGTTTCTAAAATGTGTGACATAGCATCTCCTTTTTATGTGTTCTCGTGCGAGTTTGACCCGATTATTAATCAATGCAGCTGCTACTCGTGTGAATCAGAAATACACCCTTGTGGCAGCGAACGATATTTTGTTGGATTCTTCGGGAAAGTCTACCACCGCAGATTGTCAAAAACCCGAAGTTTTAAACAAAAACATGGTGAAAGGGAACATACTTCTTTGTGGTTATTCCTTTAATTTTGTAATTGGGACGGCATCGATGGCTAAGGTGGCTGAAACTGCCAAGACTCTTGGTGCAGTCGGCTTTGTGCTTGCTGTGGAAAACGCCTCACCAGGCACAAAATTTGACCCCGTACCCGTTGGAATGCCTGGAATTCTCATCACTGATATCAGCAAGTCTCAGGTACTTTACAGTTTACGCTTCTTTAGTAGTAGTTTATTAAATGCCAACTTTTCAAACATTATAAAACTTTTTTTGTATTGTTTTAGGAGCTTATCGATTATTACAATGTCTCGACTTCAAGGGACTGGACTGGGCGAGTGAAGAGTTTTAAAGCAGTTGGGTCCATTGGAAATGGGTTGGAGCCAATTCTTCACAAATCAGCACCAATGGTAGCCTTGTTCTCTGCTCGAGGTCCGAATATAAAAGATTACAGCTTTCGAGATGCGGATCTTTTGAAACCTGATATTCTAGCACCCGGTTCTTTGATTTGGGCTTCATGGTCCCCCAATGGAACAGATGAGGCTAATTTCATAGGTAAAATGTTCGGATGCCAAACTGTTTATTGTGAACACACAAAAAGAACACTATGGTCTACGGCATGTATTCGTGTGGAGTTTTGGAAAAAGTGTGCCACGTGGAGGTAAAAATGGGTGGGTTGGGTAACAAACTAACAATAAAAACAGTTAATCTTTGTTAATCAATTTTTTTTTTTGTTAGAGGTGATTTGTTTGTTATATGATTACAAAAACTGTATTATTTTAACGCGAACATAAATTTATGAGTAAAATTATTTAAAGAGTTAAACATGCAATTTGACATGTTAGAGATGAAACATGATCTGCATTCGCCCCTTCATAAGTGATGGGTCGAAATTGCAGTATAATTAAAAAAAAAAAGAATTGAATATTATTTTATTGTTTGAGCAGGTGAACACTTTGCTATGATCTCTGGAACTAGCATGGCTGCACCACACATAGCCGGGATTGCGGCTCTTGTGAAGCAGAAGCACCCTCGGTGGAGTCCAGCCGCCATCAAATCAGCCTTGATGACAACAACAAATACACTTGATAGAGCCCAGAGACCAATCCTCGCCCAACAATATTCAGGCTCTGAAACGATGACGTTTGTCCGGGCCACACCTTTTGATTATGGCAGTGGTCATGTTAACCCCAGAGCCGCTTTGGATCCAGGCCTCATTTTCGATGCAGGTTGGTCTTTCTTCTAACTGCTTACATGTTATGACTAGAGGTGGCAGTTTTGGCCCATCTACTTATAAGGGGTCAATTTGGTTTGTGTTTCATCCCAAACGGGTCAATAAAAATATTTCCTAAAAGGGAACAAGAAAAATGGGTCGAACGGGTTGAAAGTTGCCCAAAATTTACGTGTATCAGCCTGACTTGTTTTTGACCTGGTACCCAACCGGCCTTCGTGTTACCTATTGTGCAAACTAACCAAATTGGGTGATGTTGAAACAAACAGTGTCTTTAGGGACTAAACCCGTAAAATTTAAAGTTCAGAAACCAAATCCATAATAGTGCCGAAATCATAGAGACCATCCGTATAATTTACTCTTTTTAATAAAATGTTTAGGAGGTTATATGCATTGATAAATACAGTTTGGCCCGTTTGACAATACCTAGGGGTGTATACGAGCCGAGCCCCGGCTCGGCTCAATTAGAGTTTATTTTTGAAGCTTGAGCTTGGCTCGTGAAAAATTGTTTAAGCTCGAGCTCGGCTCGTGCTCAGCTCGTTTATTATTAATACTTAGTTATTTATTTATTATAATTACATTTGTATAAATTTAAAAGTATATTTATTTATACAAAAAATAATACATAATATTTACTTATTTTATCATAGTTTTTTATATAATAATAATAAATTTTTTAAAATATATATAATAAATTAAATAAAAATTATATAAAGAAAAAGCTTGTTAAGGCTCGCAAGCCGGCTGGAGCTCGCTATGTAAAGCTC
>JBCNJP010000008.1:31930883-31974784 GCA_039602395.1 Deinandra increscens subsp. villosa | reverse complement strand
GATTCAAGAAGTGAAGTTCACAAAATCAGTTTTTTGATTCTTTTCTTGTACACATTGGCTAGTAATTGATGTTCTTGGGTGTATAGAAAACTCAGGTTTTGTATGTAATTCCAAGTGGGTCTTGCAGATCGATTCAAGCTGGTATGCATATCCTTTAATTATGTTTAAAGATTCTTGAAATTCATTGTAATTTTGTGTTTCTGTGAATAAATTTCAAGATTTGTTAATGTGCATGTTCTTTCAATCATGTGATTTGATTCTAAATTTGGTTATTTGAAAACAGATTGGGTGATCATTGGATCAGTTAGGAGATAATGATGGTGATGGTGATGATGAATGTTGAGCATGTGTTTATGGTTTTGGTTTTATCTGGTTTCTTGATTTTAGCAAAATCCGAGGTTTATATTGTAACTATTGAAGGGGATCCAGTGATAAGTTATACGGGTGGTATTGATGGTTTTGAAGCCACTGCTGTTGAATCTGATCAGAAACTTGATGTCACTAGGTTAGTGTTCTTAACATCCGTTATACTTTACATTTTATGTTTCTTTTTTAATACAATTTGAAATAAATCGTGGGTTTTATCAACTGTTATGCTTTATGCTCAGTGATTTGGTTACATCATACTCTCAACACCTTGAAACGAGGCATGACACGCTTCTTGAATCGCTGTTTGATGATGAGACGTACACGAAACTATACAGTTACAAGCATCTTATCAACGGTTTTGCGGTCCACATTTCTCCTGAACAGGTCACAATCCGAATACTACGTAACAACCCATCCCACATTGATACAAAAAGAACAAGTTAAAACAGAGGGGATTTTTAACTAGGGTTGTGGATTTCTGACACGATATGTAAACATGACCATGAATCTAGCATGAAATTTGCGGGTTTGGGTTTAATTAAGCTAAAGGGGTCAGGTCAGTTTGAGGTCAATCTGGGGGGTTCACGGGTTGACTGGTTTATTTAATTAAACCGTTTATAAAAATGAAAGTTTTGGTCATTTATGGTGATCATGTAGTCTTATATAATGTTTTCTTATACGTTTAATCGAATATTAGTAGGCAGAAACGCTTAGGCGAGCCCCTGGTGTGAAGTCAGTTGATAGAGATTGGAAGGTGAGGAAGCTTACAACACACACACCACAGTTTCTAGGACTTCCGACAGGAGTTTGGCCGACTGGTGGCGGGTATGATCGAGCGGGAGAGGATATTGTGATCGGGTTTGTAGATTCTGGTATTTTCCCCCACCATCCGAGCTTTCAAAATACCATAACCGAGCCTTATGAACCACTTCCAAGATACAGAGGGAAATGTGAAATTGATCCTGATACGAAGAGGAGTTTCTGTAACGGAAAGATTGTAGGGGCTCAACATTTTGCGAAAGCTGCTACGGTTTCTGGTGCATTTAATCCTGAGATTGATTTTGCTTCTCCTTTGGATGGTGATGGGCATGGAAGGTTGGTGTTTTTTCTAAATGTTTATATTTTTTTTTGGATATTTTTTAAGCGTTGGTTACTGTTTCACAGTCATACTGCAGCTATTGCTGCGGGAAACAACGGGATTCCTGTACGAGTACATGGGTTTGAATATGGAAGAGCAAGTGGAATGGCTCCTCGTGCTAGGTTTGATCACTACTCTTTTTGTCCTAACATGTAAAACTAATGCTCGACCCGTTTTCTTGTAAATGGGTTGATCCGGTTATGTTTCATTTAATTAATAATTAATAGCTAAAAAGTAACTGTGGCAAACGGGTTTGTCGCTTGAAAAATTGATCATAGTGTATTTCCTAATGTGTAAAACCTCTTTTTTGCAAAAAAAAAAGTTATGATTATTGAAATAGTGTAGTTTTTGTGATATATTTCACACACTAAAAGTTCATAAAAATTTTTGGACAACCCAACCTGACCCAGCTAGTAAAAAATTATGATAATTTGGGAATTATATTTTCACATTTTTCTTGAAAAAAATTTGTTCTTATGATAGTTTATTTCGGAGTTGTTCAACCTCAGTATAAACCTTTTTGACCCGTTACACAAGTACACAACCCACTCGATCCCCAAAGAACCAAAATAACACTTAAATGTGATCGATATGAATAGGATTGCGGTGTACAAGGCACTCTACAGGCTCTTTGGAGGCTTCGTTGCTGATGTAGTTGCAGCCATTGAACAGGTTTCTTTTCTTATGTAACAATGGTCTCGAATAACAAAAATATTAAAAATGTATTTACGTTTTTCAGTAAATAATCTTATTGATGCAAACAATCCATTAACAGGCGGTTCATGATGGTGTTGACATTCTGAACCTCTCGGTCGGGCCCAACAGCCCTCCTGCTACCACAAGGACTACTTTTTTGAACCCATTTGATGCAGTACTTCTATCAGCTGTGAAGGCTGGAGTTTTTGTTGCACAAGCAGCCGGCAATGGTGGCCCGTTTGCCAAAACCTTAGTGTCTTACAGTCCATGGATTGTATCTGTAGCGGCTGCTGTTGATGATCGGAGATATAAAAATCATTTAACACTCGGAAACGGGAAGATCCTTGCTGGAATTGGCATGTCACGTACGTCTTATTGCTAAATACTGCATTTAGTAGCTTGAATGAATAGTATAGTTTTTGGCTTTTACAAATTGAGCATGTAGTTTCTTTACAAATTGACCATGTAGTTTTTTACAAATTGACAGTTTTGCTTTTTACTAAATAGTTTTTGCGTATCTTTTGTTTTTTTACAAATTTACCAAGCACAAGGTACTACTACTCAAAGCTGCCATTTTTATTAATAATTTTACAGTTACCATATACATACCCCCCCCCCCCCCCCCCCCCCCCCCCCTCCCAATAAGTTTCATTAAACCTACAATAAAAACCTTATACTTTATAGTATAGTTAGTACTCTTCGATGTAAATTTCATTCAAAACCAAGCCAGTTTACATTTCGACAAAACCAAGTCGGTCTGTGCTCAACATAAATTTTATACAAAGCCGATTTTCATAATTACACATTCATGTTTCTTAGCACTCATTTTTCTGACGTAATTTATTCCTGATTTTTAAATGTACCGGTCACAACGCTTGTTTTTTACAACATTTCGATTTTTCAGAATCAATTTTCTTAGCACTCATGTGTTTCCCTTTACGACTTAACCACACCATTGTCATCGCTGCAACCGGCAGCTCTGCCTCTGCTCGTTAGTTTCTAAAATGTGTGACATAGCATCTCCTTTTTATGTGTTCTCGTGCGAGTTTGACCCGATTATTAATCAATGCAGCTGCTACTCGTGTGAATCAGAAATACACCCTTGTGGCAGCGAACGATATTTTGTTGGATTCTTCGGGAAAGTCTACCACCGCAGATTGTCAAAAACCCGAAGTTTTAAACAAAAACATGGTGAAAGGGAACATACTTCTTTGTGGTTATTCCTTTAATTTTGTAATTGGGACGGCATCGATGGCTAAGGTGGCTGAAACTGCCAAGACTCTTGGTGCAGTCGGCTTTGTGCTTGCTGTGGAAAACGCCTCACCAGGCACAAAATTTGACCCCGTACCCGTTGGAATGCCTGGAATTCTCATCACTGATATCAGCAAGTCTCAGGTACTTTACAGTTTACGCACTTCTTTAGTAGTAGTTTATTAAATGCCAACTTTTCAAACATTATAAAACTTTTTTTGTATTGTTTTAGGAGCTTATCGATTATTACAATGTCTCGACTTCAAGGGACTGGACTGGGCGAGTGAAGAGTTTTAAAGCAGTTGGGTCCATTGGAAATGGGTTGGAGCCAATTCTTCACAAATCAGCACCAATGGTAGCCTTGTTCTCTGCTCGAGGTCCGAATATAAAAGATTACAGCTTTCGAGATGCGGATCTTTTGAAACCTGATATTCTAGCACCCGGTTCTTTGATTTGGGCTTCATGGTCCCCCAATGGAACAGATGAGGCTAATTTCATAGGTAAAATGTTCGGATGCCAAACTGTTTATTGTGAACACACAAAAAGAACACTATGGTCTACGGCATGTATTCGTGTGGAGTTTTGGAAAAAGTGTGCCACGTGGAGGTAAAAATGGGTGGGTTGGGTAACAAACTAACAATAAAAACAGTTAATCTTTGTTAATCAATTTTTTTTTTTGTTAGAGGTGATTTGTTTGTTATATGATTACAAAAACTGTATTATTTTAACGCGAACATAAATTTATGAGTAAAATTATTTAAAGAGTTAAACATGCAATTTGACATGTTAGAGATGAAACATGATCTGCATTCGCCCCTTCATAAGTGATGGGTCGAAATTGCAGTATAATTAAAAAAAAAAAGAATTGAATATTATTTTATTGTTTGAGCAGGTGAACACTTTGCTATGATCTCTGGAACTAGCATGGCTGCACCACACATAGCCGGGATTGCGGCTCTTGTGAAGCAGAAGCACCCTCGGTGGAGTCCAGCCGCCATCAAATCAGCCTTGATGACAACAACAAATACACTTGATAGAGCCCAGAGACCAATCCTCGCCCAACAATATTCAGGCTCTGAAACGATGACGTTTGTCCGGGCCACACCTTTTGATTATGGCAGTGGTCATGTTAACCCCAGAGCCGCTTTGGATCCAGGCCTCATTTTCGATGCAGGTTGGTCTTTCTTCTAACTGCTTACATGTTATGACTAGAGGTGGCAGTTTTGGCCCATCTACTTATAAGGGGTCAATTTGGTTTGTGTTTCATCCCAAACGGGTCAATAAAAATATTTCCTAAAAGGGAACAAGAAAAATGGGTCGAACGGGTTGAAAGTTGCCCAAAATTTACGTGTATCAGCCTGACTTGTTTTTGACCTGGTACCCAACCGGCCTTCGTGTTACCTATTGTGCAAACTAACCAAATTGGGTGATGTTGAAACAAACAGTGTCTTTAGGGACTAAACCCGTAAAATTTAAAGTTCAGAAACCAAATCCATAATAGTGCCGAAATCATAGAGACCATCCGTATAATTTACTCTTTTTAATAAAATGTTTAGGAGGTTATATGCATTGATAAATACAGTTTGGCCCGTTTGACAATACCTAGGGGTGTATACGAGCCGAGCCCCGGCTCGGCTCAATTAGAGTTTATTTTTGAAGCTTGAGCTTGGCTCGTGAAAAATTGTTTAAGCTCGAGCTCGGCTCGTGCTCAGCTCGTTTATTATTAATACTTAGTTATTTATTTATTATAATTACATTTGTATAAATTTAAAAGTATATTTATTTATACAAAAAATAATACATAATATTTACTTATTTTATCATAGTTTTTTATATAATAATAATAAATTTTTTAAAATATATATAATAAATTAAATAAAAATTATATAAAGAAAAAGCTTGTTAAGGCTCGCAAGCCGGCTGGAGCTCGCTATGTAAAGCTCGGGCTCGAGCTCGTTTATTAAACGAGCCTTATTTCAAAGCTCGAGCTCGGCTCGGGCTCGTTAAGGCTCGGCTCGTTTCGAGCATTTTATCGATTCGATCTCGAGTAGATCGTGAGCAGCTTGGCTCGTTTACACCCCTAACCATACCACCGTTTCCTTTTTAGCAATTTTTTGTATTTGATCGGTTAAAGATAAGACATAACGCCACTCGATCCATTGTTAAGTTGGCCAAAACTGTCGCATCTAATTTCTGGATTTTGTTTGTTAAAAACGGCTCATTTGTGCAAGGTGTAATTACTTGTTTTATTTTTTTCAAGGCTATGAAGATTATCTCGGGTTCTTGTGCACCACGCCTGGGCTCGACTCACACGAAATAAGAAACTACACACACCTGCCATGCAACTATACACTTGGCCATCCATACAATCTGAACTCACCATCGATCACGGTTTCCCATCTTGTAAGAACCCAAACCGTGACCCGAACCGTCACAAATGTCAACGAAGAAGAAACATACAAGATCACCGCTAGAATGTCCCCAGCCGTAGCCATCGAAACAAGCCCACAAGCCATGACCCTTAAACCAGGCGCATCTCGTAAGTTCACTGTGACTCTAAGCGTACGGTCAGTCACCGGGACCTACAGCTTTGGGGAGGTTTTGTTAAAAGGAAACCAGGGGCACAAGGTTCGAATCCCGGTTGTAGCCATGGGTTATGACCGGTAGTTCGTGTTTGGTTAATTGTTTGTAGAAATGTTGGATAATAAGACTTGGAGAAAGGTAGTTGTAAAGGGTATTAAGTTTTGACTGTTATGGCTTGAATGCCAGATGTGATTGTACTGTATGCTTCTTCCATCGGTAAAACAGAATGTCGGGATGCAAAACGGGTTGGTCTACCGAGCTCAAAGCAGCCGAGTATTGGTTTGGTTAGGATCCGAGTCAGCGAGCAAGTTGGTAAAGAAGTGTTGTTTTGATATCTCTTTATTTAGAGTTACAACTGTTAGAATTAGAGAAGTAATGTTTTAATGATTTGTATTTCATGTAGTAGAGTTTATGTAATTTTTTTTTAAAATATCAATGCTTTGTGACTTTGGAACTCCTATTCTCCGGACACCTTTTTTTCTCCTGGACAACGCCTAACCGTCACGTTTGGATCCAACCCTGGCGTTTAATCTAGCAACTACAATTAATGCAGTTAAAAACACCCTAACCGCTACGTTTGGACCCAACCCAACCTTGGTGTTTACCTGCGTTTACCATTGGTGTACGGATAACTCACATGTGGGATGAAATATTTATAGGGATCGGTGTCAATCATTGGTTGCGCTAGACGTCACGTTTGGACCAAACCCCGATGTATAGCCCAACCAATGTTTGGTACCATCCCCTAAAATCATTCCATTCCACACGTGAGCTACGCCGATGGTAAACATCAGGGTTGGGTCCAAACATGACGGTTAGGGTGAATTTTAACTGCATTTTAGAATTGTTTGACTTATAGAGTGAGTCGAGCGTTTTATGAGTTATTTAAAAGGTCTAGTCCTACTTAAACGAGCAAAAAATGAGCTGATGAGCTCTAGTGATCTTTACAAATCAAGTTAAACTAGACTCATGTGCTTGTGATAGATATGATTATATATGGGGTTGTTAGGTATCTAACTTACATGTGAAATTTATTGAAACGACGTAGTTTTGATTAAAAACTATTCAAATTTGAAACTATTTCATATTTGAAATTCATAGATTTATATAAGGTAATAATGAATAATTCAAAATTTGAATGATTTTTATCAAAACTACCTTGTTTTGATGAGTTTCACATGCAAGTTATATGCCTAAGAACACCATATTCACTTTTCTCATATATAAAAGCAACAAACTTCTCTTTTATTGTTATCAATATTTCTTGAAGGTTAACTTCACTTTTTCTAGGGATGTAGTCAATTGGAGGAGTAGAGTGGTATTTGAACTATGGTGTCGAGTCCTAGCTTGTCTAGGCTGAAGCTTGACTTGTTTAGAGCTTGAGCTCGGCTCATCTAGTCATAACAGAGCTTGAGTCTAAATTGATAATCATGAACGTGAAATCGAGATCTAATTGACCAAGAAATGTGATTTTATTGAATGAAATAGATCGATATTACAAAGAAAGGAAAATACAATGAAGAACTAAACGAACCGGAACTCGAACTCTAGTACTTATAGCCGCTAACTACCATTAACAAACTTTTAAACATTTACATTCAGCTCCCTCTATCTTTCTTCCTCTTGTCATTTACAACCCGAACTTCTTTTAGCCTTATTTCCTTTATAACCCGGTAACAAGAAATTACCATTTCAGTCCCTGTGAATATTTGGATTACACATTTAACACCCAAACTTTATTCTAACATTTCCCCCCCTAATTCAAATATTCTTGACCAAAGAAACATTTCCAAACTTTAATCTTTGATGAACTTGCATTAACACCACATGCCATTGACCCAATGGGTTTGAACATGCTAGTGTGCTCCTCCACCTTCGATTAAGCTGAAAATTGCTCCTTAACACTTAAAGAATTAAACTTTATGATCTTTGACCCCAAGCAGATGCCTCATTTCTGAAAATCTTACCCTAGGCAATGCTTTGGTCATTATATCTGCTTTTTGTAGATTTGATCTAACAAATTCTACCCTGATCAACCCATTCTCTATACACTCCCTGATGTAATGGTACCTCAGATGAATGTGTTTTGATCTCCCATGAAACACAGGGTTTTTCATCAAGGCTATTGCAGATTGATTATCAACATAAAGAGTCACAACTCCAGTCTTTTCTCCTGTGGTCTCTTCTATCAATCCTGCCAACCAAACTGCTTGACAAGCTGCATTTGTTGCTGACATGAACTCTGCCTCACAGCTTGATAAAGCCACTGTTTTCTGCTTTTGTGAGTGCCATGAAATTATGGAATCATTGTAATAGAAAACATTTCCTCATGTACTCTTCCCATCATCACTATCCATCACATGGTTACTATCACTAAAGCCTATTAATTTTCCCAATTTGCCCTTTTGATAGCACACCCCATAGGTAGTTGTTCCTTTCACATATCTGATAAGGTGTTTAACATCCTTCATGTGTGCTTCTTTAGGACATTGCATAAACCTGCAAACTATGCCTACAACATAACAAATATCAGGTCTTGACTGTGTCAAATACCTCAAAGACCCAACCAATTTCCTGTATTGGGTTGCATCCACATCCTCACCACCCTCTTCTTTATGCAGTCTCAATCCAGGATCCATTGGTACCTTTGTATCATTGCAGCCTTCCAAACCAGCTAATTTGATTATCTTCTCAGCATATGCTGTCTGCTTCAGGTAGATCCCATCCTTCCTTTGTGAAACCTCCAAGCCCAAATAGTAGTTCAATAGCCCCAAGTCTGTCATTTTAAACCTTTCTTGCATCTGATTCTTGAACTTGTTCACCTCCACCTGATTAGAACCTGTAACAAGAATGTCATCAACATAAACACCAATAATCAAATTAATACCATTTTTACCCCTGGTGTACACAGCCTGCTCATGTTGACATCTCTTGAAACCAAGCTCCTTTAATACCTCATCCAACTTAGTATTCCAGGCCCTTGGTGCTTGCTTCAACCCATACAAGGCCTTTACCAACCTATAAGCCTTATTTTCTGACCCCTTCTTGACAAACCCCTCTGGTTGCTCAACATAAACTACTTCCTTTAGCTCACCATGTAGAAAATGCAGCTTTCACATCTAAATGCCACACTTCCCAAGTCATTTTTGCAGCATATGCAAGAATTAGCCTAATTGTCTCAATTCTTGCCACTGGAGCAAATGCCTCCTCATAATCAATACCATATTGTTGCACATACCCTTTAGCCACTAGCCTAGCCTTATACTTGACCACTTGACCCTGAGCATCCTTTTTAATCTTGAATAACCATTTTAGACCAATTGGCTTACACCCTTTTGGTAAATCTGATAATACCCATGTTTTATTCCTCTATATGGCTCTCATTTCTTCCTTCATAGCCTCAATCCACTCCTGATGTTTACTTGCTTCACTATACCCATGTGGTTCAGACTCTTGAACCAACATAAGTTCAATCAACTCAAGTTGCTCCTGCCTTTGTTCTTTAGTCTTCTGCTTATTACTCATAACATAGTCATTAAATTTTGCTGGCATATATCTCACCCTGCCTGACCTCCTAGAACTCATCTCTTCAGTCCCTGACCCTTGCTGAGTGTCATCTTGCCCAAATTCAGTATCCAAATGACTAGTACTAGACTCACCCTCATCATTATGATGACCATAACCATGATCATTATGATGATCACTATCTGATCCCTCATTCTCAGTATCACTTCTTGAGTCATAAGGCACATCAAATTGACTCCACTTGATGCTTTTACCTTTTTATGTACTCATTGAACTGTCCCATTCCCACTTTCTGTTTTCTTCAAATTGCACATCTCTGCTAATCACAACCTTCCCTTTGCTAGTATCATACATCCAATAAGCCTTTGAGCCTTCCTGGCTTCCTAAGTAAACCATAGGACTGCTCCTATCATCAAGCTTCTTCAGCCGTGGTTGAGTGTCTTTTACATGGCCTATACACCCAAAAACTCTAAGATGTTTCACATTTGGTTTCTTCTCATCCAGGGCTTGATAAGGTGTCATCTTCACCAACACTTTAGTAGGAATTCTGTTCAACAGATACACTGAATGCCTAACAGCTTCAACCCAGAACCTATTTGGCATTTTCATAGCCTTTAACATGCTCCTTGTCATCTCCATAATGGTCCTATTTCTCCTTTCTACAGCACCATTCTGCTGAGGGGAATAAGGAGCTGTCAATAGCCTAACAATGCCACTTTTCTTACAATATGAGTTAAACTCATTAGAAGTGAATTCTCCACCCTTATCAGACCTTAAAGATCTGATCCTTTTGCATACTGACTCTCTGAAGTCTCTTTGAACTCTACAAAGATATCAAATGCCCGATCCTTTGTCTTCAACAAATACACCCACATATACCTAGTTGCATCATCAACTATCAGCATGAAGTATCTGTTTCCTCCACTAGTTTGAGGTTCAATAGGACCACAGAGATCCATTGAAACCATCTCAAAAGGTTCCTTTGATCTATATTCAGATTCCTTTGGAAATGAGCTTCTTACCTGTTTACCTGCAAGACAAGCATCACATAGTTCTGTAGTATAATTGATTTCAGGAACTCCAATGACCATTTTACCCTTTGTCATTGTGTCAAGAGTTCTGAAACCAATATGCCCAAACCTACCATGCCACAACCAAGATTCATTGTCTACTTTGTTCAAATAGCACTCAGCTGACCCAGATTTTAATTTTACTTTGTAAAGCCTGTTAAAAGACCTTTTTACCCTTAAGAGTAACTTACCAGTTTTCTCAAAGAGCCAAAGGTTTTCTCCTCTCATAATGACCTCACAACCAGTTTCAGTAATTTGTCCTAAGCTTATTATACTACTTTTCAAGTGTGGTATATAGTAAACATTAGAAAGCAGCCTTTGTTGCTTGGTTATACCCTCTAAGACAATAGTACCCCTGCCCTCTATTCTTACCTTGGATCCATCACCAAAAGTGACATTTCCTCCCACATTTTTATCTAAAGTAGAAAAATAGGAAAGGTTACCAGTCATGTGATTTGATGCACCATTATCCAAGTACCACATCTCTTCATGGTTATCATCTGATGCATATACCTGAGGATTTACCTTTGATTCATTTAAGAACACCAAGTTTTTCTTACTGAGATCCACTGCTGCCATCATCAGAATTGGTTCTTCATCTTCACATTGTGACATATGTGCTTCTTGATTCTTGGTATACTTAGCACATTCACTAGCATAGTGCCCATATTTCTCACATTTGAAGCACTTGATCTTGGATATATCCTTCTTTCCCTTTTGTGCCCCTTTATCAGCTCTGCCCTTCCATGTAGAGTCCTTCTTTCCATTTGAGTTCTTGATCCCATTTTTATTTCCCTTTGCAGCCTTCTCCTTGTCCCATTTACCCTTTCCTTTGGATTCCTTGACTTTGGCTTGCCATTCAGAATATGACAACAATAACTGCTCTTCCTTTGACCCTCCACTTTTAGTCTTCATTCCACATCTTTCCTCAAAAGCCTTGAGCCTACCAATGGCCTCTTGAATTTCCATAGTATCCAGATCCAAAAATTGTTCAATTGATGCCACAATATGAACAAATCTTTCTGGTACAGATTCTAGCAATTTCCTAACCAAGGTAGGTTCCTCAATTGGGGAACCCAGACTAGCAAACTTACTTGATAGAGAGGTCAACCTTGCAGCATACTCATCAATATTCTCTGATTCCTTCATTTTCAGTCCATCATACTCACTTCTCAAAGTCTGAATTCTTGCCTTCTTTACCCTTTCAACACCAACAAACCGAGTTTTCAAGCTATTCCATATATCTTTTGCAGATTCTTTATCAGCGACTTGCAGAATCATCTCTTCTGGCAAGGATTGAAAGATATAGGCAATTGCTGCACTATTCTTCTTGTTATCTACATCTGCTCCATCAGCTGGTTGCACCGTATCCCACAAGCCATGTACATTGAAGATTGCCTTCATCTTTAGTGCCCAAACTGTGTAGTTCTCCTGGCTTAACAGTGGGCATTGTAGAGGCACAGTTGTATAGTTCTCTATAACTTGCCGATTTCCACCTGCTCCCCCGTCTGCCATAACTTGAATTCGATTCCTTCTTGGTGATGAAACTGGTGACCTCCGAGGGGAGATAAACAACCGATGAATTTTGGATTAATGAATCGGAGATCACTGATCCCCAATTGCGAGAACTTCAGACTCGTCAAGCGGATGAAATCACGATCAATTTTGACCTATGCTCTGATACCGAATCTAAATTGATAATCATGAACGTGAAATCGAGATTTAATTGACCAAGAAATGTGATTTTATTGAATGAAATGGATCGATATTACAAAGACAGGAAAATACAATGAAGAACTAAACGAACCGGAACTCGAACTCTAGTACTTATAGCCGCTAACTACCATTAACAAACTTTTAAACATTTACATTCAACTCCCTCTATCTTTCTTCCTCTTGTCATTTACAACCCGAACTTCTTTTAGCCTTATTTCCTTTATAACCCGGTAACAAGAAATTACCATTTCAGTCCCTGTGAATATTTTGATTACACATTTAACACCCAAACTTTATTCTAACATTGAGCTCGCTCGGCTTGTTTACAACATTATTTCTAAGGCTCGAGTTTGGCTTAGCTCGGCTCGTTTGTTATTTAATTATTTTATTTATATATTTTTATAATTAAACTTTTATATCTTTATAGTTATACACTTATACATTTTAGAAAAAAAGTTATCATATAAAGCCAAGATTCCTTGCGAAGGGTGCAAGGACGCACAACCCTTGATTTCCGTTTTATAAGGGAATCTAACGGACATGTTGTTTGTTTTCTGAAAAACTTATTTTATCCATCTCTTTTTTATTAAGAAGGCTACTACATCTTTTCACAAACAATTTTTTTAGCACGCCTTCATGAAAATAACTCAATAGGCTATAAGTGTACTATGTCATTTAATAGTTAACTATTTTTCAATTTAAAAACATGTCTTGCGTAACTTAAACACTTGCGCTATATATTTTAACTCAAAAATCACTTGCGTTATTTTAATCTAACACTTGGGATATTTAAGTTTATTTTTATAATTTTTTTTATTTAAAAAAGCTAAGTGTAATAAATAGAACTTAACAATATCGCAACAAATTTTAATAATCTAAAATGCCTTCACTATTTACAAGGCTTTTAAAAACTTGCTTTATTTAAATTTATGAGTTGCGTTGTTTCAATTAAACACCTGCATTATTGTCACTTTCAACCTTTTTTGTTTCCCTTATCTATAGAGTTAACAACTTAATTGTTTTTCTATAAAGTACGTAAAGCAAGTAATGATACGCTTATTATTTAAAAATAACCCAACGTTTAAAAATAACGCAATAGTTAACAGGAAATACAACTATTAGAAATAATGCAAATCTTAATGGAAAATAACGCAAGTAATCGTACGCGCTCATTATTTAAAAATAACCCAACTTTTAAAAATAACGCAATAGTTAACCGGAAATAGCGCAACTACTAAAAAATAATGCAAATCTTAATGGAAAATAACGCAAGTAATCGTATGCCAGTAATTGAAAATAGCCAAACTCCTAAAAATAACGCAAGCGTTAAGTGGAAATAATGCAAAGGTTAATAGAAAATAACGCAAGTAATGATACGCTCAATAATTGAAAATAATCAAAATTTTAAAATAATACAAGACTTAAGTTGAATAACGTAGCTACTAAAAATAACGCAAAGGTTAACTGAAAATAACGCAACTAGTAAAATCTTATTGTTCTTGGACTCTTTTTACCAAAATGACTACATAATAACATCACTTTGATTTAGCAGATAAAAGTTGTTGGTGCAATTCTTGGTGACAAAAGCATAGAGATTATGTTAGAGCATGTTCTTGGTCGTCGCGTGAAGTATCAAGTACAAGACAAAACCTACAAAAGAGGTTGTATCCGAAGTGACCCGAACTGCCAGTTCGGGTGCACACGAACTGACCCGAAGTGGCAGTTCGGGTGATATCGTGTTTAGGCATTTATGTACAACTATAAATAGCTTCGTCTTGTAGAGGTTTACAACTTCTTGGTCATATCTTCTGTGTGTAATTAGTGTGTGTTTCTCTCAATGGTTTATCAATACAATCTAATTGCATTTACTATTTGTGTCGCTTTTTATAACTCGAATTACACGTTTGATCATTGATCGAGTAGACGATCCACAACTCACAAACTTACAAGTGGTATCAGAGCTTTCAGTTCAATCTACTGATCAAATCTCAATTGTTTTCGAGTTTTTAGTTTAAAAAGTGGGGGTTTTTTGAAAAACTAGTGCGTTTTTGCTTTCATTTGATCATCTCTGCTGTGTTTTTAGTGAAAAATCCAATCTTTCCTAAATCATTTCTCTTTAGTATATCTGATCTACTGCTGAAAACCTCATTAAAAAACACTCGAAATTGTGAAATTTGATTCAAAAGTAGTCCAGTTCGATTGAGTTCGGGTGAAGATCTGTCTGTCTGAAAAATAACCGCTCCTAAGTGTGAGTTCGGTTGGGTTCGGTAATGTAACACCCCAACCCGAATAGGGCTGACGTGTCACTCATACAGTAAACAGAGATAGCAACAATCAAAAAAATACTTAAGTCAATGCTTAAAATAAAAAAATCCAGGTTTTAAACGAAAACATGACAAGTTCAAAGAAAGTTATAATTTAAATAAATAGAGTTTAAAAAAAAATCAGCATTGTCTCTTTCCCTAACCCGTTTTACTCTCTCTTCATCTCTTTCCCTTTTTCCCCAAACGTACCTGTCATAATAATAAAGAAGACACAAGAAAAAGAAAACGGCTGAGCCAAAATTGCTCAGTAACCATGGAACAATAGCAGTACAATGTAACAATGAGGATAAAACAAATATACGACTCAGAAGAAATAAATGAGACGTATCAATAAGGAAATACCCATTTGAGCCAGTAACAGTGACAGTAACAGTAACAGTAACAGTAACAGTAACAATATGTACATTGGCTGCAGCCCCAATGTATCAGTAATGTGATATGAGAGAGTGGGCACACACACCTACCCAATTCACCAATAATAGTAATTTTCCTAGTATCGATCCATACACCTCTACTTAACTAACTAGTGCAGCAACTTAGCACATCATTAACTACTTCGAGACGCCGTGGCTAATCGCTCTGCCACAGATATAGCACGTCAAAAGGTGCCACAATTAACGCCCTATGGTCCCCATAGGTGGATGTGCTCGGGTATTGAGGCCAAATAAAACTGTCACATATGCATGTAATTAGAAAGGTCTCGGTAACCTTAACTTTAAGGTTTGTAACAATGTCCATATATAACGGAAACATGCGATAATGAGTACAAGGGAATCTATCCTATCGCACGCCAACAATTTTAGTAAAACAGTACGGTGAAACTTAACAATAATCAATGGAACGATTCGATAAGGCAAATACGATAATGACACTTTGAATCAATAAAATATGAACTCAAACGAAAAATAATTAAGCTACGAGGGAAAGGTCGAAAAACCGCACCTTAGCTTATAAGCAAGAAAGTCAAAGGTAATGCTATGTCGGTGTGAGGAATCACGAGGACCTATAGTTAATTTGTTTATTCATTTTTAATTTAGATTTGTTTGAACAAAATATATAGTAATTAATTAGAACTCATGTCTAAATATGACTTCGTAACTTTAAAACCCAAAATTTTGTAAAGAACAACAACCAGTGTATGGGATTACTAATTTTGTTTCTAAGAGTATATACTATAGTATTACTAATTTATTTTATACTTTTCCTTTTGATTAAAACTGAAAAACCATTATTTTTGTATAAGTGGTAGGTGAAAAAGAAGAAGCCTTACGAAAACCCACTTGTTTCCTTTCTCTTGGTAAAACAAATAAAGTAAAAAATGTAGTCATTGTGATATGAACGTCAGAATGTGGTGATTCCAAAAGCAGCAAAAAGAAAACAATTTGTATGTAGATGTGTAAGGCGCCATACAACACAAAGCATATTTTGACACTTTTCATACACTATTATCATCTTCTTCCCAAGGTTAACTTGCAGGTTCTCCCATTATTTTTAATTTGGAACCAAACTGAACATAGTAAGAAAATACATAAACGATCAGGCTTATTATATCAGTACCTTGAAATGAAGATCGATGGTAGCAGATTCAGTTAGTGACTGATGTTGGGCTTGTAATATCTCAAACGAAACGTACCGAAACAACTACAAAAAAGGGCGTGATAAAATTGCCTGGGTCGTGAATCAGAAACAACAGGGTGGCAAAACAAGGCAAGGTCTCCATTACGATGACAATGGTGGTGCAACGACGGTAAACTACGGCTATACAGTCGCTCAAAGGCGTGCGTCGAAACTCAATGATCAACCGAAGGAGCCAGGTTGCAGTGTTAGCGACGACTGCCTTACGGCTGCGTAGCGATCCATTATCCAATCGGTACCTTCTTCGGTTATAAATTGTGGTTTAGTGCGGTGGCGGATTGCAAAATTTAGGCGGTGACTTGTTTGGCGGTGGTGTGGTAGAAAATCGAGAAGTGAGAGATGGGTGTTTTAAGAGTCGATCAGTCGCCATGAATATCGGATTTCTCTGCTCGTTCGTTACCATAGATTGAGGTGATTAGCTTGGGTCTTATTTTGACTTTAAAAGTAAAAAAATTGGGTTGCTGTAAAATCTGTGGATTCGTGAATCCAGTTTAATTTAAAAGGATTTTTTTTCTTTATGAGTGAAGGATAAGTACAACAATTTATTTTATTATTTGATTTATCTATTATATATATTTGTTACTATTATTATTTTTCATTTTCTTTTCTTTTAAATATCGGGTATTTCAACTCTTCCTCTCTAAAAATAATTTCGTCCTCGAAATTCTAAACCGGACATAGCAGGAACCTTATATAACACATTAGACGAATGCAGTTTCCTAATCACATAGGACTTCCGAACAATGATAATAATAGCAATCAAATTCAGTCAACATACCTTTAGTTTCCAAACAGACTTGGATACTGTGAACAAATAATTTCTTCCGTCTCCCACGTCGCTTCACGTTCAGAGTGATTTTTGCATAGAATTTTAACAAACAGTATGGATTTTCGTCTCATGACTCGTTCTTGACGATCAAGAATAGCTTTAGGTTCTTCCTCCTAAGAAAGTTCATCTTGAATCATGTGCAAAGGATAGTTGACAACGTGCAATGGATGATAATGGTATCCTCTTAATAGAGATACATGAAAGACACTATGAACGTAAGAAAGCTGTGGTGGTAACACCAAACGATATGAAACTTCTCCAACTCTTTCGAGAATTTCAAATGGACCGATAAAACGAGGACTAAGCTTTCCTTTTATACCAAAACGACGCACACCACGACATGGTGAGAACTTAAGATAAACGTGATCTCCCTCCTTAAATTCCAAGACACGACGGTGCTGATCGGTGTAACTCTTTTGTCTAGTCTGAGCCTCTTTCAACTTTTCTCGAGCAATGACGACCTTATCATTGGTGACCGCAACAAGTTCCGGGTCTTCAGTTATCTTCTCTCCTACCTCATATCAACATATAGGTGATCTACACTTTTGACCATAAAGAAGTTCGAATGGAGCCATATCGATGATGGCCTGCCAGCTATTATTATAAGAGAATTCGACTAGGCATAATACTCATCCCAGTTTCCAGTCCACTTAAGTGCGCACGCTCTGAGCATACCTTCTAAAGTCTGAATAGTGCATTCGACTGTCCGTCGGTTTGCGGATGAAAGGTCGTGTTAAAACTTCTTTTAGTACCCCCAAGCTTTTTGTAGTCCTTTCCAGAATCGTGACGTAAAGCGGGGATCTCTGTCATAAAAATAGAAGATGGAGTGCCGTGAAGCCGAACTAGATGTTTGAGAAATATGTGAGATAATCTCCTAACTGAGTAACCCTGCCGAAAAGGTAAGAAATGAGCAGACTTCATGAGTCTGTCCACTACAACCTAAATGGCGTCATTCTTCTTGAAAGTCTTCGGTAAACCCGTGACGAAACCCATAGAGACATCGTCCCATTTCCACACTGGAATGTCTAGCGGTTGCAACATTCCACCGACCCTCCGATGCTCGATCTTTACTTATTGACATGTTAAACAGTGAGCCACATATTTAGCTACATCTTCCTTCATACCGCTCCACTAAAAGTTCTGCTTCAAATCTCTATACATCTTGGTGGATCCTGGGTGGATAGAAAATGGAGAACTGTGTGCCTCAGCTAATAATGCTTCCCGAAGTGTAGGATCGTCTGGAACACATAATCTCTTTCCACACCAGATGACTCCTTTTTCGTCTACTCGAAATTCAGAATGCTTTCCTACTTCCAAGTTTTGCAATATCGCCCAAAGTTCACCATCATGCTGTTGGGCTTCCTTTATGCGTCCAGTAAAGTCTGATTCAATCTTTAATTTAGCTAGATAACCATCAGACCTAATGAACTGTAACCTAATTCCCATTCTGTCGAATTTCGATAATATCCGAGGTTGGATGTTGAGGCATGCCAACCCACCTGAATTTTTCCTGCTTAACGCATCTGCCACCACGCTCACCTTATTGTTTGCGTTACAATCCTTAAGGAGTTCTAGCCATCTTCTCTGCCTCATATTCAGCTACTTCTGCATGAAAATGTACTTGAGGCTGTCATGGTCGGTGAAAATGTCGCATGTCTTGCCATACAAATAATGTCTCCATTTCTTGAATGCGAAAACAATAACAACGAGCTCTAGATCATGTGTCGGATAGTTTACCTCGTAAGGTTTAAGTTGTCGCGAAGCGTAGGAAATGACTTTTCCATGCTGCATGAGGACACAACCTAACCCTTTCTTTGAGGCATCACTATATATTTGGTATCCGCCTGAACCCGAAGGAAGAGTAAGTATAGGGGCAGACACCAATTTCTTTTTCAGCTCTTCGAAACCCTTTTCTCTTTCATCATTTCAGACAAAGTTCACCCCCTTTCACATAAGCTGAGTGAGAGGTAATGCCAAGATAGAGAATCCTTCAACGAAACGTCGGTCATAATCCGCGAGGCCGAGAAAGCTTCTAACCTCAGTAACTGTGGTCGGTCTGGGCCATTTAGTGTTAGCTTCCACCTTTGACGGATCCATAGTGATACCCTTAGCAGACACAATGTGGCCTAGAAATGCCACTTCTTCTAGCCAAAAGTCGCATTTAGAAAACTTTGCATATAACTTTTTCTCGCGCATGATCTGCGAAACGGTGCGAAGGTGGTCTTCGTGCTCTTCTCTGCTTTTTGAAAATACCAGTATATCATTAATAAACACGATAACAAAAGGGTCCAGATACTCGTGATATAATCTTTTCATCAGGTCTATAAAGACAACTGGAGCATTTGTCAAACCAAACGGCATGACTAGGAACTCGTAATGGCCATAACGTGTTTGAAATGCTGTCTTGGGAATATCTTCATCTCTGACCTTCAACTGATGGTAACCCGATTGGAGATCTATCTTTGAAATGAACTTTGCTCCCTGAAGTTGGTCGAAGAGGTCGTCTATATGCGGTAACGGATATCGATTTCGGATAGTGATTTATTGAGCTCCTGATAATCGATGCAAAGCAACATACTACCATCCTTCTTCTTTACAAATAATACTGGTGCTCCCCACGGTGAAACACTAGGTCGAATGAACCCGAGTTCCAATAATCCTTGCAGCTTCTCCTTTAACTCCTTTAATTCCAATGGAGCCATACGATAGGGTGCCATAGAGATAGGTTCAGATCCAAGAATCAAGTCAATAGTGAACTCAACTTCACGTCCGGGTGGTATCCCTGGTAGTTCCTCTAGAAAGACATCAAAATAATCTTGAACTATAGGGAAATCTTCAATGCGAGGTGACTCCAATGATGTATCCTTGATGGAGGCTAAGAACCCTTCACAATAGTGTGTTATAAGCTTTTGCGCCTTAAGCACAGGAACAATCTTGATGGACTTTCGAGGCTGAGTCCCTTGATAAACAAACTTAGGATGCTGAATACCACGGGAGATAACTCATCTAGTGTGACAGTCGATGGTCGCTCGATGCATACCTAACCATTCCATACCCAAAATGACGTTGAAGTCTCCCACTTGCATGGGAAGAAGATTCGATGTACGAACAATATTTCCTATCACTAATAGACAGTCTCTATACACGTAAGTAATAACAGAAGAATTCCCATGGGCGCGGAAATAACAATCAAATGGTGCAATAGATAAGGTCTAATTTTGAGACATTTAACAAATAATTGCGAGACTACATAATGGATTGTCCCGGTATCAAATAAGGCATGCACGTCACATTTAGCAAGACATACAATACCGAAACAATACCTAGTCATGGATAACTAATAAAATACAAAGGATCATAGGGTAACATGATAACGAACATGCACTCACAACCGGATAGAAAGTTGTCAACAATGATGGTGAGAACAAAATGAAACCATCATTACAGGAAAAACACTAAGAATTGTAAAATACTTCAGAAAATTATACGTGATAGGTTCCACTAGCAAACGAATGTACATGTAAATTGATCATTACGTTCTAGAACCGTAATCATCAATTTACCTTACAATGGTGTCCTAACTGTACTTCTATCATGTACCTTCATGGAGGCGAACAAAAAACAAAATAATAAACGTGTCAGGAGTATATGACCAAAAGTTTAAAAGATGATAACGACTCTACCTGATACAGATACTTCACTTTTGCATGGACCGATAGCTCTTAAGGAATATCCTAAGAAGCAGATGTAGCAAAGTCCTCATTGAGAAAGTTTAGGTTAGATCATTTACGCAACATTTCCAAAGATTGTAGTAGCCATGCTAGGAATGTTCATCGACATATGCTCCTAAATACTAGATTTGTAACAGTAACGATGGTAACACCAACATAGCTCGTTGGATTCATACGAAGTCATTAAGTCTAATAAGTGAATACGATGAAGGAGATCAATGCATTTAATAAACAGGCTCAATGAATCACTATAAGATGAAGATCAATCTGATGATATCCTAACACAAGAGCCAAAAACTTTTCATGCACCTCCAAAACTCTTTCCAGTTCATCAAAGCCTAATCGTTGTCGAAACTATTTAAATACAGTGGGTAGTGTTCAGAATCACCACACGATCTGCTTCAGGTGTCGTCTCCTAATATATCATTAGCGTTTATATATAGGAAGTGCCGCAACATATCCACCACACTTTTGATGTATTGGAAATCGTACATTCACCATATCGTATGTAACCATCACACAAAAATATCCCCACTGACAAATCCAATCATAATTTATGTACTGACTACACTATTCACGTTCTTAACATGGCTAAGTAGTCGGTCGGTGAGTAGAATTGGAGTTCCTAGTAAGTCAGTAGCAAGATTGCAAATTTCTCTTAGCAGCGATTTCTTGAGCTAAAGTCTAATACTTCTAATTCCATATGCACTTATTAATAGTCAGTGGCATTCTAGTGAAAGCTTGATTGAGCACATTCTAGTGAAAGCTTGATTGAGTACTATTTAGTTAATTAGAGACGTATGGATCGATCCTAGAAAAATTACTGTTATTGGTGAATTGGGTAGGTGTGTGTGCCCACACTCCCTTATCACATTACTGGTACATTGGGGCTGCAACCAATGTACATATTGTTACTGTCACTGTTACTGGCTCAAATGGGTATTTCCTTATTGATACGTCTCATTTATTTCTTCTGAGTCGTATATTTGTTTTATCCTCATTGTTACATTCTACTGCTATTGTTCCACCGTAACTGAGCAATTTTGGCTCAGCCGTTTTCTTTTTCTTGTGTCTTCTTTATTATTATGACAGGTACTTTTGGGGAAAAAGGGAAAGAGATGAAGAGAGAGTAAAACGGATTAGGGAAAGTGACTATGCTGATTTTTATTTTAAAAAAACTCTATTTATTTAAATTATAAGTTTCTTTGAACTTGTCATGTTTTCGTTTAAAACCTGGATTTTTGGATTTTAAGCATTGACTTAAGTATTTTTAGATTGTTGCTATCTCTGTTTACTGTATGAGTGACACGTCAGCCCTATTCGGGTTGGGGTGTTACAATATGTATGGAGAGCCAGTTCTTCAAAGGAAATTTGATGCTGAACAAAAGAAAGCATATCAAGCTAAAAAGAAGGCTTATGGTACTTTGACTCTGGCATTACCTAAAGAGTTGTTACATCAGTTCTTTGCTTATGGTACATCAAAAGGTTTATGGGATGCTTTGCAGAAGAGATGTGAAGGTAATGATCAATATAAGAAAAGCCAACAGAAAGTTTTAAAGAAGGAATTTGATAGTTTAAAACATTATCAAATGAATCCATTTCGAATCTGATTGCAAGATTTGCACACTTGATGAGTGAAATGGTAGTGGTGAGTATTACAAAAAACGATGCTGATTTGAAAGAGACATTATTGGAGGCACTACCGGAAAAATGGGAAAATTATGTTATGATGATTACACATGATGAAGAGTATTCGGGTTTATCTTTCAATGATTTGGGTCAAAGAATACAAGCAAGGGATATGGAATTGACCATTATTAAGTCACTTCCTGCACAAATTGAAAATCCTACTATGTATCATGGAGAAAATGATTCTACTCTTCATGCTGTAAAGTTAAATGTTTTAAATCCTGCACCTCCTACAGAATTTGTTGCCGGAAAAGCTGATAATTCTTGTTATTCTTCTGCTTGTACTGTTTCAGTTCCAAGTTCATCAACACACAATGCCTTATCTGTTAAAACAACTGAAGATTACATGGCATTGATGTCTACTTTGGTCTCATCATATTTTGGTGTTATTACTGGTTCAGTAAGTAATGCATAATTGACTGAAGAAGACTATGATCAAATTGATTATGATCACCTGGAGGAGATGGATTTGAATTGGCAGTATGCTATGCTGGTTAGAAGAACCAAGAAATTCTTTAATAGAACCAGAAAGAAGAGGTTGAATCAAGATGGAAAAATTAGTTTGGATAAATCAAAGGTCAAGTGTTACAAGTGTTCATTGTATGGATATTTTGCTCGTGAATGTCCAACATCTACTGATAATAAGCTGAAATATGGTCAATATGCTCACTTGGTTAAAGCTTCAACAAAGAAAGATCAAAAAGCATTTGTTTCTCTTGATGAAAGAATGGCTGAAATATTTTGGCATCCAAATGAATTTGCATGGCATGCAGATCATGAATTTAGAAGGAAGGCATATACTAATGTTGATATTAATGAGATTTTTGAGAATGATAAAGGAAATGCTGCTTTAATGGCTCATCATTAAAATGATGTAAGTCAGTTTGATTATCTTAGAAGCTCAGAATTCACAACAGTTGAAAAGATTCAGGAAAAGGTAGCTGATACTGAAAAAGAAGAAATTAAGTGCTATAAATGTGCTGGTTTAAACAACAATAATGCAAGTTTGGAAAGAGATATTAAGTTGCTGACTGAAGTGATTGTTGTGCTGAAGCAAGAATTTGAGAGTTTTCAAGAAAAATATTATTCTTTGAATACCAGTCATGAGAAGTTGATAAAAGGAAAAGTTGATTTGGTTGACGAATGTCAAAAAGCCAAAGCTGAAGCCAAAGAGAAGCTGCTAAAGACTTTGATGCTTTATTCCCGAAAAGTTATCCCGTTCAACTGAAATATGAAAAAAAACAAATGCAATTGTTGTTGAAGCTGCTGATAGAATTCTAAGTCTTCAAGAAGAAGTTTCTACACTTCGAGATGCTAATGTTCTTCTCCGAGACAAAAATGAAGTATTGACAAAAGATGTGGATATTTTTAAGAAGAAGTGGGAGAAGATCACTGAAGAAGTCTTGGAAGTATCTGAAATCAGAAAACGGCAAACGTATGAGTACAATGAGGTAAATGAAGAATTCATTAAATCTCAAAATGATTTGTTTGCTACTTAACAAAAGATTCCTACATTAAAGTTGGAGATTTTTGAAGTTCAGAGACAGGTCAAGAGTTGCAATTTATCCCCAACATTGTTGACTTTCTGTAGATGAAAGACAAAAGTGATAATAGTGCAATAGAAGATGATATCCACAAGGTTCCTTCACCGGTGGATCTATCTAAGTTTTCATATGCTACTGTTGATCCAAACGCTGAATTGCTTGATTATTCTAAAATTGCTACTCCTGCCAAGAAGAAGAAGGAAAAAGTTGGTGAAGCTCCAAAGTTCACACCTGATTCATCATTGCTGGAAAATAAAGCTGTGTTTTGATAAGAGTGTGGCAGGTACTTTTACTGCTACATCATCTGAAGTTGAAACTGCAAAGATTTTGGTCATAGAGAACAAAATTCTAGAGATTAAGGTCACTTTTACTCAACGCGCACATCAAACAAGTGCTGCTGGTACTTCTCAAGCCGAATCGTCCAAATCTTCTAGTTCAAAACACAAAGGACTAGGAACTGTTTTTCAAAAGAAGCGTGTTCAAGATCAAGAGTCAAAGAAGAAAGAAAATGTTTTGAAACTTAAGAATCAAAAGAAATCCCAACCTCCGAAGAAGCAATGTGGTGCTTTCTATTCCAAGAGTAGCTCTTATTATTCTGGAGGTTCATCATCGGATTACAAAGTCTCGTCGTGGAGTCAATCTCCGAGGTATGATTCTTGTCACACCCCCAATTTCTACTAACGGAGTTTTACCGTGTGGGCTGTGATCCAGACCAGGACCCGAGTCATTAGTTACATCAAAGATAAGTTAGGGTTCAAAATGTAAATGTATATTCAAAGTGGAAAATACAAAAAACCAGAGTTTAAAGTTTAGCGGAGGCACATAAAAGTCAAGTTGCGCAAAACAAGCGCCCGATAAGTAAATACCAGTTTAATTTGAAAAGATTTAAAAAGAAGTTCCCAAAATAGATGTTTTAACTAACGTACGTGCCCAAAAATCAGATACTCCTAGCGTCCCGCAAAGCATGCACAAGAAGCATGTGTCAACTAATGTTGGTGAGTTCACATAAGTATATCTAGTATAAGTATGCAGTACGAATAAACAGTCTTTATTTGTATGTAAGTATGTATATTACAAGTACAATCCATACCGTAGGTAGCGAGCCTAAGTTCATTTCACTAAAACGTTCGCAACCGAAGCTAAATAAAAAGTGTAGGATTTCATCCTTACGTGTTTTTGCCTTCCCCGTGTCTACTCGATCACGGTAAGTTTAGGCTGAAATTGTCCTCAGTCCGATCGCCAGTCGGGTGGTGCATCTCGTGCCCACTGAGTGGGGTTTCTCAGACCCTAGTAGTACTACCCAACATCCCCTCGCTATTTGCTATTAACGGTTCGATAAAGTAAGGACTTGAAAGATAAAGCACTTTATGTGAACATGTGATATATACTGGATTTCTACTTTAATCATACATCAAAGTTGTCGTGTTATCACCCTCACCTGGGTGTAACTTGTTTGCGTGTGTTATCATCCAAACCCGAACATAACGTAAAAAGGTTGTGTAACTCACCTTAGGGTGCACTACTACAATTTAGTAAGACTTCAGGTCTTGCGTAATTACCGAGCACCTATCGATTTTACATATGTAAGTGTGTTTGTTGATACATAATCTATGCGTCGTATGAAGTATCAAGACAAGACGATGTGAAGATCAAGACAAAGTTCAAGCTGCCAAACGAACTGGATCCGAAGTGCCAGTTTGGATCAGGCGAACTGACAGTTCGCCTGAGTTTCGGCCAGTCGGGTATAAATAGGAATTTGTGCTTTGTAATTCGGAACTGAGCGTGTAAGAGTCTGAGCTAAAGTGTGTGTTTCTATGGTGTGTTCTCTGTGTCGGTTCTCAGTGTTCTCTGGTTGTAATTGTTCATTTTGATCAATAAAACAATCGGTTAAATAACGTTTTTCAAGTGGTATTAGAGCTTTCTGGTTCATTCTACTGATCTGTGGTTGCTATTTTTGGAGTTTTTGAACAAAAAGTGTTGTTTTTCAAATATTTAGAGCGTTTTTATGAGTTTTTGATTGTTTTAGTCAAGAGTTTTGTGAAAAATGTGTTTCTAAATCACTCCTCATCACTTTTTCTGATCTACTACTGAAAATCTCGTTCAAATCTGTGCAAAATCAAAAATTTTGAGTGAAAATGGTTCAGTTCGGCTGAAGAACTTACTGTTCGGAATAACCATCATCCCAACTCACGGTTCGGCTTGTGTTCGTCTCGTTCGAAGTTCCAGTTCGTCTAAGTTTGCTTTAGGTTCAGTTGAGAGCTACAGTTCGGACGAGGTTCGGTTCAGGTTCGGATACATTGCTGTTCGGAACAAGTTTGGATAGTTTCTTTGTTCGGATAATATTTCAGTTCGGCTACTGTTCGGGTGAAATTCTCTGTTCGGGTTCAGTTCGGTTAAACCTTCAGTTCGGATCAAGTTCGGCTTAGATTTGGTTTTTGAGTTGTTTTGCAAAAATTGGCGTAACTTGAGAACCGTTAAGAGTTACGGAACCCAATACCAGCCAAAATGACCGTCTCAATGACCGTCTCAAAGAGATCTACACTTTTAATCGCCTTACGGCTACTACCCTCTATTTTGATACCCAAAATACACTTTTAGGACCTTCGTTTTTGAGTTCGAAGTTTTTGGAGCATCATATTTCGGTAAAGATGTCGGATTTTCAGCTTTTGCCGCTATGCAATGTGCGATGCAAACAAAGCTAAACTTTGATAATGAAATTGGAACAAGCCAGAAAGTTCCCAACTTGTTGAAGTTGGAGGATTATCAAAATTGGAAACAACGATTTTCTGCATATATCAGCATAAATGATATCTCTTTGTAGATTCCAATTAAAAAGCTTTACACACATCCAACTGATCAAGGAGATTTCAAAGAAGTTCATACTTTTGACAATGCTAAGAGGAAAGTTTATGAACTTGAACAAAAAGCATTTGGATATCTTACAATGGCATTACCCCACCGAATTATTACATCAATTCAGTACTTGCAAGAAATCGAAACAATTATGGGATGCGTTATCAGCAAGGTGTGAAGGCAACGATCAATACAAGAAAATTCGGAAAAAGGTGTTGAATAAAGAGTTTGACAACTTTCAACATTATGAAAATGAAAACATTACGGCTCTAGTTTCTAGATTTTCACATCTGATTAGTGAATTGAATGTTGTTGGGATTGAGAAAACCGATGAAGAATTGAAAGAGAAGATTATGGAAGCATTACCAGAAAATTGGGAAAATTATGTCTTGTTACTTACTCATGACAAAGAATTTTCTACATTATTATTTCATGAGCTCACTGGTAAACTTCATGATTAGGAAATGGAAATGATAAACTCAAAGAAATCAACTGCTAAATTGCAAAATCCAGAGTTATATCATGGTGAGAATGCTGCAAGCATAAATGCTAAGGCAAAACCAAGTCTTAGTTCTGCACCACCTACTGCATGCATTGGAAATATTTGTGGAAGTTTGGTTAATAATTCTTCAAGGGGTTGTAGTTTTACAATTCCAGAATTATCAAATCAAAGTGCATTTTCTGTCAAGTTAGTGGATGATTGTGCAAAATTGATTTCTGCTCACATTTCATCGTCTTTTGGAATGTTTATTAATGATGTTAGCAAGGCTCAGTTGACAAAAGATGATTTGAATGATATTGATGATGATCAATTAAATGAAATTGATACGGCTTGGCAATTTGCTATGCTGACTCAGAGGTCACAACGATTTTACAAGAAAACCGGAAGACAAGCTTTTGGTGACAAGTTGGGTTCTGACAAATCTAAAATCAAATGTTACAAATGTTCCAATCTTGGGCATTTTGCAAGAGAGTGTTAGCAATCTCATATTTATAAGTCTGATTCTAAAGCTATAAATGGTTCTCAACCATCTTTAAGCAATTAAAAAAAGACAGCTTTAATTGTTTAGAATAACTGTACTTATGATTGGGGTAAATAGTTTGATACATCTGCATTGATTGTTACACATGAGCAAGATGAGTATTATTCTGATTCGAGTTCGTATGAAGCTGCTAAAAATGAAAAATTCGAGTCTAAGATTGAAAGTTTGTTAAAGGAAAACAAAAGGTTATTGAAAGAAAATGATTCGTTGGAAAATGAGGTTAAAATGATTACCGAAATTCTTTAACTGGTAAAGAAAGATTTAGAGATATCTAAAAAGAATGAAAAAGGACTGTGAAGAAAAGGAATACTAAATTGGTTGTAGAAAAGGAAGAAGTGGTTAAAGACATTCAGAAATGGAAGGATGAAGCGAAAGATGCTGCAAATGATTTTCAGAATTTGTTTGATAAATAAAAAATTAAGCTTGATTTGCTTACCAAAACTTCTGAAAAGTATGTTGCTAAACTTGAGGCGTATCAGGTTGATATGGGGAAGTTATTGGATGAAAAGAGAGAGTTAGTGAGTGTAAATAAAGTGTAAGCTGCAAATCTAGAAATTCAGAAAAGAAATTAAGATAAATGGAAGAAAGAGTTGTTTGCTGGGCTTGATAACATTCGATTGCAGAAATTTGAAACTCACAAATTCGCTAAGAGATTGATAACTACCGAGAAGGAATTGGCTGAGTCACAACAAAAGATCTCCCATTTAAAGATTCAAGTGATCGATGCAAATCAACTTCTAAACAATGTCACCAATTCTCAATCATTTACAAGCTTCTTAGCTAACGATGAAAATTTTGAAAAGATGTTTGACAAAACGGACATCACCTCTAGCAAGTGTTAAGGAAGCTGTTAAATATGTGAAGGAAAAGGTTGAAGAATATGATTACTCGAAGTTTTCATCATCATCGAATTCTGAAGAAGAGAAGGTTGTGAAGAAGAAAAGTAATAAGAAGAAGAGTAAAAGGATTGAGAAGAATTTTGAAGTTCCTCAAGTTCCAAAGTTTGTGTTTGGTTCGACGTTAACAGAAAATGAGAAGACAGCTACTTCTAGTGACAAGATTCAGTCTCAACCTGATTTTGATGAGACAATTTTCTATGAACAAAAGAATGTGCAAGACGTCAAAGCTGAATTTTCTCGTTTGGTGAAGAATGGGCATAAGTCATCAAGCTCTGAGGAAAAGATTTCTGGAAAGAATATTGGATTGGGTTTTAAGGTACAAAATGTTCAAGCTGAGGAGGTTCAAGTTTCAACATCACAAAAATCTGAAGAAAATGAAGTTAAAGCAAGTTAAGAAAGAAGTTTTCAAGGCTGAGAAGGTTCAACCCGAAAGATTTTACAAACTCAAGGGTTCGGAACAAATATTTTCAGATAAAGAATTTCTACTTCACTGTGTTGATGCACAAAAGATTTCTGAAGTGTTTGTGAAAGCTGCTGATCCAGAGGACAAGAACAAACAAGCTGCTAATTTTTCTTCTGAAGGTTCCACTTCGAAAAGTCCTAATTCCAAATGGGTTCATGATCATCGCCATCAGGTATATAATACTTTTTATGATCATTTTGACGATAGAAATGTTTATGAAGCTGTGCAGGTACATAAACGATGGGACAAAGATAGTCTATTGTGCTATATTTGTCGTCAAACGGGACATATGGCAAAAAGAGTGTCCAATTCATGTTGCTTCTAAAAAAAACTCAAAAGATCCCAAGTTTTGGGAAATCTGCCAAAACCAGTGTTCCTTGATGAACATGGCAGAGTTCAAAAGATCCCAAGTTTGACCAGTGTGCAGGTACTTCTAGAAGACCTATCGACGATTGGAAAGTTGTTGATGGAGGAGTATTCTGCTTAACTTAAATTTCATGCTATATGTTTCTAATCTGAAAGTTTTCTGAAACTTTAAACGACAAGATATCCGTGTTGGTTGATCAATTTCCTTTCTTTACATTGAAAACGTCAAACATAGAGTCTTGTTTTTATAAATGAAAATCCAAAAATATAGTTTTCATTTTAAGGGGGAGAATTGCAAGTAAGGGGGAGTAAATGCATGTTATGGGAAGAAGGTGAATACATACGAAATATATAGTGAAGTAAATACATGCAAAATATATAAATTTTTGAGAAATTGATCATTGGAAAATAATGGTACATTGGCTTACGTATCTGACTCATGGATAGAGTAAACGAAAATGCCATAGGATCATTGTTTGATGTGCTTGGTAGGCTCGGCAAATCAGAAAGTATTCAGATGTGATATACACTAAATACTATGCTTGACCATGTGGATAACATCTTAAAGCGTATTTCATGACAAAAAGAGAAAAATAAGTGTGAAACAAAATGAGAAGTCACTGTTTATACATGTGTTCATGAAATTGCCTGAGCGTGTGGATCTTCTACTTAGTCGTAATGAAATCAATGTAAACGAGTAAACCACGAAGAGTAAATACAAATATGCTTTGTATTAACCACAGAGATGACCACAGAGTACACAGAGAAGATATTACTCAGAAGCTTTTTAATTCTATACAAGACGACGTATTTATACTAGCTATATCACGACCGGCCCAACCTGAGGTTCGGCCACACGATTGGACCTGTGCGAACTCCAGGTTCGCTGGGAGTTCGGACCTCAATTCCTTTGTATGTTTTGTCTTGTATTCGATACTTCACATGACGATCAGGACCATGTATCAACAGTTCATTTTGCGAAGATTTAAACTTGTTTGATTTTCTTTATTTTCTCAAACGATCGGACTTTCTTTGCGTATCGAAAGATCGACCCGATTGTTGTTCGTTTGAGGTTCTGTTTTATTTTCTTTGGTGTTTCGTATAATTCATCGAACTTTGTCTGCGTATACAGAAGTATCAACCTGATTGTTGTTGAATTATACAGTTTCAACTTGTTTTATTTTTCTTATTTTGTTAAATCCGAGGCCTTATCTGTGTATCGAAAGATCGACCTTAAGGTAGACGATTTAATGTTCTTATTTCTTTTTGCATGGAACACAGTTGATGATATCATGAATTCAATTACTTTGTGATAATCACAAGTGTAATCACACAAGAAAAAGGAAAAAAGAAAAATGTCTGAATATGTCTGATAGTGTGGGATACATTGGTCAAAGCAAATCTAATTAATACTTTAACATATCCAGATGTTATGAGTATGATTCTTCCTGAGTTTAAGATGAACAAATTATACCGGCAATTAGCATGACTTATGTGCTTCAATTAGTTGAAATTGAAGTGTAGTTCAGTGCGTCATGATCAATATGATCCCGTATAGTGATCTTTCTCATAGCAAAAATAGAGTTTGATTCTGTATTGCAATTTCATTCCATTTCGGAAACGTTCAAAAAGATTTTCGGTGTGTTATGCATAAGTTTGAAAATCAAAAAGATTTTAGGTTTGTTTTGATATAAACTTTTTTAAAGCCAAAAATATTTTGTTTCTGTGTTATTTTCGATCTGATCAACACGTGATACAAATCAAATTTTCAAAAATCATATCTTGGAGTCTCGAAGACACGTTTTGCGCCAAGATTATTTATGATTGAAACATGTTGCTAAGTGAAGAAAGATATTACAACTTCAAATCTTCTGAAGCTTGTGATAAAGATGGAAACACACTCTGCATCGTCAAAGTATTCAAGAATCAAGCTACTATCAAGTAGAGAGAGAGTTTGTTTAAAGATATTTTGAACGGATTCTGGCACTTGAGGGGGAGTTTGATTGAAGATACGTTTTTATGTTTTGTTAGCATACTACACACGACGAGGGGGAGTTTGTTGATACATAATCTGTGCATCGTGTGAAGTATCAAAACAAGACGATGTGAAGATCAAGACAAAGTTCAAGCTGCCAAATGAACTGGATCCGAACTGCCAGGTCGGATCAGGCGAACTGGCAGTTCGCTTGAGGTTCGGCCAGTTGGGTATAAATAGGAGTTTGTGCTTTGTAAATCGGAACTGAGCGTGTAAGAGTCTGAGCTAAAGTGTGTGTTTATGTGGTGTGTTCTCTGTGTCAGTTCTTAGTGTTCTCTGGTTGTAATTGGTCACTTTGATCAATAAAAAAATCGGTTTGATTACGTTTCGTATCCAAAATAGCTAGATCGAGTAGACGATCCAATGCTCACGAACTTTCAGTGTGTCCGCGCATGAGTAACATAGCCTAGACGACGGTGTTGATATCAAGTAATTCCAATTGTGACGTAGGTGATAGATTTCAACACGTAATAAAAATCGTTTGTTCGAAAGTATTAAAAAATGACATTTAATCAAGGACACAAGGATTTATCGAATCAATGTGAGTATGTTATTCCAAACAATAAATGTAGAGATGATCGGGAAAACATATGCGCTCATAAATATTAATATATATGTATAGCCAAAAGTGTGGAAAATAAAACGTCCTATATATTTATTTATATAGTGTGTCAAAAATTTTAAAAGCTTAAAGAAAAATCTTTAAAATGTTCGCATGTATATAAGTACATGACAATAAAAAAAATATATATATTTCTACGTTTAAAACTAATTTATATTAATATAAACGAAACCATCAAGTAATTAATTCTTTTAAATAATAAGGTTTCCATAAAAAAACTTCAACGAGTACCCTAACGGGCCTATGGAAGCTTCACGAGTCAAGATTTTGTAGACATGTAATAGTAGTTTTCGGTTTTAGATCAAATGATGCTTAAAGTCCCTAAAAAGAAATAAGATAGGAAGAATGGTGATCACAGGACTCGAATCCGTGACCTAAAGGTTGTAGCATCGTGCCCTAGCCACTGGGCTAGGGGCTCAGTTTGTTAACAGGATCGCAATCCATAGCTTTTACTCACATGTTCACCATAGAACTGGAATTAAAGGGATTAAAACAAAAAGATTGGGGTTGAGAGGATTCGAACCCGATCTTCGTTATAAATCAAAAGCCTGACCACTTGGCCAGACCCTGATGACGGGTTTTAATCGGTAATTTTTATACTTAACCTGTTCTGTAATGGTGTCATCATCTTCATACAAACCCTAATGTCGCCGGAGATATTTTCCAACGACCGGAAAAACGGAAAACTCGAAAACGAGACTCAGGAAACGAGCGATTAACATGGATGATGGTTTACCTCGAATCAAAGATGAGAAACACCGAGTTTTTGAAACCGAAACAAAACCGAAAAACTCGACCCGGACCTCCTGATAGTGCTCTGTACCCAGAATCGTCGCTACATGGTTGCTTGGAAGAGGAAGGCGACTATAGTGGTGTGAGAATGATGGTGAAATAGTGCTTCGTTGGCTAGAATTTCTGAGTTCGCCAGAAATTTTCTTCAATGGCTTTGCGGTGGTTTGGGGTGGAATTGAGAGAGTTTGGAAGTTGGATTGCATACGAAAATGATTGAGGAGGAGTGAATTACTGGGTCCTTAATTGTGGGTTAACCGTTTGAATTCGTAACCGTGATGACATTAATCGAAGGTGAGGCGGTGGTATAGATGAACAGACAAGTTCGATGGGTTCAACAAAGGTTCAAATTGAGTTTCGCATAAAGGCAGAAATAGTCCCTCTAGTACTTACAAAATGGACACAAAGTTTAAGCTAATGGCATAAGTGGTCATTCAAGTTTTAACAAAAGAAAAAGGGTTTAGTAAATGGCGGGAATAGTCCCTCGGGTTTATAAACGGCTAACGAGACTAATAGAGAGTAACAGAAGACGTAAACGATGGCCAAACGAGTGTATGCATCTCAAGACCCCATATCGTGTAACGTTTATAAGAAGTATAAACTTAAACGACCAAATAAAGTCATAGATAACAGTTTCTAAATATCTGTTTAAATTCACATAAAGTAATAGTTATAACCCCATAACTATATGTTTTTAAATTCTTATAAAATTATAGAAACGTTTCGTATGATTACGTGACACATCGTCACATAAAATCATAAAATGACATGCGTATATATGCACATATATATCATATAAAAATAAAAAAATATAATTGTCACATAAAATGACAAAATGTTTACATGAAATCGTAAAATATAATTTATCTAAAATTATAAATTATATACATTCAAGTTGGTCGACCGACTTCTAGACTCATGTGCAGTGCTCGTGTAACTATTCTAGTTAACTGATGTAACGGACCGGTAGTTACAATTCTTTTAATGATTTCTTTGATACCTTTGGTTCAGATCATTCACCATTTTCTAAAAATTCGAGAAATGTTTCAAATGATTTTAAGCTTCGTGAAAGAGTTTGTTATGCATGTCGTCGGCCTGGACATATGGCTGCAAATTGTCCGATGATTGCATATATCCACAACAATGCAAAATATGTGGATTCACATGACCAAATTTTTTATGAACCTTGGTCTCTAAAGGTCAAATCAACTAGTAAGCCGTTTTGGTCTAGACCGAAGATGCCAGTTGAAAATTTCTCAGGTTCTGATTCAAAAATCTCATCTATAATGATATGGAAACCGAAAGTTGTTGCCAAGGCCAACAAAGACTACGTGGAAGACACCGGGCAACCCGACGCTGTTGAATCAGGTCGATCCCAGAGAAACTAATGTTTTATTTGGTGTCAGCAGATATTTCAGGAAGTCCTATTGGTAATTAAAGAATTACTAATGGTGGAATATCTGTTTTTAACTTAAAATGAATTTCCGAATAGTTTTCAAAATCCTGTTTTTTTTCAAAAAGCTTAACTATAAGTATTCGTGTTGGTTGATCAATTTTCTTCGTTTTTTCAATCCGTCACAGTTTAACGGGGGGGGGGGGGGGGGGTTTGTTTCTTTGAAAAATCCAAAAATAGTGTGTTGGCTTTTTCAAAAAATTAAATTTGAAAATCTAAAAATAGCATTTGTCATTTTCAGGGGGGAGAAAATTTGAAAAGACAAAAATATTAAAAAATGAGAAATTGTATCTGACATAATTGAGAAATGATGGTACATTGGTTGACGTTGTCTGACTCATGGATAAACTAGATGAAAAAGCCATAAGACCATTATTCGATGTGCTAGGTAGGCTCGGCAAATAAGAAAGTAGACAAATGTGATATACACTAAATCTGATGCTTGACTTAGGGGACAAGATCTTGATGCATATCTCATGATATATCAAGAAAAGGATATGTGAAAAGAAAAAAAATGAGAAGTCACTGTGTAAACATGTGTTTATTTTGCAAAGATTTAAACTTGTTTGATTTTATTTCTTTTCTCAAACGATTGGACTTTCTTCGCGTATCGAAAGATCGACTTGATTGGTGTTCGTTTGAGGTTCTGCTTTATTTTCTTGGTGTTTCGTATAATTCATCGGATTTTCTCTTCGTGTCCACAAGACCGACCTGCTCGTTGTTGAATTATACAATTTCAAGTTGTTTTGATGTTCTTGTTTTGTTAAATCTGAGGCCTTATGTGCGTATTGAAAGATCGACCTTAAGGTAAATGATTTAACGTTCTTATTTCTTTTTGCATGGAACACAGTTGACTATATCATGAATACAATTACTATGTGTAAAATCATAAGTGAAATCACAACATGTGATAAGCAAAACATATCTGAGTATGTCTGATAGTGTGGGGTACACTGGTCAATGCAAATATAATTAATACCTTAACATATCCAGATGTTATGAGTATGGTTATGCCTGAGTTTAAAGCTGGACAAATTATATCCGCAATCGACATGGCTTATGTGCTACAATAATTGAAATCAAAGTGTAGTTTAGCATGTTATGACCACTATGATCCCAAGTCGTGATCTTTCTCGCAAAAGACAAAAAAAAATGTCTAATTCTGTGTTGCATTTATGTTTCTTATCAGAAAATATCAAAAAGGTTTTAGGTGTGTTTTGATATAAAGTATAGAAAAATCAAAAAGACTTTCTTTCTTATTTTTTTTGGTTGATCAACACGGAATACAAATAAACTTTCAAAATCTAAATATCTTTGAGTCTCGAAGAGATGTTTTGTGCCAAGATTATTTATGTTGGAAGGTACTTAGTGAAAAAGAACATCACAACTTCAAGTCTTCTAAAGCTGTTCATAAAGAGATTACACGCGCTACAACGTCAAGTATTCAAGATCAGACTAACCGTAAAGTTGAGGGAGAGTTTGATTGGAGATACGAGTTTATGTGAAGAATTGTTATGGCACAGATACTACACAGATACTGCACACGTCGAGGGGGAGTTTGTTAGAGCATGTTCTTGGTCGTCGTGTGAAGTATCAAGTACAAGACCAATGCTACAAAAGAGGTTGTCTCCGAAGTGACCCGAACTACCAGTTCGGGTGCACACGAACTGACCTGAAGTGGCAGTTCGGATGATGTCGTGTTCAGGCATTTATGTACAACTATAAATAGCTTCGTCTTGTAGAGTTTTACAACTTCTTGATCATATCTTCTATGTGTAATTAGTGTGTGTTTCTCTTAGTGGTTTCTCAATACAATCTCATTGTATTTACTCTTATGTCACTTTCTATAACTCGAATTACACGTTTGATCATTGATCGAGTAGACTATCCACAGCTCATGAACTTACAAATTAGGTTTAGTATTTCAGTTAATTGTATACGTATTGGATTTATCAAGTTTATTAGTGAAGCCTCTTGGGCCAAGTTTACCCCATTGTGGAGGAACCTTCAGAAGACCTGATTTTTCTATATAAAGCAAACGTCGCTCACAATGTGAAGTTGACGATTTTGGTGTATTTGAAGGAGCTCATGAATTCTCTCTCTCACTCACGAGTTCTAGCATTCGTCCATGAATCTCTTGATCCTACTCCATTCTTCACGATTTACCCATCGTGTGTGTTTAATCGTCTAGGGATTTCGAACCTAGTTTAATTATTGTGTATCGAATCACTGTAGATTGGTCCGTCCAAGACCTATAATAGTTATATGTTTCTAGCACATTATCGCGCAATCAAAAGCTATATAGACATCCGAAATATATTTATATATTTATAATAACGGTCAAGTGGGATCAATTACAAGTTGCGGTCTAGGACAGACCAAGGCTCTTGATTCGATTCACAACTGTGATAGAGGTGGTAGTTTGGTCGAGTTGTTGCTGCTTGTCTGAAGAATTTTTCAATTTTCTGGTTTTCTAATCCTTTTTGCAGGTTTTCAGACAAGATTAAAGGGTGTTCGAATTGGATGTTCAGACGTTTTCAGAATATTCAAGTAGTTTTCTTATCTATTAGCTGGATATTGGAGGTTTTCGGACTGGGAATTCATAGGTTTTCCTAAATTTCAAGTGCTGATAGGGTCTTTTAAAGATTCGTTTGATATCTTTTCAAGATTGGAAATATTTCGAAATCCCTACTTTTCAAGGGTGGATTTCGTTATATGTTTTTGGTTCTCATACAGGATTCCGTATCTGGGGTTTTCACTAACTGGTTTCTCACATCGAGTTTCTAGTCTTCGAGTTTTCACACGAAAATTGGATTTCACTAATGGATTTCGCATGTGGAGTTTTTAGATCTAGTTTTTGGTATTGAGTGAATTAGATGAACATGGTGCCACTCCTACTTATAAAAAGATCAATGAAAGATTACTTGAATCATTACCCCAGAGGTGGGAGGTTCAGACATTATTGATGAAGCAGACTATGAACTTGGAGACAGGTACTTTGGATTAGGTCATTGGAAAGTTGCAGTCTTATGACGTGATCAACAAGAAGAATATAGCAAGCAAGACACAGGTTCAAGATCTATACTTTCTAAGTCTGCAGGTCAATCATATCTTCTGGTAGTATTGCATTGTTTTCGGATTGGCTTATCATCTTAACTGACTGATGGAAGAGTCTTCAAGACATGTTTTATTTCTAGTTCATCTTCAGAAAGTCAAAAAATGTCTGTTAAGGTTGTTGATAACATGGAGCATTTATATCATCATTTCTAACTGCCTATGAAGGTTTTATTGCAAGGAAGATCACTAATCAAGAGTTGATCGAAGAGGATTATGATCAAATCAATCAAGATGACATTGAATAATTGGACATCCAATGGAATATGGCTATGCTAGTGAGACATGCAAAGAGGGTTTTTGCAGAGAACTGGAAGGAATAAGATTGGAGGAAATGACAATTCAAAGATAGGATTTGACAAGAGTAAGGTGCAGTGCTATAATTTTTTAAATTATGGGCACTTTGCAAAGGAATGTGATAAACCAAAGTAGCAGAAGAACAAGACAAGACATAGGCTCAGATAATGGTTCCACTGATTCGTCTACATCTACTAATGCTCTTGTTGCTCAGGAGGATAGAAGCTATGATTGGAGCATACTTGTAGAGAAAACTAAAGAGAATACTACATTCATGGCATAAGTCTCGGAAAAGAAATCAACTGAGGTGAGACTCTGTCAATATTTCGTGTCCTATATGTGCATAATCAAGCCTTAGAAATCATAAACATAGGATGCACAATCTTAAAATTTTAGAAGACTTGAAAAACTATAATGAAGCAAATTAAGTTTTGAAGGAAAAGGAAAAATATTTAAAACTAAGAAAGCCTGCATGTGAAGATGATTTTTTTTTAACTAAAAGACAAGGTTGGAGAACAAAACACAATCATTGATTCCTTTTACAAACAATTTAAGAAATGTCAAGAACTTACCCAATCTGAGAGTGAAGTGCTAAGACTTAAACGAAAGGTTGAGTCTATGAATACTTTTATGTTGGGTGTTGATCACTTACTTAATAGCCAAAAACTTATAAAAAACAATGAATGTATTGGCTATAAGTCTGTGTCACCACCCTTCAACCACAACTATACGACTTCACCCGAAGATAATGTGTGTGATGTGTTGCAAACACATCCTGTTTTCCCGTGTATTCTGTATAGTGTTTGAGTCGATTTTTTAGTTCAATTTGAGTCATTTTAGTATGTTTTCATTTACTTTGCAGTTATCAAGTCTCAATTATGTTTTTAGTGTGTTTTGTAGGTATTAGAAATAGTTCCCGAGGCCAAACGAACAACACAGAAGTTGGAGAAGAAAATAAAAGACCAAATGCTGAAAAACGTTCCCTATGCATATCGCCTAGGGAGAAAGAAACCCCAAGCGATACGCTTGGGGAAGATATGGTCAAATGCGGTGTCGGGCATTGACCCTAACTATTTTGTCGCGTAGCTCGGGTGCGCGTATCGCCTACAACACATGGACCCTCCAAGCGATACGCTTGGAGGGGGTTTTTCTGCAAACCCTAAGTTTTTGATATAAATTCGCAATTGAGGGTTTGTTTCGGGACTTTTTGACTCATTGCCGATTTAGGAGAGTTCTGGGACGATTTTTGAGCATGAAAGAGGGCATGGAGCAAGGAGAAGACGCAAGATCAAGCATTCGACTTCAAGACCGCGTGTTGGGTTTTACCATCTTCTTGTTTTCTTGATTAATAACTTATTATACACATGTTTTCTGCTCAACCTTAGACTTTTAATGTGTTTGTGTGTTGAACATGATTCTAGGCTAAGCACTTAGTGCTGCCTAGACTGTTGTGATGACTAATTGATAATTTTAATTTTATTTTGGTTTATGACAATTTGATTAATGTTGACACTCTTTAAAGTCTATTAATTGCTGTAATTGGATGCATATGTGTATTGCTAATCAGATTAGTAATGCTTAATTGATGCTTACTTTACCTTAAATGTCTTTCGAGTTAGGTAGATTATCTAAAGTTGCTAGCTTTAAGGTTAGTGACCAATGAGTAGTTTAGGACACGTTCCAAACTATTGTGTTAATTAATTATTTTTATTTTGATTGCAATGTGCTGCTATTTCTAGACATTCCGGGAGGTGATAGGAATATCGGGTAGTCGTATTGGTCATTGAACTAGGATAACATTGCCTTGGGAGAGGGGTGCCCTAGGTATTTAGTTAAACTACTATTCTGTGTCAATTGTGGTGGTTAGTGTTAGATATTGCTAGTCTAGGGTGCCCGAGATTGTTTCAGAGGTGGTTAGGCTAAGTTGGAGTTGGAAGGACTCAAAAGGTGAACCCTTGTTTGAGCATTAGAGTGTCTGTTAGGAACAATCCGGGAGGTGACCTAACCGCCATCAGAGTTGTTATAGCCGGGTGAAGTTGTTAGTGTTGATTAGGAGTCTAGGTCTAGGTGGTACCTTACTCATATCTGATTTCTCCTAAGTTTTTCCAGTTTTCTGTAGTTAGTTGAATAGTTAATTTAGTTAACTTAAATCTCTTTTCACAATCAATTTAAATCAATTTATTCATTTTCCTATTCTTTACCTTTAATTTTGTTACATAGTGTCCTTAGGGTTCGATCCTGGTCTTCTGTAGCTATACTGCGTTCGATAGGTACACTTGCCTACTGGGTTTCGTTTAGTTTAGTTGTCTATGTAATACTTAGTGTGTCTAGGTCTAGGATTAGGTCTAGGTTTAATTAGTTAATTTTAGGTACCATTTCGAGCAGATCAAGTTTTTGGCGCCGTTGCTGGGGACAGTTGGCAATTGTAAGATTAACTTAGGTCGTGTCTAGGAAAGTTTGAGTTGTCTTCATTTTTAGAGTCTTTAGGTTCTATTTTGAGTCTGGAGTCTTAATTTTTATTTTTATTTTATTTTTCGTCAGTTTTATGCCACACACTTGTTCGCAAGGTTCACCAGAATCTTCACCATTTTCTAGATCCCGACCGTAAGCTTCACGAACGTTTCCAAGTTCTTCGCGCGGACTTAGGAAATTTTATTTTCACCACTACTCGCTATAAACCATCCACTTCTACATCTACACCCCTTCATCGTGACACCACACCCATTCCTTTTCCCGACCTTACTAAGGAAGCAAGTCTTACCGTTCACGAACAGACTAACGAGGGCGATGAGAACGCTAGGTTTTCTATCACCCAAACCACCATTTCCAACACCATGAATTGACAAGTTCCATCTCTTGTCATAAACGAGCTTCCAAATTCCATTCAATTCAATGGACGTGATGATGAAGACGCACCAGCCCACATTTCTCGTTTTGTGCATATCTGCAACACATTCGGCCTCACGGGAGTGTTGAATGATGTTATTTATCTCTGCATTTTTTCATTCTCACTTGCCACTCAGGCCGCCATGTGGTTGGAGACGCTTCCTCCTAATTCGATTGCCACCTGGGCAGATTTGAAACAAAAGTTTTTGAAAAAGTATAACCCTCCAGCGAAGGCTTCACGTACTCAGGAGGAAATCCACTCATTCCGGATGGAACCCGATGAGCCTTAATACTTGGCCTATGATAGATTTAACACTTTTCCCAGTAGGTGTCCGCAATACGGGTTGACGGAGTTAGCCATTATTAATTTTTCTTACAATGGTCTCGTCTATGCTGTATAGGAGGAGTTTAACATTTTAGCTAGAGAGCGTATGATGGAGAAACTCACAATTGACAAGCGTAAAAAGCTTTTTGAGAGTTTCACGAATGCCGAGCAGTAGTTCCCCAGAGATCGGAGAGTCACGTTGGCCCCGACCAAGTCATTAGTTTCATCTACACCTACCTAGGGTGTGCATCACATTGGGTCCGAGACGATAACATTTAAGGAGCTCGAGAAACTGAACAAGAAGTTGGATGACATTTGACTCCACTTAACTGCAAAATGGGAGTTGTGTCATGGCGCTCATGACACCCGTGATTACCCGCTCGCCTCTGCTGAGCAGGTAGACTACATCGGAAGTCGAAACCAGTTTAGTAATTCATTTCAGTCCGGGTGGAGGAGTGGTACAAAGTGAAGGGTGGAGAGATGGAGGTAACCCACCAGGTTTTTAGCCGAGATCTAATTAGTATGGTGGAGGGGATGACGGGTCAAGCATGAAGGAGATAAAAGAGCTGATGGCGAACCAAACCTAGATTTTGACACAGATGGTGGCGAGAGATGAGGCGTATTGGGTCCCGTGAGGGGCTCTTTAAGAATATAGGTATTAACTGATTTAAAACAATAATAAATATGTTTCGGAAAGTAAATCAAATTGGAAGACCACAATTCATAAATAGGTTTTACTGTATATCTCAAATGTAAATAATGGTTACACGAGTTTATGCTATAGCAATGAATCAACAGAAAAAACTTTTCTACAAGAGTAAGCTATATGTACTTTGAGAAGTGATGTGTGTTGTTTTGGATATGAAAAGATAACTGATTTCGAGCTAAAAACGTCAAAATAAACTTGAAAATGTCAAATTGTATTTGTTACTGATGAACATCATGAGTTTACAGGTTAAAACAGGCTTGGCACAGAAAACGAGGCAAAAATGAAGAAAAGTCAAAGTTCGGGTCAACCGGTCAAACGCAGAAGTCAAAATCAAAAAGTGCTGAAAAACTTCACGGCTTGCAGGCTGTGAGACCCCCTTTCCCTGGATAGACCAAGCTGTGAAGCACTTGATCAAGCTGTGATGCTGAGTCGCAAACCAGTCACCAGTGAAAACTGCCTCACGGCCTGACTTGCAAGCTGTGAGAGCCTATCACGGCCGTGAAGACCCTGCCCAGGCCGTGAAGCACCCTTCCCTGGATAGCCCAGGCCGTGAGAGCCCCTTCATGGCCGTGAGAGCTCCTTCACGGCCGTGAAGGACCCTGGACTCATTTTTGAAAATTTTGTGATTTCGGCCCCTATAAATAGAGGGCTCATTTCCACCATTCAAAACATCTTGGAGAGCAGAGAAAAAGCCAGAGAAAGCCCTCGTTGAAGCCCTTTGAAGATTTAAAGATTTGAAGCCTTCGACAAGTCGGAAATTAGCGTCTTTCATCCTTCCGAGCTACGATTTGGTATTGTATTTACATTTAGCCATGAATTCTTGTTTAGATCTGGTTTATTTATGTTTAAACATTAACATGGTTGGCTAAACTCATCGTATCGCTTATACGAGGCGAATCCGACCATGGTTTGACTTTAATTTTGTATCGGTTTTGCTTATATTTTGCATTTATGAAGTAAACGTTATTATTGCTTTGATTTGGTTGATGAATTGAATTCCTTTATTGTGTCTAGTAATCTCTGGTCTTGTGGAACCCTAACCCTAGATTGCAAAGCCATCTATCATGAGGGAACTATTGTATAGCCGACCAACAGAACCTGCGGTGTACGCTTGAACTAGAAATAGTCACGATCATCCGGGAAACCCTAGAATTCGATTAGGAGTCCACCATAGAGTTTGAGTGAGAAATCACCTTATCCTTAGCTAGTAGATACCCTCGCCATTGTCAAGTAGTCAAGCACTCACTGATAACTCGGGCCTGTTCCTCCTTAGTCGTGTCTAGGACCTACTAGGTCAACCTATCAACCCAATTGTAACCGCTTCACAACTATAGGACCGTTAGGGCCATACATATTCTAACCCTTCGACCAGTTGTGAATTGAGCCACCGATAACTCGGGACCCAGCCTAGGGCACTTCATAAACCGCAACCTTATCAGTACTTCACCATGGACCAGTAGTAACAGTGTAGGGCGTGTCTATAACCCTAAACGTGAACCTATCCATAGGAACTAGGTAAGCCTTGTCTTAGGACCCCAGTTCATCCCAGAGATAAGTCAGAATGCATTACCGGTACATCTGTCAAACCTAAGTTGGAGGAGCCATGCCTAAGTGATCCTTTACCAATATCTGCTTTTCTACAACAACATTTTAATTACTCTAACTTTCAGTTTTTTAAATTAAAATTAATTTTCAAAATCAACAAAATAAAACCCGGCTGAATTATTAATCGACTGTTTTCAACAATTCCGTATCCCTGAGGTTCGACAACCCGGTGTTTACCAATACTGTGCTACGCACGACAGGTATACTTGCCTTAGTGTGTTGGTATAGTGCCCTGGTGAATAACCAATTTATAAATTTAAAATTTGATAGTGTTGGACCCCACTTTTTATATACACTAAACAACACATCAAGTTTTTGGCGCCGTTGCCGGGGATACGGTAA
>JBCNJP010000008.1:31902979-31930383 GCA_039602395.1 Deinandra increscens subsp. villosa | reverse complement strand
CTTCTACAATTCTTCACCAACAAAGGTAAGACATTCACTCACAATTCACAAGCTTATTGATGTATTATTTAGTATATATAAAAAGTGGGGTCCTACACTATCAAATTTTAAATTTATAAACTGGTTATTCACCAGGGAACTATACCAACACACTAAGGCAAGTATACCTGTCGTGCATAGCACAGTATTGGTAAACACCGGGTTGTCGAACCTCAGGGACACGAAATTGTTGAAAACAGTCAATTTTTTGAAAATTAATTTTTAATTTAGAAAACTGAAATTGACAGTAATTAAAATGTTGTTATTGAAAAGCAGATATTGGTAAAGGATCACGTAGGCATGGCTCCTCCAACTTAGGTTTGACAGATGTACCGGTAATGCATTCTGACTTATCTCTGGGATGAACTGGGGTCCTAAGACAAGGCTTACCTAGTTCCTATGGATAGGTTCACGTTTAGGGTTATAGACACGCCCTACACGACTACTACTGGTCCATGGTGAAGTACTGATAAGGTTGCGGTTTATGAAGTGCCCTAGGCTGGGTCCCGAGTTATCGGTGGCTCAACTCACAAGTGGTCGAAGGGTTAGGATAGGTATGGCCCTAACGGTCCTATAGTTGTGAAGCTGTTACAGTTGGGTTGATAGGTTGACGTAATAGGTCATAGACACGACTAAGCAGGAATAAACCCGAGTTATCAGTGAATAATTGACTACTTGACAATGGCGAGGGTATCTACTAGCTAAGGGTAAGGTGATTTCTCACCCAAACTCTATGGTGGACTCCTAATCGAATTCTAGGGTTTCCCTGATGATCGTGACTATTTCTAGTTCACGCGTACGCCGCAGGTTCTGTTGTTCGGCTATACAATAGTTCCCTCACGATAGATGGCTTTGTAAGCTAGGGTTAGGGTTCCACAAGACCAGAGATTACTGGACACAATAAAGGAATTCAATTCATCAACCAAATCAAAGCAATAATAACGTTTACTTCATAAATGCAAAATATAAGCAAAACTGATACAAAATTAAAATCAAACCATGGTCGGATTCGCCTCGTCTAAGCGATACGATGAGTTTAGCCAACCATGTTAATGTTTAAACATATATAAACCAGATCTAAACAAGAATTCATGGCTAAATGTAAATACAATACCAAATCATAGCTCGAAAGGATGAAAAACGCTAATTTCTGACTCGTCGAAGGCTTCAAATCTTCAAAGGGCTTCAACGAGGGCTTTCTCTAGCTTTTTCTCTGCTCTCCAAGATATTTTGAATGGTGGAAATGAGCCCTCTATTTATAGGGGCCGAAATCACAAAATTTTCAAAAATGAGTCCAGGGTCCTTCACGGCTGTGAAGGAGCTCTCACAGCCGTGAAGTGGCTCTCACGGCCTGGGCTATTTCGGGAAGGGTGCTTCATGGCTTGGGCAGGGTCTTCACCACCGTGAAAGGCTCTCATAGCTTGCAAGGTAGGCCGTGAGGCAGTTTTCACCGGTGATTGGTTTGCGGCTCAGCATCATAGCTTGATCAAGTGCTTCACAACTTGGTCTATCCAGGGAAAGGGGGTATCACAGCCTGCAAGCCGTGAAGTTTTTTAGCACTTTTTGATTTTGACTTATGCGTTTGATCGGTTGACCTGAACTTTGACTTTTCTTCATTTTTGCCTCGTTTTCCATGCCAAGCCTGTTTTAACTTGTAAACTCATGATGTTCATCAATCTTCGTTCTATCGACCTCAATCCTTGCTTTGGAGATTTTATGACCAAGTACGATGCCCTTAGTGACCGTGAAATGGCACTTCTCCCAATTGAGTACTAGATTTGTTTCCTCGCCACCCAGTCACCGTGCGGGTGGGAACCAACTCGTTTTTCTCATTTGCGACTACCGTCATGCCACCCTTTTTGGGCATGACTTGCACAGGGTTCACCCATTTAGAGTCTGAGATTGGGTAGATAAGTCTTGCATCAATTAGCTTGATTACCTCCTTCTTTACAACTTCCTACATGTTAGGGTTCAACCTCCGTTGATGTTAGGCCACAGGTTTGACATCGTCCTCCATCAGAACTTTGTGAGTGCAGAAGGCTAGATTAATCCCTTTGATGTCTGATATCTTCCAGGCGATAGCTTGATGATGCTTTTTCAGAACCTCCAGAAGATTTTGCTTTTGACTGGCTTCGAGGTGGGAGGCTATGATCACAGGCCGCTTGCCTTGGTCAACTAGAAAGGCGTACTCCAAATGCGATGGGAGTGGTTTCAGCTCGAGTGGAGCTTCTTCTACGACCGTTTCTTTATGCTCATGCTCTGATCCTGCTTCCTCGTTGAAGCTGACGGGTGCTACCATCTCCACTTCTTGATAAATGTTGTTAAGGGTCTGTGAGTCTTCTTGATCCTTGCCGCATATGTTGTGTAGCATGCTGCCAACAGTGGTCATGATAGAGTCAAGGAAATAGCAGGTGTCATCCTGACTGGCTGGGCATTTCATGGAATCGTGGATGTTGGGAGTGACGGATTGATTTCCCATTCGAAGTGTGAGCTTTCCATCATACACGTCGACTATGGCACGAAAAGTAGCCAAAAATGGCCTTCCTAATATCAGCGGAATGTGCTAATCCTCGTCCATGTCCAGGATGACGAAGTCGACCGAAAAGACGAAATTGCTGACTTTCACCAACATGTTCTCCACTATGCCCCTGGGGTACTTCACTGATCGATCAGCGAGCTGAAGTGTCATGCAAGTAGGCGTGGGTTCCCCCAGGTCCAGTCTCTTGTAGACTGAATACGGCATCAGATTAATACTGGCCCCCAAATCAGCCAGGGCGTTACAAATTAATGTGTTACCTATTAGGCAGGGAATTGTGAAACTCCCTGGGTCTCGCATTTTTGCAGGTAACTTTTGTTGGAGGACTGTGGAGCATTGTTCATCAAGAGTTACCGTGGATAGCTCTTCAAGTTTCTTCTTATTGCTAAGAAGATCTTTTAGGAACTTGGCATATTTGGACATTGATGCCAGAGCTTCCACGAAAGGAAGGTTGATGTGGAGTTGCTTGAATAACAAAAGGAATTTACCGTGCTGCTCTTCCATCTTTTCCTTCTCCAGCCTCTCAGGATATGGTATCCTAGGCTTAAGCTCCTTTGGCTTCGGCTTTGCTGTTGTGGCTTGTGGCTCTTCAGGTTCAGGAGTGGCATCAGTGGCTTCCTTTGGGTCTTCTGCATGTGTGTCTTGAGTCACTGGCGTTTCTTGAGTTGACTTCCCACTGCGTGTTGTGACTGCATTTGCGAACCCCTTAGGGATTCCTTCAGTATTTGATGGCAGCCCTCCGTGTGGTCTCCCTGAGAGTGTTTGTGCTATTTGACCCACTTGACGCTCTAGTGCCTTCTGGGATGCCAGCTGATTCTGTAGTTGTTGGTTGATCTTTTCCATTTCCTGGTCGTGCTTTTGGAACTGAGAGTTGATTTCTTGATCCCTCTTCTTTGTGTAGGCATACATTTCAGTCATCATCTCTCGCATCGTGGGTTCTCGCTCTTGCCCCTGAGGCTGTTGAGGTTTCGCTGCAAACCCCGGTGGGTTTGAGCTTCCTGTATGGTTCTTGTAACTGAACCCTACGTGATTCTTCCAGGAGGAGTTGTAGCGATCCCCATAAACTGGAACTCTCTGTCCTTGACCCACAAAACCGACCGTCTCTGTGTTGTGCGGGCAGCTGGCAGTACTATGAACTTCTCCGCATATCTCGTAATCTTGTGGCTCCTTCTTTCGCGGCAAGACCACTTAGCAAAGAGTGTCGAACTACTTTGATAACGCCTCGAGCTGGACGGCCACCATTGTGTCTTGACTCCCCTGATGCACCCCTGCTTTGAGTGGAATGCTGCTTCTAATTGAGGGGTACTGGTAGTCATTCAGAGCCATTTCTTCTAGTAGTGTCTCGGCTTCTTCAGCAGTCTTCTCGCCAAGTGCTCCTCCAGCAATAATGTCCACTAACTGACCAATTTGTGGGCTGAGCCCATTATAGAAGGTTTGGATTTGTTGATATTGCTCCAACCCGTGGTTAGGACATTTTCTCAGTAGCTCCTTGAAACGCTCCCATGTTTTAAAGAACGATTTTCCGTGGTCCTGTTGATACGCATAGATCTTCAGTCGTAGCTTCGCTGTCTTACCAGGAGGGAAGAATCGGTAGAGGAACTTTTCTGCTAGGTCGTTCCAGTTGGTGATCGAACCAGCAGATTGTCCATCGAGCCACGCCTTGGATTTTGATCGGAGTGAGAATGGGAATAGGCGTAGCTTGGCCGCGTCATCGCTCAGGCCTGGGAACTTGAATGTGTCGCACACTTCAATGAAGGCCCTGATATGCGCGTTGGGGTCTTCGACTATCAATCCATCGAATTGGATTGAGTTCTTGATCATAGTGATGACCTGAGGTGGAATGGTGTATGACTCATTCCGAGCGGTTACTACGATGCTCGGGCTTGCTCCCGCCAAGCTCGGCTTCGTGTAGGATGAAAGTGTTTTGTGTGGGGGATCTGCGTCACCCATCGTTTGCCTCTGCTGCTGACGTCTGCGTCGAAACTCTCGTTCAGGTTCGTCGAAAGATGTGAGTAGCTCAGATTGAGAACTTCGTCGCGTACACCAGTGCGTTGCAGGATTAGAAATTTTGGCTAAACTACAAATTTTGACTATTTAAAACGTTACCGTATCCCCGGCAACGGCGCCAAAAACTTGATGTGTTGTTTAGTGTATATAAAAAGTGGGGTCCTACACTATCAAATTTTAAATTTATAAACTGGTTATTCACCAGGGCACTATACCAACACACTAAGGCAAGTATACCTGTCGTGCGTAGCACAGTATTGGTAAACACCGGGTTGTCGAACCTCAGGGATACGGAATTGTTGAAAACAGTCGATTAATAATTCAGCCGGGTTTTATTTTGTTGATTTTGAAAATTAATTTTAATTTAAAAAACTGAAAGTGACAGTAATTAAAATGTTGTTGTTGAAAAGCAGATATTGGTAAAGGATCACTTAGGCATGGCTCCTCCAACTTAGGTTTGACAGATGTACCGGTAATGCATTCTGACTTATCTCTGGGATGAACTGGGGTCCTAAGACAAGGCTTACCTAGTTCCTATGGATAGGTTCACGTTTAGGGTTATAGACACGCCCTACACTGTTACTACTGGTCCATGGTGAAGTACTAATAAGGTTGCGGTTTTTGAAGTGCCCTAGGCTGGGTCCCGAGTTATCGGTGGCTCAATTCACAACTGGTCGAAGGGTTAGGATATGTATGGCCCTAACGGTCCTATAGTTGTGAAGCGGTTACAATTGGGTTGATAGGTTAACCTAGTATGTCCTAGACACGACTAAGGAGGAACAGACCCGAGTTATCGGTGAATGCTTGACTACTTGACAATGGCGAGGGTATCTACTAGCTAAGGATAAGGTGATTTCTCACTCAAACTCTATGGTGGACTCCTAATCGAATTCTAGGGTTTCCCTGATGATCGTGACTATTTCTAGTTCAAGCGTACGCCGCAGATTCTGTTGTTCAGCTATACCATAGTTCCCTCATGATAGATGGCTTTGCAAGCTAGGGTTAGGGTTCCACAAGACCAGAGATTACTAGACACAATAAAGGAATTCAATTCATCAACCAAATCAAAGCAATAATAACGTTTACTTCATAGATGCAAAATATAAGCAAAACCGATACAAAATTAAAGTCAAACCATGGTCGGATTCGCCTCGTATAATCGATACGATGAGTTTAGCTAACCATGTTAATGTTTAAACATAAATAAACCAGATCTAAACAAGAATTCATGGCTAAATGTAAATACAATACCAAATCATAGCTCGGAAGGATGAAAAACGCTAATTTCCGACTCGTCGAAGGCTTCAAATCTTCAAATCTTCAAAGGGCTTCAACGAGGGCTTTCTCTCTGCTCTCCAAGATGTTTTGAATGGTAGAAATGAGCCCTCTATTTATAGGGGCCGAAATAACAAAATTTTAAAAAATGAGTCCAGGGTCCTTCACGGCCGTGAAGGAGCTCTCACGGCCGTGAAGGAGCTCTCACGGCCTGGGCTATCCAGGGAAGGGTGCTTCACGGCCTGGGTAGGGTCTTCACGGCTGTGATAGGCTCTCACAGCTTGCAAGTCAGGCCGTGAGGCAGTTTTCACCGGTGACTGGTTTGCGACTCAGCATCACAGCTTGATCAAGTGCTTCACAACTTGGTCTATCCAGGGAAAGGGGTTCACACAGCCTGCAAGCCGTGAAGTTTTTCAGCACTTTTTTATTTTGACTTCTGCGTTTGACCGGTTGACCCGAACTTTGACTTTTCTTCATTTTTGCCTCGTTTTCCGTGCCAAGCCTGTTTTAACCTGTAAACTCATGATGTTCATCAGTAACAAATATAATTTGACATTTTCAAGTTTATTTTGACGTTTTTAGCTCGAAATCAGTTATCTTTTCATATCCAAAACAACACACATCACTTCTCAATGTACATATAGCTTACTCTTGTAGAAAAGTTTTTTCTGTTGATTCATTGCTATAGCATAAACTCGTGTAACCATTATTTACATTTGAGATATACAGTAAAACCTTTTTATGAATTGTGGTCTTCCAATTTGATTTACTTTCCAAAACATATTTATTATTGTTTTATATGTTAATACCTATATTCTTAAAGAGGCCCTCACGGGACCCAATACGCCTCATCTCTCGCCGCCATCTGTGTCAAAATCTAGGTTTGGTTCGCCATCAGCTCTTTTATCTCCTTCATGCTTGACCCGTCATCCCCTCCACCATACTAATTAGATCTCGGCTAAAAACCTGGTGGGTTACCTCCATCTCTCCACCCTTCACTTTGTACCACTCCTCCACCCGGACTGAAATGAATTACTGAATTGGTTTCGGCTTCCGATGTAGTCTACCTGCTCAGCAGAGGCGAGCGGGTAATCACGGGTGTCATGAGCGCCATGACACAACTCACATTTCGCAGTTAAGTGGAGTCAAATGTCATCCAACTTCTTGTTCAGTTTCTCGTTCTCCTTAAATGTCATTGTCTCGGACTTAATGTGATGCACACCCTAGGTAGGTGTAGATGAAACTAATGACTTGGTCGGGGCCAACGTGACTCTCCGATCTCCAGGGAACTACTGCTCGGCATTCGTGAAACTCTCAAAAAGCTTTTTACGCTTGTCAATCGTGAGTTTCTCCATCATATGCTCTCTAGCTAAAATGTTAAACTCCTCCTATACAGCATAGACGAGACCTGTAAGAAAATTTAATGATGGCTAACTCCGTCAACCCGTATTGCGGACACCTACTGGGAAAAGTGTTAAATCTATCATAGGCCAAGTATTAAGGCTCATCGGGTTCCATCCGGAATGAGTGGATTTCCTCCTAAGTACGTGAAGCCTTCGCTGGAGGGTTATACTTTTTCAAAAACATTTGTTTCAAATCCGCCCAGGTGGCAATCGAATTAGGAGGAAGCGTCTCCAACCACATGGCGGCCCGAGTGGCAAGTGAGAATGAAAAAAGGCAGAGATAAATAACATCATTCGACACTCCCGTGAGGCCGAATGTGTTGCAGATATGCACAAAACGAGAAATGTGGGCTGGTGCGTCTTCATCATCACGTCCATTGAATTGAATGGAATTTGGAAGCTCGCTTATGACAAGAGATGGAACTTGTCAATTCATGGTGTTGGAAATGGTGGTTTGGGCGATAGAAAACCTAGCGTTCTCATCGCCCTCGTTAGTCTGTTCGTGAACGGTAAGACTTGCTACCTTAGTGAGGTCGGGAAAAGGAATGGGTGTGGTGTCACGATGAAGGGGTGTAGATGTAGAAGTGGATGGTTTATAGCGAGTAGTGGTGAAAATAAAATTTCCTAAGTCCGCGCGAAGAACTTGGAAACGTTCGTGAAGCTTACGGTCGGGATCTAGAAAATGGTGAATATTCTGGTGAACCTTGCGAACAAGTGTGTGGCATAAAACTGACGAAAAATAAAATAAAAATAAAAATTAAGACTCCAGACTCAAAATAGAACCTAAAGACTCTAAAAATGAAGACAACTCAAACTTTCCTAGACACGACCTAAGTTAATCTTACAATTGCCAACTGTCCCCAGCAACGGCGCCAAAAACTTGATCTGCTCGAAATGGTACCTAAAATTAACTAATTAAACCTAGACCTAATCCTAGACCTAGACACACTAAGTATTACATAGACAACTAAACTAAACGAAACCCAGTAGGCAAGTGTACCTATCGAACGCAGTATAGCTACAGAAGACCAGGATCGAACCCTAAGGACACTATGTAACAAAATTAAAGGTAAAGAATAGGAAAATGAATAAATTGATTTTAAATTGATTGTGAAAAGAGATTTAAGTTAACTAAATTAACTATTCAACTAACTACAGAAAACTGGAAAAACTTAGGAGAAATCAGATATGAGTAAGGTACCACCTAGACCTAGACTCCTAATCAACACTAACAACTTCACCCGGCTATAACAACTCTGATGGCGGTTAGGTCACCTCCCGGATTGTTCCTAACAGACACTCTAATGCTCGAACAAGGGTTCACCTTTTGAGTCCTTCCAACTCCAACTTAGCCTAACCACCTCTGAAACATTCTCGGGCACCCTAGACTAGCAATATCTAACACTAACCACCACAATTGACACAGAATAGCAGTTTAACTAAATACCTAGGGCACCCCTCTCCCAAGGCAATGTTATCCTAGTTCAATGACCAATACGACTACCCGATATTCCTATCACCTCCCGTAATGTCTAGAAATAGCAGCACATTGCAATCTGTGACAACCGTCGGAATTCCAGGTCATTTCCGCTCCTGATATATTCAAAGTACATGCATTACATATTCGATTGGCTTAATTCACATGCATTAACGCGTTGCATGACATAACATATCCATTACATCCATATCATGCATCGGTAGTTTAGTAAATTACCGGGTCACACACGCGGTCTAACCGACACACGAACGTTGGTGACGTTTTTCATAATAGGTGAAATAAATATTTCGATAAATATTAATGCCTATAAATATATTTTAGTGATTAAAAATATATTTACGTTCATTTTATTTTAACGCTAACATTTGGCGCGTTATTATTATTTGATCGACTCTAAACATACCCAACTATTACCAATGGACCATATAACATCAAACGCTACTTTTAATAAAGTGATTTTAATGAAAGGATAATTTTTATTTCTTTCATTTTATACCCGATAAATACCCGGCTTTCACTGAAGCGGTTAGATAAATACCTGTTTATTTACCTCCTTTTTATCTAGAAATTTACTTTCCTCTCAAATCCATCACAAGAACAAACTTAGCAAATTTTGACTTTGCTTTTCTAAGATCTTCTTTTGATTCACCAAACTTTGCAAGCCTTACCACGTCCCTTTCTTTTATACATTCCTTATGCATGACTAAAGCATGCATGCACCATAAAGCACCATGAATCCTTACCACATTAGAAACTTCAACACCAAAACACTCATCCATCTCACTCAAAATTTTGTCGTCACTTCAACATTTCTTAGTGATAAAAAGAGAGTTGGAAAATTGGTAATATTCACTAGACATCCATTTCCATCTCTCTGGCTCCAAACAACACCCACCACCCCTCACTTTTCAAACACAATTAAACCCTTAAACCCTTCAAGTAATCGGCAGCAAAGATCACCTTCAAACCTCATTTTGTTCCACACAAAAAGCTCCATTATTTTAGTCCCATCTCAGCCCTCTCACTATCCCTTTCAAACACCAAAAACTAACTTAAACCACCCCTAGTTCACGGTTTCTAACCCAATCTCCAAAACCTTCAAAAATCATTATCAAAACCCACGATCTTTCACTCTTGGTTCCCAGTTTTGAACCCAGCAATCACACAGCCCCTACACTCCTTAATTTCGAACATTAAGCTCACGATAAGACCTCAATCCTTGTCCCTTGGGTTCGGTTTCTCCACAGCACGTACACCCTCAAAAATCAAACACCGAAAGCCCACTTTTATCACCATCTTTCAAGCTCACTGTTACGGTTTATGAACAGCAGCAAACACAGCCTTCTCGAAACATTTCTCACCACAAAACACATCCATTTTCCTTCCCCTCAACTGCGGTTTTACAGCAGCAACTAAGGAGCCACAAATTGAAACAAAAATCACGTCAAAAACCCACGTTTTCGTTACCTTCATGCACCGTTCGTAAGAAGCTAACAACAGCCCCTCACACCATTGTTCTAACCATAAAATCCTCAATAAAACTCACCCAAAGACCCCCCAAACTCGTGCAAACTCAGCAGCCCCAAACCCTTCTAATTTTACGCATAAAATCATAAGAAAACACCATTTTTGACCCAGTTTCTGACCCAGAACAAAGCAGCATTTCAGCAACCTATTTGGCCTATATCTCAGCCCCCGGACACTCTTGTTACAGGTATATAACTCACCCCTTGACCCCTTTCCGTTTCAGTTACAAAACAGCCCCAAAAATACCCCCGTTCGGGCCCATTTCGACCCCGAAAACTCACGTTTTCATGTTGTTTTTCACTGGTTTCTATCATCAGCTCTTAGCACTCATTTCAAGCATCCACAAGTCGTTTGACGAACTTCCTAAGCGGTGGTCGAGTTCCTTGATTCCTTCCTTTGACATCGTCACTCGTTTACGTGAGAAAAACCCACTTTTTCCTTCATATTTTCATGATATTTTAAGTTGATTATTTATTTTATATATTAAGGATCTTGATGAGCCTAACACACTATACATGCTTTGGTTGCTTAAACATAAAATTTTGTTGCTTAAAATGCTCGAGGTTTTAAGACAAGTTGGTAAAAACATAAACAATGGTTCATATGGTTTAAGTTGGTGATATATTTTTATAGTATGTGTTTAGATATTAAAAGTTGTATTTTAATATGTTAGTGAAACGTATAAAATATGAAAAGTTGGTTAAACAACTTGAAACGAGTAGTTTGACTTTTGTTGACCTTGTCGGGTTACATGAAGTTCATAACATAAAATGATATTTTATGATATTTGAAAACTTGATAAAATAGTATTTTATGATAATTGGTTGAACTCACATAAATGTTTATGTTATAAAATTTATGTTACAAAATATACATAAGTGTTGGTTCACTTGGGTAAATTGGGGTTACATAAGTTAACCGGGATGTTTAGAAGAAAAGCTATATTTTAGAGCTATAATATTCAAATATGATATTGTTGGGAATGTTTTGCTAGGCAGAAATTCTCTAAGTCAGAGTTCCGAAGGAAGTTAGTCCGGAACTTCCTTCACACTAAGTAGTTCCTCCGGAACTTCTCCTAGTGTTACTCCGGAACTTTGACTTATCCCCTGGTTGCAAGTTCCAATGCATAAAGCTGTCAGAAAGCAGTTTTACTTTACACCATGTTGTGCACTGTTCACCGATAGGTCTGCTCAACTGTTCACAGAAGCATGCTTGTACTACAACAACTCTGGAGTAGATATCATTTGTTTATTTAGCCTAAGAGCTAAAAGGAAATAAAAGAATATCTTTTATTTCCTCCTTGCACTATATATATTAGTTGTATTTCTTTTTGTTTGCGTCGATCGAATATCTCTCTTGTTCATCAGCTATAACTCTCTGTAAACATTGTGAAGTAATAATATAGTAGTGCTTGGAATTGATATCTTGTGTTCATCTACTTTACTTCTTGTTTACTAGTTACTGTTTCGATCAAACCATTTCAAACATTAACACAAACAAGTCTGATTCCGCCTTTCTTGTTTGACACCTTTGGTAACTTGTTTGGTTAGCTGATCCTAACCACGATCCTACAAGTGGTATCAGAGCCTTGGCTCTTGTGTTTAAAAGTTTTTAAATTCTGTTTTCTAAAACTTTTTCACTGAAGGTGTATCTGTTTGCTTTGGATAAGACTGTTTCGATTCTTGATCTCTGAAAATGAGTGAACTAAGGAATGGCAGCACTAACAAACCTCCAACCTTCACTCCTGATGACTTTGACATATGGAAACTTAGAATGGAGATTTTCTGTAAAAACACTGACCACAAAATGTGGGCTTCCATTGTCAATGGACCACAAGTCATCACCACCCCATCTGCTACTCAACCTGTTGTTGACCTTATCAAAGCGTATGAGAATTATTCTGATGATCACCATAAGACCTGTGAATGTGACTACAAAGCTTTGTGGGCACTCCAGGAAGCTCTTCCTAATTCTATACTAATAGGCTTTAAGAGATGCAAAACTGCACATGATCTTTGGAAAGCTCTTATTGAAATGTATGAGGGAACAGATGAGGTGAAAGAGAACAAGAAAGACATTTTAAAACAAAGATATGAAAATTTCTGTCATAAAAGAGGTGAATCAATGTCTGAGCAGTACTTAAGATATGTTAGACTTATAGATGAACTACAGGGTGTAGATGTAAAAATTGACAATGCTGATATAATCAGAAAATTTTTAAGATCATTACCTGAAGTTTGGACTGTCTATACAGTCAGCATTAAGTACAACAAAGACCTTAAGACCTTGAAATTAGGAGATCTCTATGGAATGCTGAGTGCACATGAGATGGAGATGAATGAGAAGTCAGGTGTATCATCGAACCAGACATCATCTTCCAGAGGCACTTTGGCCCTCATTACTGCTCACTCAGAGAACTATTCTGAACCTGAACCATATGTATCCTTTACTGAGTCTCCTAAAGGACATGAAGTTTCATACTACCAAAACTTTGCTAATGTTGCTAACAGTTCTTATACAGGTTTCACTAGATCAGATCTTGAGTGCATTAGTGCAGATGATCTAGAGTAGATTGACATCACTACCCAACTTGCAATGGTGTCACTAAGGGCTCAAAGGTTCTACAAGAGAACCGGGAGAAAATACAATGGAGCAAAGAATGCTCCTATTGGTCTTAACAAATCAAAGGTCAAGTGTTACAACTGTCATCAGTTGGGACATTTTGCCAGGGAGTGTTCTCAGCCAAGGAAAGACACTGGTTACAATGCTGAGAAGAAACAAGAATATACCAAACCAAGCTCTTCCTCTGGTCCTACTCCACCAAAGCCCTCTTACAACACCCAAAGCCAAGCAACTGCTGCTGTAACAAACCAAACTGGGTTTGTTGACTGGGAAGAAGTGATGCATGAGTTTGCTCCAACTAACCATGCCTTGATGGCAAGTGGTTCTTCACCTGCATCTGCAGAGGTAAACTCTAACTCCAACACTGAACCTGAGAATGTGCTATGTACACCTAAATGTATTGAACTGGTTGAAAGTTACAAAAAGCACAATCAGTCACTTGTAGATGAACTGAAAAATCTAAATGAGTTGAAAGAGTACTCAAGAAGGGCTGATATAGCTTACTCAACCAAAACTGATGAACTCAGACAAACAATAGGGATTTTGAAACATCAACAAACAAATTTTATAACTCAAATGGATGATGTGGTTGAGCAACTAAATATTTCAAAGAAACAAAATGTGGAATATGTGCTTGACATTCAAACCCTAAAAGATTAGCTAAGGGAAGCCATTTGCAATGCTGATAAATTTCAAATTGCAAGTGAAAAAGCAGAAAAGTTATGGCATGAGCACACACATGGGAAGGGAAGGGTATCTTTTAAAAATGTTGAAAACCCTGATTCATACACTTGTCTTGAAACCTTAACTCTTAAAGAAACAAGTGTTCCCTTATCTCCTGACCCATTGGCAAATGGTCCTGTAATTGAGGACCTTTCCAAAGAAGCTGAAAGTCTGAAAGAGAGTGATGACATGAGAACTGAAAGTTTTATTAGCTTTCTTGGTGTCACAACTGAATCAACCAGCATTTCTGCTAAGGTTGATAAATCAAAAATTTCAATGCCAATTCTTAAAGAGACCAAGACATTGAGTTTAGAAAATGATGGATCTTACTTGTCAAATTCTATTGCTCAAAAAGGTGGAAAAGCAAAAACTGTTTCAGTGTCATCAAAACAAAATTCTCACAATTTCATGAAAGAATGCATAATTTGTGGTGAATTAGGACATGTTGCTGTCAACTGTTCCTACAATCCTTTCTAACAGATAATTAACAATGTCAGAACTTCTCCAAGGAGAAACCAAAATCTGTTAAATTCAAGGAATTTAAAGGATAGCGGGAACATGTCACCAAAAGGATCACATGTTGATCAAAAGATTTCTGGAAAAACTCAGAAGGTTTGGATTGGAAATGAGAAGAATAACAGCTTTTCATATGTTAAAAGAAACAATTTTTCTAAGGAACAACATTCCGCAGGAACTTCATATCTTCCGGGAGAAAATTCCTCCGGAAGAAATACAGTTCCCTCGGAACATTTTAACAACAACAGGTCTTCTAAACCTTCAAAACAAAGACCTGAATTTCAATCCACTGAGTTCATTAATCAAATTTACCCATCTTTCAAAGGAAATTCACGAGCAAAATCTGCCCCTCGTGAAAGAAAACAAGTTTCTGAACAGTATGAAGTGCATGATTATCCTGCACAAGTAAGTTCCTACGGAACTCAGCATCCTCATACTGAAACTTTCAAAGTTGCTGCACAACCAAAATTTGAAAATGCAAGGCAAAGAAGCAACAGAAAGTTTAGGGAAAAGAAGGCTTTTATTAAGAAACATGGTTTTCCCAAATGGCAAAGTTATAACAGAAACTTAAATGAGAAAAATGGTGATTTTTCTGAGTATGATGATTTTCCTACAGAACAACTTGTGTTAGGAAACTACTCTTATAATGATGCCATGGGAAGACCCAAGACCACAAAGGCTTGGGTCCCATACTCCAACTGATCATGTTCTTTACCTGTGTAGGGGTCACCTAATAAATCTCAAGCAAATGTTTGGGTTGTAGATAGTGGGTGCTCCAGTCACATGACAGGTAATAAAAACCTTCTAGAAAATACAAAAAGATATGATGGCGGTCCCGTTTATTTTGGAAGCAATGAAGGGTACATTACAGCACTTGGTAATGTATCAAATGGAAGTTTTACTCTTGACAAGGTGAGTCTTGTCAATGTTCTGAATTTCAATCTGTTGAGTGTATCACAAATTTGTGATAAAAAGATGAATGTTCTGTTTAATGATGAAGAAGCTCTAGTACTTAAGCCTGGTCTAAAAATTCCTACTGAAATGATCTTGATTAAAGCAAAAAGACAGGATGGCTTGTACTTGCTTGATATGGCAAGTGCCAAATCTCTTGATGGCAATACTTTTTTGATATCAAGAGCTTCTGTTGATGAGTCTGACCTTTGGCACAGAAGACTTGTACATGTTAATTACAAAACCATGAACAAACTTGTTAATTTAGGTTTGGTTAATGGTTTGCCTCAAAAACATTTTAACTGTAATGAGCATTGTACTGCTTGCTTAAAGGGCAAGCAACACAAGTCTTCTCATAAGTCCAAAACTGAAAACTCAATTTCTCAACCCTTAGAATTGTTGCATATGGATCTCTTTGGTCCTACAAGGGTGATGAGTTTGGGAAAGAAATCATATTGTTTTGTAATCACTGATGATTTTTCAAGATACACATGGGTTTTCTTCCTAAGAACTAAGGACGAAACACCTGAGATTTTAAAATCCTTAATCACTCAACTTGAAAATCAGTCAAATTTCAAAGTCAAAACAATTAGAAGTGACAATGGCACAGAATTTAAAAATCATGTTTTAAATTCTTTTTGTGAAGAAAAAGGGATATCTAGGCAGTTTAGTGTTGCTAGAACTCCTCAGCAAAATGGAGTAGCTGAGAGGAGAAATAGAACACTGATTGAAGCTGCTAGATCAATGCTGGCTGAGTCTAAGCTCCCTGTAACTTTCTGGGCTGAAGCAGTGAACACTGCCTGCTATGTTCAGAACAGGGTGCTTGTGGTCAAAGGTAAAAACAAGACACCATATGAACTTTGGAGAAAAAGAAAACCAAGTATACACTTTCTCAAAGTTTTTGGTTGTCCAGTTACAATATTAATAACCAGTGAGAATTTAGCTAAGTTTGCTGAAAAGGCAGATGATGGCTTCATGGTTGGTTACTCAGGTGTTGCCAAGGCATACAGAGTATACAACCTCAGAACTAAAATTATTGAAGAGTCAATTACTGTGTTTTTCAATGAAAAATCAACAAATAAGTTTAGATCTGAACCCTCATGGTTATTTGATATTGATTCACTAACCAATGCTTTCAACTTTACTGTTGATAAGTCCTTTAGTGAGTATGTGCAGTCTCAGGGGGAGAATTCAAATGAAAAGAAGGATGGCTACAAGTTTGGTCATTTCTACTCCTCTGTCAGCACACAACCTTACAAACCACCTACCATGCCAACCGTTGCAATTCAACAAGTTACTGATCCCACTCCAGTGAATTTGGTTGAAACTGAGTCAAGTGACTCTCAATCACAAAAGGATGGTTATGTCTCAGATACCAGTGATGATGGGAGTTTGCAGCATTCTCCTAATGATAACTTACATGGTGATCATGATGGTTCTCATGAGTCAAATTTCAATGACTCATCTCTTGGAGATACCATCAACTCTGCTAACAACTCAAGTGATCAACATGTCTCTGCTGCAACTACATCAAATTTACCCCCTTCACAAAGATTGCCAGGAATTGAGCTTAGTGTCCTATTGCCCCCAATTATTCCACCAACTAGGCAAGTTTAAAGTCACGAATTTCCAAGTTTTCAGAATACCAATGTCAGCAAAACTCATCCCATTGAGAATGTGATTGGTGAAGTGAATGCTCCTGTTCTTACAAGAAGCAAGTCTGCTGATGCAAACATCTGTTTATTTGCATGCTTCCTGTCTCAAGAAGAACCAAAACAAGTGGAGCAAGCACTTAAAGACAATCATTGGATTGAAGCTATGCAAGAGGAATTGTTCCAAATCAACAAACAACAGGTTTGGGAACTGGTTGATTTACCAGTACATGCTCAACCAATTGGAACAAAATGGGTTTTTAGAAACAAGAAGGATGAAAGAGGAATTGTTGTCAAGAACAAAGCTAGGCTTGTTGTTCAGGGATATTCTCAAGAAGAAGGGATAGACTATGATGAGGTTTTTGCTCCAGTTGCAAGATTAGAGGCAATCAGAATCTTTCTTGCCTATGCAGCTTACAAGAACTTCATTGTTTATCAAATGGATGTCAAGAGTGCTTTCCTTTAGAACTCCCCCAAAATATATATTTTCAAGTTCACATAAAATGATAAACATGAAACCCCAACAATGTGTATTAACTGACATGAAATCATAGAACAATACGTATAATTACGTGACACTTTGTCACATAAATCATAGAATAGTGTGTGAATTTATATATAAATATATCACATAAATTCATAACTTAACCTGTCACATGAAATGACAAAACGTTCACATGAAATCACAACATATGATTTACATAAAATCATAGAATATAAAACGTTAGACTTAAGTGAATGCTCGTATAGTGATGATTACACAACCCCTAATTGCTAAGGTCAACACAAGTCAAACATATAAATGTTCACACAACATTTAATATAGTATACGTTTATTTAAATTAGAAAAAAAGCCTGAAAAGACGGATTGTCACAGTATCCCCTTGTTGAAGAATTTTCATCCCGAAAATTGAATAACGTGGTTATCAAGTTGGTCACAAAAGAAAGAAAATTTTTCTCAGTCGTCACATCATTCCCTTGTTGAAAGAATTTCGTCCCGAAATTTAAATCGGTACCAACTGCCATAAGAGTTGAATTGATAGTAACGTATCGAAAGAATCCATGTTTCTTACTCCAAAAGGAAAGATGGATGTTATGGTCAAGAATGTGTACCACATGTTGAGATGATGTCAAATGTTTAGAGAATTCCAAAAGAAGTTCGAATCGAGAGTATAGAAGGTTATTTTCCTATCAAATGTTCTCCTATGAAAAGAGTCGGACAACCGCATTACGTGAATCGTGTTGAGTGGCAAGACCGAACAGAGTGACACGATAACATAAGTTTTTGAAATCAATTTTTTTTTAATGCGAAGAAGAATCATAATACGTCTGAGTAGCCTCTAGTTATTGTACCCATTGCTAGGAGTGAGATTTTCATTTCATGCATGGTTTTCGGTTGAGGCGTTCGCATAAGCCAATAACCCAGGTGAATCGGAGAGAAGAGAATTTGAGTATGTGAGAAAATTGTGTGTGCATCAAGTCAATAAGTGTTTAATAAACCCAATGTCGAACAAAAACGTAAACGTCTGATCTTACCTACCAATTAACAATTAGCATAGAATTACATAAGGCTGATCAAGTTAACATGAGGACCTATTGATTGATTTAGTACTTTATGGATTCGTGACCAATAAAGTTCACAGGATTCATAATAACATTCAAATTCACATTTCATGCAATAACAGTTCAGATAGCATACGAGTTTCTTTGAAGATTTCTTTTAAAGGTTGATGCGGTCAAAGCATACTAGCATGCAATCTATCATGAAGTTTTACCATACAACGCATACAATTGTCCTATCACCCGACATACTAGCATACAATACTAGCATAGCATATCTCTAGCATATAAGTTTGTAAACTAACCAACACAACCCATACGGTGCAAAGTTGACGGGGCAACTTCACACAGTCTTGTCATTCCCAATGAAGTAGGAGACTTAGGACCTTGTATGGTGTATGGTTTTCATACCCAATCAAGTTAATACATTCAGAACATGTCAGTTTCTGGTTCCTAACACGTTTCATACACATAACTAATCATGCAATTCTACTCAACTTATGTTTAAACCAGCACTTGAATGATTAATCAATTTATACACCCTAAACGTAGGATTAGATTCTCGAATTTTAGCATGCCTAAATATGCATGTTATATGAACATTTCTTGTGAGAGGATCAGAAGCAAACAAACTATTTATCATGGTTAAAATGGTTCAACAATTTCTCACATACTAAGATATAACTGGTAACACACTGATTTTGTGACAAAAGGACCGAGGTCTAAAGGGAAATCTAATCAAGAGTCCGTTGCCATCTAAAAGGTAACCGTAGCAGTTTGTAAAAAAAAATCACTCGGTTCTGTTAAAAATTATTCAAAAAAAATCACATAGACAATTAGGTTCAAATTCAAGTTGGAGTTCAGTATCATACAACATATCACTATGTACACCTTGCTAAAGAATCCAAAATTTTAAAGTGAAGATCCAACAGAATAAAAGTGTAACTATGAGGTACCGAATATCGAAGAGTGTTCTGTAGGAATACACATGGCATTAAGCATGAGAATAACAAATTAAGATGAAAGGCGCCAACGGCTTAGTACGTGAATTTTGGTAATCTATGGGATATCAAGCCTATGATATATAGTCGCAACTACACATTCAAAGAATGACATGCGTTTTTAAGCTAGTACTGGTGAAGATACCAGCAGGGGGATGCAAATAACGTAATGGAGAGTATAACATTCACTAAGAAGTATACAACGTGCTTCACAGGATTTGGCAAGGAATCTACATAAATAGATATCGAAATGAACGTATCAATGGTTATACAATCCAATAGGGTAAACGTCTCGTTAGGAAAATCTTCATTGTTGAAGCTCACCAGTGTGCCCAATCACCCTGGTGTTCTTGCGCTTAATGCGTCATGATTCCTTTCCTTTCAAAACATCGGTTCAATGGTTTTCAAAAGTAAGATAAAGTACGAAAGTATTATAAAAGGGTGTCTACGAAACACAAAACATCAGGATGTTCAAAGGTGGATTTGGCTTGGGTTGCCTGTACATACGCGTCTTTGCTAGGGTTCAGTGTAGGTTTTACCGCGGGTCAAAAGATCAAATCGGGTGTTCCATAGAAAAAGATCAGAGCAATCCCCTCAGCGAATGCCGGAGAGTTTATAAAAACAAGCCAGACGACCCAAAAGTAGTGTCCCTTAAACAAAAGTCGATCTACTTCTTAACACATGCTTCTAAAAGTTGGAGTTGCTCATCCGGTTAGGTGGTTTTTCATTCATACGGGAAAATCTCTGGTTTCTAAAACGTGTATGTTCATCTGAGTCAGAACTCACGTCTGAATCGTGACAGGGAACTCACTTTAGGAGAGTTTTTTCTTCTAGACTCAGAAAATTGAAAGCATGGAGTAAGATTATTTCAGACATGTCTCTTTTGATAGGAATACGTACGGGATATCTGTAATCTCGGAGAAAGTAGCATTAAGCAGTTTTGTCGAGGACCTGGTCCCGTTAGATGGAGTTTCTCATGACGAGGCTCTTGTGTATGACCCTAAAGTCAATCATTGGTCTGGTACTGATCTCACATTTAACGTGCCACCAATGTTTATATATAGGGTGTACCGCAGCTAACCCACCACACTACCAGCACCTTGAAGGCGTACCAGCTACCCACCATTACTAGATGTTAGTCAAACCACATTGGATATTTTTATCGGAAATAGAGGACGTCAAGTTTCTCCCATACGCTTAAATGTAAAGGGGCGAGAGACTATAACTTCAATTCGTTATACAAACAAAAGGTGTAGGTATTTCCATCCACAATATCAGTAAGATGCGTACGGTTTGCTATATTAGCGAAGATCATCGAGAGTTTGGCACGCGAAATAAAAATATCATAAAGCTTCAAACTTTCAAGACGATCAAAATTTAAATAGGCCACAAGGTTTAAGTTCAAACTGGAGGTTCATCAATGAAAGTTTTCTAAAAATGACGATGAGGATTCGCGTACCAGAAATTTATTGATAGTTGCTATGAGAGGAGCGTAAATAAATATACAAAATTTATGGGTAACTTGGTGTACTCAATATGTAAGAAGGGTAAATATAGTTTGATCGCACACTTAGCTATCGGTAATAAGAAGTTCACGCTCGATGGGTGCAAATAGAGTTTCCATATAAAGCTTGGTATTGTCACTGTGATTGAAGCACAAGGTCGTCTTATCATCCATGGTGTTAACTAGTAGAAAAACTAACCAAAAGTGTAACACCTTTCGGTTCAAAGCTTAGAAGCTTATCCAGGACATAAAGGATTACCAAGCACGAGAATCGAAAATTGCCGGCTGCTAAATCATGAAAGGTTGAATTATGCAAACAAAAGTCGATGGTTTAGGCTCAGAAGATCAATCGGAATAGTCCTTACGTTAAAACTAGGAGTCATTAGTTTGAAAGTCAGGAAGGATTCTCACTAACATTATCCCCATTAGGGATAAATATGCTTGCGGTGTGGTAGGCAGTTTGTATAGCCGTGTCGATGTTGCTGGCAACAAGTATTGGTTCACACAAGAAAATCAGGGGGTGTGGATCTTCAGAGGGTAACTTCACAAAAGTTTTCAGCCAGGAAATATGTTTCAGTGCCGCGATATATGATTTATATAAGTCGTTTATCCAATGTTGTCTCTCGGATGCTAAAGTTCCAGGAGTTGATATGGTAGATAAGGTAGTAAGAGTAGAGTTACGATTCAAGAAGAATAAAAAAACCAGTCAATGATTTCGTCAAGAGTTTTCATAGTCAAGAAAAACTTGTCATCAAAGTACACGAGTGAAACGATCTCCCTTCACGACTAGCATTCATTATACGTTTCAAAAGAGTTCTCGAAGGGAATAAAATCTGTATATAGGAGAGATAAGATCACACGCGATAACGTTTACAATGATAGATGACTTTGATCATCCGGTTGAGTTCAACATGTTCAACATTCAACGCTATGAGGAAAAAAAAATATTGGAATTTGATCCCAATATGACCATTGGTTTGCCTAGTAGGATTCTCCAGGATTTCCATATACTTCAAATTACATTTACGTGTGCACCCGTAACTGTGATTTACTTTATATGATCACCCTAGTTCCTCTTACTTCAGCTATTAGGTATGGTGGAGTACATATGAAATATCCACAATGTGGGTATCAGGAATGTTATCACTAACCCATGGTTATCTTGACCAGAATTTGTTAAAGGGACAAGTTTCGAGAACAATATGTTCGCTTTACTTGGGATGACCCACCCGAAGCGAGTCAACCAGAAATTTAGCTCAATAGGATATTTGAATAGAGTTTATCACGCATACTGACTTGATCACAATCTGGTACATAAAGAGAAAAATTTAGTTGGCCCACATCAGGTACCGTTAAGGTTATAAGAGTTGTTCCCAAGTTATGTTATCTTGATGCATAACGCGATAGAAACGAGAAGAGAAGATCTTAAAAGATCAAGGCAAATGTGAAAACGATCAAGGTAGCAGAGGTAGATATAAGTGCCCCATGGGAAACCACTTGAATTCAAACAACGTTGCCACCATAGAAAGTTGAATGATCGCACTATTAGCACGTCATGATTATGTTCCCTGAACATGAGAGTTGAGCAATATATGCAAGGTAGGTATAACAAGAACCTCTTAAGCTAAGATAGAGGTTTAAGGACAAGAAGAGGTATTACACCACCTTCCCTATGTAGCCTACATCCATAGTATGGGCACTACGCTCAGTTGTTCAATCCGGAATATTCCCGAGCAGCAATCAGCTCGTCAAAAGTATAAACGTGATCCTTCGATCTGATTCGACGTCTCTTTGTACATGAATGTTAACCAAGAGGTACACAACTTAGTGAGGTTAAGAAAGAAAAAAAAAATCACTCAATACTAACCGGCTCCTCGCCGTGAGTATAAGGGGATTGGATGATGAAAACAACAAATCGTAAACCAGGTGTGTGTAGGAGTGAGTATCACGATGCATGAGAAAAATGTTTAAGTGAAACTAATGCAAGCGGTTACAGTCTAAGACGAATCTTAGTTCTCTGCAACCAATGGCTCTGATACCAATCTGTCACACCCCCAAAAATCCCACGCGCGTTAACGCGCCACAGGGAGCGTGACAAACCAGGATCGCCGTCCATTAATTACACCAAACGACCAGTAATTAATAAAAACGTTTCATATTTCATTATAATATAAATTCAGAGTGTTACAATTGCGGAAGCGTAAATACAATTAAATTATTTATGTAAAAACATCGTCACCCAAGGTGACGTGGCTTGTTCAAAGACACTAAAAGGGTTTCAAAGTCTCATGCATGCGTACTCGTGATACTCGAACATCCGCAACCTGAGAAATAACATGCTAAAAAGTGTCAACACAAAGGTTGGTGAGTTCACAGGTTTATCAGTTCAAAACAGTTCCAGTTAATGTAAATCGACTGTTCAACAACAGTCCCAGTTCAATGTAAATCAACTGTTCCTCGACAGTTCAAGTTTAAGTTCACGGTTGACTGTTCAACAACAGTTCAAGTTCAGTTTAAAATCCAGATAATATATCAATAGTTAGCTAGACTATTTTCAAGAAATCAGTGCACGTTTGACTAGATCAACTAGCTATCCAGTTACTGAAGCTCGACAAGTTCAATTGTGCCTCGTTAAGACTAAGAAGTATATAACACCCGTTCGATATCCAATCGAGTCAGCGCGAATGACCCGGGTGGGGCTTGTCACGCCCAGTAGATCTACTAAATAAATTCTCGCTGATGTCACATTGACAGTAACTCTAAAGTGAGGACTTTATCATAAGTGTGCCACTATCATTCAGGTGATATAATTATCTAACACTTCAAGTGTTTGCATGTTAATCTCCCCCAACAGGATTAAAATAGGTAAAATGGGGCCGTGAAACTCACCTTAGGGTGCACAGCAAATCCGGATAATCAACGACATCAAAATAGCAAATAGCAGCTTGTTCTACCAAACACCTAACGAGCATGATAATATAAGTGTGCGTTCAACTAGAAACGACCAAGTCTAAAGAGAATGACGAAAAAAATGATCGTGAAGTCCGGAACAAGTCTAGGATGACACGTTTGCCAAATCTGAGCGATTATCGAAATAACGCGAAAAAATATAATGTATATCATTATTATACATTTTCTAAATTTAGAGATCCAAAATAAATATATATAATATATATATAAACCAAACGCGCAAAATGACGTTAATAACAAGTTTACAAACGACATACATATATTTACGAGTTCGCATGAAATATCGAATCGTTTCAATAAACCATCGATATATGTTTATATATCAATCTACGCAAAATATATATTTTTTTTTACCTTTATTGTACAACCCATAATTTTTAGATCAATATATACAAATTTATTAAAAAAAACTATAGTCTAGTTCAAAACGTTAAAGTTTACGGGTTTAAGAAACTATTTTAAGCGAGTTTTAGTTCACCCTTTGGTCTAATATCGCAATAAAAAAAAACAGAAAAAGCATAGCCAACCGGGATAGAACCCACAACCTCTAGCTCAATAGTCGAATGCCTTAACCACTAGAGTAGATCTTCTGCTCGAGAAAATGATGGCCTGAAAATCTTTTATGTGTATGTAGGAGCCAGAACTGGATTTCAAGGGGAAAGAAAGAAAAAAGAAAAGAACATAAGACAAATGCAGATGATAGGTTTCGAACACACGACCACGAGGATGTAAGTCGCGCAACCTAACCACTGGGATAGCGCCTTCTGTTGGTTTAAAATTAGATCTTAAAGTTTTTATTAACAGCGTTCGCGAAGTTTTCTTCATCTTCCTTAAAACTCCGGTGATCGGAGTTTTATTCCGGTCACCGGAAAAACGTGAAACATGAATAAAATGTACAGAATGATGCGACTAACATCAACGATTACTTACCTCGAATCAGAGATGAATTGCAATGTGTTTTGATGAAGAAAATCGAACCCGAAGTTCAAATGCGAACACCGACCGCGGTTACGATTCGCACTTCCGTTGGCTCCTGGTTGCTAGTCGGGAGTTCACGATCACAGTGGAGTGATCGTTGGTGGGGTAGAAGCAGTGTAGTGGCCGGAAATTCTTTTCACAGGGGGGGGGGGGTTCTTTGCGACAAAACAAAGAAGAGAAACGAGCGAGAGAGGTCTGTGATTGTGGTGAGCAATTGACAGGAGTAGAGTTTGTGAGGTGAAACCGATCAAGAGGGGAGGGATAACCGACGCCATCATTGATCGGTGATTAAAGGGGTGTCGGTTACGGCGTGGTCGAAGGTCGCCGGTGTAAATGCCTTCAAAACCGACTTTGGGTAAATGACATTTTTGGTCCCTCCAAACTTACATAAAGAGAAAAGGGTTTTTGATAATGGCAGGTGCAGTCCCTCCAAGTTAGTTAACTAGAAAAAAAAAACAAGTTTCAAACATTGTAGAGTTGGTCCTCCAACACTTCTAACAAACAAAAATGTTAACCAATTCTTTAACGAGGGTAACTTTAACCGTGTATATACATTTGTTTGCCAAAATATATTCAACGTATAATGTTTATAAAAAGTATAAACTTTATTTGTCACATAATAATACTCCCAAAATATATATTTTCAAGTTCACATAAAATGATAAACATGAAACCCCAACAATGTGTATTAACTGACATGAAATCATAGAACAATACGTATAATTACGTGACACTTTGTCACATAAATCATAGAATAGTGTGTGAATTTATATATAAATATATCACATAAAATCATAACTTAACCTGTCACATGAAATGACAAAACGTTCACATGAAATCACAACATATGATTTACATAAAATCATAGAATATAAAACTAGACTTAGTGAATGCTCGTATAGTGATGATTACACAACCCCTAATTGCTAAGGTCAACACAAGTCAAACATATAAATGTTCACACAACATTTAATATAGTTTACGTTTATTTAAATTAGAAAAAAAGCCTGAAAAGACGGATTGTCACAGTATCCCCTTGTTGAAGAATTTTCATCCCGAAAATTGAATAACGTGGTTATCAAGTTGGTCACAAAAGAAAGAAAAATTTTCTCAGTCGTCACACTAGCGGGAGATCCCCCCATGTTAAGTAGTTGTGTTTGTTATTCTAAACACCTTCCACCCAATTACCACTTTCTAAAAAGAATCAAACATCTTTTATCGTAAAGATTTTTCCATCTGAATACCGCTAGTCCAGGTGGCCTTCCACTGTGGCAACAGTTTTCTGTTCAAATAAATGAATAAAGATTAATGTTAAGAAGAAAAAAGATAAGTCATTCTAGTTAATTAACATAATATCATGTAATATACCACAAAATTTTGCTGATGAACTGCTCAAGTTCACCATTGATATTAATGCTAATACATATGTTTGGCTCTTTCAATGTGCATTAGTGCAACTTCCCTTTATTGCATCAATACTGCTCTAAAATTTCAGCATTATGATAAAACTAAATTAGCAAAGTTTATTTTGACTAAAACTAAATTACTTTACATTCATTACAATTCTCCAAATTCAAACATAATGAATCAAACTCTGGGTAGATATTTGTAAAGCATTTTCATGTTTCTTGTAATATCTTGCTTCTAAGATAAATCTATGAACCCGTAATAACAGAATGTCACGGTTCAAGACAACCAAAATAGCAAAGTTATGCACAGAAAATCTGAAAGAAGAATCAATGAACATACCAAGTATTCATAGAAAACAAGTACCTGTTTAAAAGCTTTTGCCGATATGAAACAGTGAACATGCTCTTGTCTCTCCTCTTTTGGCTTCAATTTTCAGCCCCGATGTCAACTAATAAAGTTCATTGGTCTGCAAATTATCAATGAAATAACATGAGAAAATATGCATCATTATGAAAATCCACTTTTTCCGAATAAATTTCTAGGAGAAAAGTATTGTGTAGCTGAATCTAATATTAGACAATAAGACAAAAAAATCAGCCCTAAAAAAAGAGAAATATCAACCTTAAAAGCCTGTACTAAGTGGTTGCACATTCTTAAAAGCTTGTACTAAGTGGAAGCCTATAAGAGATAACATAATAACCCATATAAAAAAAATAATGAGCACAAACTCTGCTTAAGAAACACTAAAAAAAAGAAGGAATAAAAGGAAAGGAAAAATGAAAAGCATTAGTTAAAAATTTATTCCTATTTTTGAAGTCTGTATCTTTAAGTCTATATAGCAAAACAAAGTATCCAACAACTTAGTTTGGCCAAGGATTGTTTTCGCTTCTCTATCCTGTTGTTATAATTTGGTTTAAAGTGCAACACGAGATTGGATGGTATATTTTGAGATGAATTGATTTTTATAATCAACCATGTGTATAAACATAGTGATTTTGAACTAAAAAATTATGTGTCAACTACCCATTGTGATGTCTTGGCTTATTCATGCACTCTTTTATTTCTAACGACAATTGTGTTAGAGGTGGTGTTACCGTACAACAGGACACCCTCGCATGTATTAGAGAGGATAAATCACTGGTATATTTCATGACCGGTGGAGACGTGAGATCCCATATGTGCAAGCATTGATCATCTACACATGAACCAGAACAGATTCATGCCTCAAATGA
>JBCNJP010000008.1:31676390-31902479 GCA_039602395.1 Deinandra increscens subsp. villosa | reverse complement strand
TTAAAAAAAATTGAAAAAAAAAATTCAAAAATACAAAAATAGTGTCATTTTGGTAATTTAAAAAATCTAAAAGCAAGGGGAAGATATGTGATATACATTTCCTCTAATGTGTGTGCTTTTAATTCTTTTACTGGTTTTGGTTGACCAGGTGGGAAGTGATATAAATTTCCAAGTGTTTGCTGACTGACACGTGTAAGGTGGAAGTGAAAAGCAGTGATTCATGGTCGATATGCTTGGTAGACTCTGATGACAATCAATCAAAAGGTATGTTTTAATCATAACACTTTCGGGCTTAAGTTCAGGGGAAGTTTTCTGTGATGTCTTATTATATTTATTGTTTTATAAAAGTTGCCAGACAACAAAACTTTCGGGCTTAAGTTCAGGGGAAGTTTTCTGTAGTTCACGGGGTTCGAGGTTAAATGTTTGATGAAAGAATGTTTGCTTTTAAGTTTGTGGGTTAAAGGAGTAACACTCAAAAGGTAAGGGGGGGTTAAGTGAAAATTTTAAAAAACATCTTGAAACAAAACAAGGGTGTGCCGGCGGCACCCTTCCCACTTTACCCTCGACTCTCTCTCTCCTCCAAACCCTAAAATCACTCCCACACTTTCCGATCACCACCTACCGCCGCTGTACACCGCCACCACCCACTGCCGTCACCATCGACCACCACCACTGTGCTCGCCACCACCCTGTGACCACACTGCCACCACCGGACCACTCCATATCACGCTCGTCACCGCCACCGCTACCTACCCTCAATTTGCCGCCTCCGCCGCCAACTGCAGCCATCCGACACCACAAGCTCGGTCGGAATCCACTTCCGATCAGCGTCCCTGTGTCAATTTCGTGCCATGGACCCGCGTTTGAAGCGAGCAGCTAGACCAGCTTCCGATCGACTTGAGTATGGGTTTGTTTTTTTAAATTTTCTTGTGAATGTTTGTTGGGGAGGGTAAATATCTCATATTGCAGGTGTTTGGGATCATTTTTAAGTGTTAAAACACACAAGAATTGGATAATTGTTTGAGTTGCAGGTTGAAATCGAAGAGGATGATGCTTTTCGATCAAGCCAGGGGCTTCTTGATTGCTTTTCGATCGGCCCCTGATGCTTTTCGATCACTGGTCACTGATGACCAGAGGCTTCTCGGTCGGGAAACTAGGGTTTCCGATCAGAAGCAACCCTTTTCGATCAGTGCTTAGTCTTTTCGATCAGGAAGTTAGCCTTTTCGATCAAGATAGCACTTCTCGATCAGGGATCTCGGTAACCAGATGCTTTTCGATCAGAAGCTTAGGCTTCTCGATCGGACAGTACACTTTTCGATCAGTGATCCCGGTTATCCAGACCTTTCGATCAGGGCTTCAACTTTTCAATCCATGTTCCGATCGGACGGATGCTTTTTGATCGAAAACCCTACTTTTCAATCGGAAAGGTACCAGATGATGTTTTAAATGGTTTTTCAGTTAATTTTAAGCCGTTATGCTGTCCGTTTTTCAGGAAATCCATAAAACTAACGAACTCTTTTGTGTTTTGGATGTTTATCTGTGTTTGTGAGTGTAGGGACTTAGAGTTTATTAAAGACCACAACACGGTAACATACTTGCTGGATCCACCTGCAGAGTATCGTGAGAAGTACCAGTCGATGATAGCAGGATTAAAGAAGTGATGTCTACACTATGCAAACCCGGTTATCTGAAAACGTATGTAGCAAGAATTTTGGAAGACAGCATACGTATCTGATGATGGAAAGCAGATACTGGCCAAGATACAAGCAACATTAGTAGTGCTGACTGAGGAGAATTTCAGACAAGCTCTTAGGCTGAAAGATGTTGCTGCAGATCCAATCACTCTGGATAAAGAAATGGTCTCTCAATGTTTGAAAGAAATGGGTTACCACACAGTATCTCCTCCCACTATGAAGGCTCTCCTTCCACCATATTGGAGAATGCTGGCCCATTACCTGCAAAAGTGCGTGATTGCAAAGAAGAGCTCGACTGATCAACTGAACCAAGTGCACACCCATTCTATGGTGTCACTAGTTAAAGGAGTTCGATTCAACTGGTCCAGGTTGATATTTGATGATGTGAAGGCTGTGGTGACTAGAGATAAAAAGTTTGCAGCTGTTCCAAGGTTTATCCAGTTAGCTCTGGATTCTAGATATCCAGTTTTAAGGAAGACCAGTGACACTCATGATACAAAGCCTATGGGCATTGAGGTTTTCCTGATGATTAACCCAAAGAAGAAACTGGCTGATAAGGTGCCGTTTGGTGACAAGTTGGGTGAATTTGCAGAAATAGTAAGAGAGGAGGTTCCTGTACAAAGAAATGCAGTCATTGAAGAAGAACATAATGTACCTGCCTCTCAGAAGCCTGTTACTGAACTCACAGATAGTTCAGATTGGGAAGATTTTGATTTGGAAGATGGCAGGTTGGTGCACTAAATTTTGAAGGTTTGATGACATCAATCTTGAGGAAGTTGAGACTGAAACTGTTGAGACACCACTGATTAGAAAACGGAAAGCCACAGAGGATCCTCCCCTCAGTGCTTCTGTTACTGAAGAAATGACTGAGACTGAGTCGATTGCTACACAACACCATGGAGAAGGCCCAAGTGACCCTAGGAGAAGAAGATTAGATTCTCATGTGCCACCAGTCACAAGTTCCAGTGCTGGTCAATCATCTTCTCAACCCACTACCCAAGAGAAAGGGAAAGCAGTGGAAACCCCTGAATACAGACTGGAAAAGGAACTTAGAGAAGAAATAGAAGGTCTGAAAGCCCAGAATGCAGCCCAAAGTGAGGTAATTGGAGACTTGATTGATATTAAGAAGATCCACAACACTGAGTTGGAGAATCAGAAGAAGATAAACCGAGAGTTTACCAGACAATTCAGAGATCTTCATAAGCTGATCAGGCAGCTTAACTCGGATAGATCAAGCAGGTCCAACCCTAGTTAAGGTGATAAGGGTGATCCAGGTAACACAGAAGGAAGTTCAGGTGCAGGTGATTCCTCACAATCACCAGCATTTGACTTTGAAGCAGATATCCCTGAGGAAACTCAAACTGTATTACCCGAAGCCTCCAGTGAAAATAAAGATACTCGGGATAGAGATTATATGACAGTACCAGCTTCCGAGTTTGACGTAGGTTGGGAGGCTCAAACATTTGCTTAACCCCCTGAAAGGTATCTAATCCAGTTAGGAGAACATTATAATGATAAACAGGGAATCAATGCTGATGTTAAAGCCTGGATGTTTGATGGAGAGAAGAATATGTTTGTTGTGCAGAGAAACGGTCAATATCCATTAGAGTACTACAAGAGCTGGACCCAGTTTTACTCCTGGACGAATGTAGATCTGACAATGCTTTACCAGGCACTGTTCTCGAATCCATCAAACAATGAGCAAGCAAAGTATTTTTACAAGAAACTGGAAAATGCAGTGCGAAGCAAGTTCAAGAGATTTGAAGATTTTCCTCACAAGAAATCCTATGCGAAGAAGTACAGAGGTGTGTTCAAATGGGACGGAAAGAAGAGTATCCCAGGTAAGGAGAGTGTACCAGCAAAGAAGTTCACAAATGTTCTGTATCCACCTACAGAAAAGACAAAAAAAATACCTCTGCCGATGAGACATCCTGAAGATTGCTTGCATGATTTTCAAACTTGGGCATATAGTGATTATTCTGGTGAAGCCAAATTCTCTGCAAATCAAAGACAATTGATGTCATGGAAGTTCATGATTTGATGAGGTTTCATAAGAAGGATATAATGGTGCTTGCCAAACATCAAATTTAGTGTAATCAAGACACTGAAGAATATGCCAAGTGTTATATTCGAGCTGTAGCTGAGATCGTGGCCAAGGAGCTGTGGTATGATCCAGCAACGGTGAATCTGTCGAAGAAGTTCAGAATGTAAAGACGGTCTAATGCTAAAGCCTAGGGGAAGATTGTAGAGTCTAGAATATTATAAGGCTTTTGCATTAGAATCACGGTTAGGCTAGTTAATTGTATTTGGGCTATTAGTGTTTAATTGGGTTGTGTGGGTTGTAGGTTTGTCAATATATGGGCCCTAGAGTCCGATTTTGGTAGCTTGTTTATCAAGCTTAGGACTCCCTATATATAGATAGATTGATTTTGTAATTAGGGATGGTTGCTCTCATAGTGTTTTTGGTGATTTTGGTGTTCACGAAAATTCTCAAGGAGAATTTTCGACAAAGTGTAAGCAATCCAAATCAATACAAGTGTTCTTTCTCCAATTCAATCGGTTTGTGTTTGTTATTTAGTGATTATCATACTTTTCGATTTGTGCTTTTTATTGTTTCTTGAATCAACTAGCTAAAACCGGATTCCGCACGGTTTTAATAGTCTCAGATATCGCGTGAGGGTTAAATTGATCCTTACAACCTTGGAATCGGGCGGCGTATCTCTCCATTGACGACCAGTCACATTTTGCTTTCCCATTTGGGAAACGAATTCCCAAATAGAAACTGGACTAAGAGTAAAAGATCCGATGAAATTAATTTGTTCTTGTTTTTCATTTTCTTTCGTTCAAATTTTTAGGGGGAGAAAATTTTAGAAAATTAAAAAACAAAAATAGAGTTTGTTGAATTTTATGGGGAGAAATTATGGAAAATATAAAAACAGAAAAATTAAGAAATTGATCGACAAAAGCGAGAAATGATAGTACATCAACATATACGTTATCCGCCATGGATAGATTAAGTCTAAAGGTTGTAGGTACTTGCATAATCTGTGAATGTGCATGACTAATCTTATATCTGCAAGTAACATATAAACATAAAGCTTGCCTGATGATCTTTGGTTATTTGCTTCTTGATAAATTTTGTGTGATGATTCTGACAAACATAGAATAAGAGATATCCTTATGAATGCATGATTTCATTTTGAAAGATTTAAACTTGTTTGATTTTCTTTATTTTCTCAAACGATTGGACATTCTCTGCATATCGAAAGATTGACCTGATTGTTGTTCGTTTGATGTTTAGCTTTATTTTTCTTGGTGTTTCGTATAATTCATCGGAATTTCTCTGCGTATACGGAAGTATCGAACTAATTGTTATTGAATTATACAACTTCAACTTGTTTTGCTTTCTTATTTTCTCAAATACATGGGCTTTCTCTGCGTGTCTACAAGACTAACCTGAGTGCTAGGTATTTGAGGTTTTTGCTTTATTTTGGCATGACTCATCAAGGATGATTAAATCTCTAAGAAAGTTGCTTCTATAAGATAAACATGATGATTTTCCGGTATTTCTGATAGAGTAGAGACCGAGTTATCAGTGCATGATAATATTACCTTAGGCATATCTGAAAATGATAAATATGATTGGTTCATGCTGAAATAAACACAAATGTTGTATTTGCGATTATCTTGGCTTGCATGCTGATTAAGGCCGAAATTGATATGTGCTAGATGCATGTCTGATATGATCTCGCATCATGATCTTTCTCACAATATCAAAAATAGAGTTTGATTTGTATTGCATTTTATACTTCATTTAAAAAAAAATTGGTGTGTATTAGCATCAACTTTGTAAAAGCCAAAAAGATTTTATTTCTTGTTTGTTTTCGATTGATCGACACAAGATACGAAAAATAATTTTCAAAACCTATATCTTGGAGTCTCGAAGAGACGTTTTGCACCAAGATTATTTATGTTGACCAGGTTTAAAGGAAAGAGATAATCACAACTTCAAGTCTTTTGAAGCTGATGATAAAGATGAAACAAATTGGTACATCGTCAAGTATTCAAGATCGGACTTGCCATCAAGTTGAGGGGGGAGTTTAATTAAAGATACAATTCTATGTGAAGAACCAGATACTGCACATATCGAGGGGGAATTTGTGGGAACATGAACCTTGTGTGGCCGTTACTATTCGAATTTTCGTAACAGACTGAACTTCGTGTGTCACGAAGTGAGACACGAAGTGAGCCACGAAGTAGACGAAGTGAGACCCGAACTGACACTTCGGGTGTGTCAGTTCATGAACTGGTCCACTTCGTGGGTATGCTAGACGTATAAATAGTTTTTGTTTAGTGGTTTAATGTAAGTTTTTGGTCAGGTCTCTGGGATCTATGTGTCTGTTGAGAGGGGAGGTGTTGTCCAACCTCCCCCAGAGATTAATTGTTGTATATCCCTTTGGTTAATGTAATTATTCAACATGATTAATGCCAAAACTTCCGTCTCATTCTAGTATTGACTTAGAATCGATTCGAAAATGCTTTTACAAGTGGTATCAGAGCAAATCTAGGTTGCTCTATTGCGTTTGTTTTGATTGTTTACATTTTTTGTGATAAAACCGGGTGTTTTCCTATAAAAACTAGTCAAGTTTTGAACTTTTCGAGTCCAATTCATTCTGTCTCATTCTTGCATTGACCTAGAATCGATCTGAAAACGCTTTTATAAGTGGTATCAGATCTGTGGCTCTTTCTATGGTCCAAATCTATATTTTTGTTCATTTTTGAGACGTTAAATTATTGGTTAGATGTGATTCATTGAGTTTCTGATCGGTTTTTGTTCAACCGAACATTCTCGAGTCATGTATTCATCTAACAAAAGTGTCTAAGTGGTGAAATTTGATCAAATTCAGAATCTGGTGCGTTTTTTATAAAATTCAGGTTCAGTTCGGATCACCTCACGTCAAAGACATCCAGTTTAGAAAAATAACCGTCATCCGAAGTGACACTTCGGGTCAGTAACCGTCACGAAGTCATAAGAAGTCACAGTTCAGATCGTTCGTGTTACTTCGTGAGATTCCAGTTCGGATCACTTCGTAAAGTTACAGTCAGTGTCACTTCATATCTAGTTCAGACCAGTTCGTACCACTTCGTGTCACTTCATTTGAGAGTTTTGTTCCTCGGTTTGGGTGTCACTTCGTGTTCAGTTCAGGTCGGTTCGTGGCAATAACCGCCACGAAGTGCCACTTAGTGCTGGTTCGTTACATGGGTTCGGTACACGAACTGGGGAAGTTCTGATGCATTTTTAGTCAGCACGACCCCAGCCAGGGGCTCTGTGCCTTGGACCCCGCCAGGGGCTGCCGCCCCTTGGACCCTGCTTCTCAAGGGCACTGCCCCCGAACCCACGTTATGTGGGAATTTCAAAGAAGCAAATCAGTTATCGGTTTTACCCTTTATTCGATAGCTATGGGGTGGTATATGAAGTTTTAAGTTAAAATGATTTGAATTATCCTCTTGAAGAATTTCCAGCATCTGATACTTGTCTCGAGTTAGCCATCGAACTTCAAGAAAGGAGTTTATGGGTAGTCATTGTTCTTGATGATGGACCTAGAATCAAGAACTCGAGTTTCTGATGATGGACATATATTTAGAGACGGGAATATGACTATTATGAGGTTTTTGTCGGAGATTATTTATTATACAAACTGAAGACGTAAAGAAGTTTAAAGATTCCGTTGTGGGCCACTTGCGTTTGTCATTCCACTATAAAGAAAGGATTTGTTCCTGTGGGGTTAAAATAAACACTTTTGAAGATTTGAATATGTCACTTGTTTAGGGGGAACTGGGGACCCTAAAACCTAACACTTTCAAAGTTTCAAAATTGAATAAAGTGAATATTCAAAAGAAATCAGTTCAGGGATGATGGTGATTTTGTATCTTCATGGAAAGGTTGTGTATTCCGATGTTCGTGCAAACCGATATGTCAAAGTATTCAGTTATGGTTTGGAACTCTCTGTCTATGCCTGATACTTTCTTGAGTTGTGAGACTTGGTTGTTCACAACGAGATATATGTTTACCAGAGTAATATATTGGGTTTAATTTCATGCTGAGGGGGAATATTTATGATTGAAGATTCTGATCGTGTTGGTTTCATAAAGATCAGAATGTCTTACAATTTGGTAAAGACTAAAGATTTATGTCAAATGCGGTGATGTTTGTGGATTTTGTTTTTTATTCATGACGATTAATGAAGTGATCCCGCATCAAGTTATATCTGGTGGTTTGAAGTGTTCGTCTAGGTGATTGAAATGTTCTTATCATGGGGTGCATGAAGAAAGGGGGAATTTATTGATTGTCGTGATTGTACAAGATTGCACGCTGTTTCCTACATACATGAAGTTTTAGTCAAGGGAGTTTGGTAAAGATAGAGGTGTCTGCATCAAGCTGACTGAAGATTGCTAGAAGTTGAATATCAAAGTCTGAATTCGACAGTAACGTCCAAGGGGGTATTTGTTAAAACATGAACCTTGTCTGGTCGTTACTGTTTGAAATGTCGAAACAGACTGAACTTTGTGGGTCACAAAGTGAGACACGAAGTGAGCCACGAAGTGAAGTGAGACCCGAACTAATAGTTCGGGTTAGTTCGTGTCAATTCGTGAACTGGTCCACTTCGTGGGTATGCTAGACGTATAAATAGGTTTTGTTTAGTGGTTCAATGTAAGTTTTTGGTCTGGTCTTTGTGATCTATGTATGTGTTAAGAGGGGAGGTGCTGTCCAACCTCCCCCAGGGCTTAATTTTTGTATACTCCTTAGGTTAATGTAATCATTCAACACGATTAATGCCAAAACTTCCGTCTCATTCTTGTATTGACCTAGAATCGATCCGAAAACAATTTTACACTTGATGAAGGGTGGGCATTAGTCCTGCTAACACCACACCGATACTTAAGTCAGTAATACATTGTAGAAATAAGAAGAGTGAATTGAAAATGAAAATAGCAAACATACATATTTATGGTAAGTTACCAAGGATCCCTGGGAGTCCATTAGGATTCTCACATGAAGTATGCTTTTAGTTGGATGGCGTTCCAGGATCTTGGTAGTAGTTCTCCTTCCATGCTTGATGATCTATATGCCCCATTTCCTTCTTCAGATTCTATAAGGTAGGGACCTTCCCATTTGGGAGCCAATTTCCCATCAACCGGATTGGTAGTATACTGAAACGCCTTTCTATGTACCATATCCCCAGCTTTAAATCTTATAAGTTTGATATTCTTATTGTAGGACTTGGCCATTCTTTGTTGATAGGACGCCATCCAGATTCTAGCGAGATCCCTGAGTTAATCAAGTGTCTCGAGATCCTGAAGCAGATTTTGGTATTTGGTTTTAGAATCCTAACAACTACTTCTTACCGTAGGGATTACCATCTCTGTAGGGATCACAGCTTCAGTTCCAAACACCAAGGAAGATGGAGCACGCCCTATCGCGTTCTTGGGTGTTGTTCCGTCTGCCCAAAGAACAAATGGTAGCTCTTAGTCCACTTCCCTTTCTTGGAACCCAACTTCTTCTTGAGTTGTTGATGATGATTTTGTTACTGGATTATGTTTGTCCATTAGCTTGGGGATGGACAGGTGTTGAAGTTATCATTTTAATTCCCCAACTAGCGGAAAAGCTTGTAGTCCTTTTGCTAATGAATTGATAGCCATTATCACATACGATTTCTGCTGGTATCCTGAACCTAGTTAGGATGTTTCTCTTGATGAAGGATATCACTTGATTTTCTCTTACTTGGACATAGGCTTCTGCTTTAATCCACTTGGAGAACTAATCTGTCATAACAAGGATAAACAACTTTCCTCCAGGTGCCTTAGGAAGCTTCCCAATAATATCCATGCCCCACTTCATAAATGGCCATGGAGATACTATAGAATGTAGAGTTTCAGTTGGTTGATGTCGAACGTTGCTATGTCTTTGACATGCATCACATCTTTGTGAGAAGCTCATGACATCTTTCTTCATGGTTGGCCAGTAGTAACCTGTTCTGAGGATCTTTGAGAAGAGCGCTCTGCCCCTGGTATGGTTTCCACAGTCTCCTCCATGAATATCTTCAAGGGCTTCGAGTGCTTCTAACTTCTCCAAGCATGTCAAATAGATACCTGCAAGAGATTTCTTGTACAATATGTCATTTATAATAAGATAAGGGACTACCTTAGCGTGAAAAGCTTTGGGATTTTTGCCTTTGGTAATCTCCCCATCCTGTACGTATTTTTTTACGGGGTTATCAAGGATTCCTGGGTATCTTTGTGGTCCTTGACTTCCATTTCTTCATCATCGGTGATCATATTGGCTTCCTGTTCGGCGATCGCAGGAGTGAGGATATGTGTTATCGGGATCTCGACATGTTCTGGTATCCTGAAGGAGGATAATAGATTTGCTAAAGCGTCAACTTCTGAATTTTCTTCCCTGGGTACCTATGTTATATTAAAATTTAGAAACATAATGCTAATTTCTTAATAATGTCAAGATATTTGATTAAGTTTTCTCCACTCACTACATAGGAGCCATTTAATTGGTTAGTTAGTTTTAAAGAATCAATAAATACTTGGATATATAGGATTTCCATATCCTTGGCTAGTTGTAAACTTTCAATCAAAGCCTCATATTCGGCTTCATTGTTAGTGACCTGAAATTCACAAGATATTGATAGAGGTATTATGTCCCACTGTGGTGATTTTAGCAGGATGCCCAGACCTGTTCCTCTAACATTTGAGGATCCATTTGTGTAGAGTATCCAATTGTCTTCAAATTTTCTAGCTTTTGGACCTCTTTGTCGGCTTCTGGTTGGATATCACTGCTGAAATCAACCACAAAGTCGGCTAAGGACTGGGACTTTATTGATGTCCTGGGCTCATATCGAATGTCATAAGCGTTCAACTTAACTTCCCATTTGAACATTCTTCCAGACATTTCTGGCTTCCAAAGAACCGCCTTAATAGGATAGTTAGATTTTACAATAATAATATGGGTTTCAAAATAATGTCTCAATTTTGTGGAATCCATTATAAGTGCAAAAATATTTTTTTTCAAAATAGGAGTACCTGGATTCGGCATCTAACAGAGTTTTACTTACATAATACACCGAATGCTGCTGACCTTGATGATCTTTGACAAGTACCGCACTTACCGACCTTCCGGACACTGCTAGGTATAAGGACAGTGGCTCTCCATCTACTGGTTTCATCAGTAGAGCGGCTTATCACACCTCGGTCAAAGGTTTTGGTGTGAGCGAGATGGAATCATAGTCACTGAAATACAGAAAAACTACTACTAAATTCAAACGTTAATTAAAACATAATATCATTAATTGTTGCAGCGGAAAGAGTGGTAAACGATATTGTCTTACATTTGAACTTTAAAGTCTAGTTTCATTTATTAAAAACATAAAGTAGTTATTTAAGATAGATAGGGACTAGGATTTCAACGAAGCAGGTCTGAATGTAAAGGTAAAGTCTCATTTGGATGACTTCCATGATCAGCTTAATTACCTGAGAAATCATGAGTTTAAAAGGTCAACATAAAGTTGGTGAGGTTCACAGGTTTAGGACTCGATAGTAAGATTGCAAACAGTTTTCAAATACTTAAATGTTACGTTGGCTTACTATTGTGGTTGTATGATCTCACCTGAACCTTGATTTCAAATACTAACGGTTTACCCACCCATGGTATCCTCGCCCGAGAGATACCAAACAGAGCATAATAACTGACGTATGCCCCTTGACAATGCACAGAGTCAGGATTAGAGCGACCAAACTGGACAGGTTTTTCAACCCAAGTAGATCTATTCACTAGTTATCGTTTCGAGCAGAACTAATTGAAACCAACTAATGGTGGGATTCAGTTGTACTAACGTTTATAACAATAAAGTACCAGTTGTAGGCAATCAGTAAGAGAATAGATAATCATATGTATAAAAGGTAAACCATAACATTAAGTTAAAACATTTTATCAGTTCATGATTTATCCCCCATAAGTGTAAAACAGCTGTAAAGAAAAGGGGCCGTGAAACTCACTTGATTCAGTGATGATGATGGGCTGCCGAATGGCAACTAGCAAGTAATGTCCTAATAAAAACATAAGAAAATATGCATAAGGGTCCACATAATCATTTGAGTAACGAACGTTACCCAAATGATACCGGTCAAGTCTTGACGTATAATCCCGTTTGTTGCGTGTCTATGAAATGATTTCACGGGATTCAGCCAATTGTATTGATCGTGGAATATCATTGAGAAATAGGAATCCGTGTTATCAAAGGATTTCCTGTGTGGTATCTTATTGAACAAAAATGGTGATATTGTTCCTCCATTAATCAAGAATTTCGATTTTTGGCAAGTCTCATGATCATCCAATAAGAAGTTTTTTTTTAGTTTTTAAGAAGGGGTGCAACCAAGGAGATAATTCATGATTTCTAAATCGAATAGATTTTTGATTCAATTTAGAAAGTAGGAAACTATAACTATATATATATATAAAGAGGAAAAAGTAATACAAAAAGAACTCTGTTCGATTTTTTAGTCTATCTATACGAGGAGATCATATGAAAAATGTAACTGATTCTTTCGTTTCTTTGGGCCACTGGCCATTCGCTGGGAGTTTCGGGTTTAATACCGATATTTTAGCAACAAATCTAATAAATCTAAGTGTAGTGCTTGGGGTCTTGATCTTTTTTGGAAAGGGAGTGTGTGCGAGTTGTTTATTTCAAGAATAGGCTGGATCCAACTAGATGTACTTTTTCTGTTATAACTAGGAAATAAGCATATCTTGAGTTGGTGCAGAAATGGGATCTCCAATAGTTGGAGACAAAAGATTCATATGAGAAAACATAAGTAAACGTGCCTCTGCTTGAGCCTCTAAAGATAAAGGCACATGAACAGCCATTTGATCCCCGTCAAAGTCTGCATTGAAGCCCTTACAAACTAATGGATGTAAACAAATAGCACGCCCTTCCACTAAAACGGGGAGGAATGCCTGTATGCCTAATCTATGCAGAGTAGGCGCTCTATTCAGCAATACAGGATGGTCATCCAGAATTTCTTGAAGTATTTCCCATACAATCGGTTTTTTTTTTCTAATTTGACTCTTAGGAACTCCTATGTTCGAAGCAAGATGTTTTCTAATTAGGTCACGAATTACAAATGCCTAGAAAAGTTCTATTGCAATTTCGCGAGGCAATCCACATCGATGTAATGAAAGTGAAGGGCCCACGACATCACTGACCGCCCTGAATAATCAATTATATTGCGCCCTAAGTCATACTGTCAATTGACGACAGGACAGGAGGGCAATAAAAGAAGAGAGAAGACCTAAATATAGATTAGGTATATCCGCGCGTTAAGTTAATAAATACAACATTCATATAGTTTTCTGGTATTCAATATTCAAGTAGATTAGAATTTTAATACCATTATACATTATAATATAAGAAACTGAATCAGTTTTGATATTCTAAAAAAATCCCAAAGCAGAGTAAGCCTAAATGGTAGAATTCAGTTTCTAGGACTGTTTTATCAATTCCGTTCCGGTTGCATCTCTTAAAATAAGTTCAGTATCAATTTTTTTTGAAAATACGTTTGTTAATCAGTTTACAAAATCAGTAAATGCAATCGTTCACGTATAAAGGCATTTAATATAAATAAATACAAGGAATAAACATGCGATAACGTATCGTGAAGACCAGTTCAATCAATTCTTGAATATTGATTTAAATAATAATATTTATTATTATTTTTGAGTTCGCTCGATCGATTGAATATTTTTTTTTTGAACAGCAAATATCTATATACACACCAAATACACCACTGTCAGGGTTTGAACTCATGACCTCCAACTAATAGGACAAAGCCTCTACCAAGTGGGTTAGTTTCACATTGGCTCGATTGAATTATTAATTGCATTAAGTCATAATATATATAATTAGGGTTCACAATTATTATCAAAATGATTATCCTAACTTATCAAAATAATTTTATTAAATTATTACAAGTTAATGATTAAATGATTAAACACAAGTAGGTAAATATTAAAGTTTATTTTAATATTAAGAAAATTAGGGTTTCTAAAATTCATAAGGATTATCATTTATCGAAAATAATTATTTACGATTCGTTATATCGTAAAACGTTTTTAAATCTTTTAAAGATTTCATTTCAATTCCAAACGTTGAAAAATAAACATTTGGTCCGGTTAAAACGTTTTGATTATTGTGATTTATTTTAAAATAATTAAAAATGTTTAAAATATGCTTTTCATAATTTCTATACGTCTTTTGATTTTATTTTTATAAAATTATTTTTAAATAACTTTATTTATTAAATAAAGTTAGAGTTGTAACTTTAAAGACTTTTATAGAATATTCTTCAACATAAAATATTTCAACTTTTGTATAAAATCTAAGATTTATACTTTTTATGGAAAATGTCATAGTTATTATCTTTTACCATTTTTGATATAAAATATATTTATATATATTTTATCCATTTCATTTTTATAAAATCTAAACAAGTCATTTAAGTCTTGTATTTTAAAAATCATGTTTTTATAATATGTGTCCATTTTATATAATAAATTCCATGATGACATTTTATGGCCTAAAATATCCAAGTAATTTTATAAATTTACTAACTTTAATATTTTATCATAAAATTTATTTAAATGTTCTAAAACCATGATTTTATGTCCAAAATTATAGTAACACTTCCTAATGTCCAAATTAGTCCACATGTGTCATTAACATCATATTTAGACCATGATAATTGTTATTAGCACACATTAGTCCATAAGCTAGATGATTAACAAAAAAAAAATCATAAATAACAATCTAGTCATTTATAATCTATTAAAAGATGATAATAACACAAACTAACCATGCAAAAAATGTAAATCATCATAAAATCACTAACTGGTCAAATTAAATCATCTAGCTAGTGACTTTAACCATGGGTTTTTATCTTAAATAAAAACACCACATTATTGTGTTAAAAAATATATGATGATCATATTAAATTAGCAAGTTATAATACTTAATTTCCATAGATTAAAACACCACATTTTCAAACCTTACAACACTAAGGTTTAAGAAAAATAAAGAGAAAGAGATAGACAAATAGTTTAGGTGTTTTGATCGTTAAAAAGCTCGGGTTTTAATGGTTCAATTCTCAAGACCCGGGGGATCATTTGAGGACGGTTTAAGACGATTAAAACGTAGATTAAAATGGTTTAAAGGACTCACAACGCGAACAGAGTTAAACTGAGAGAAAAAGGGAGAAAGGTGGCGGTGCGGTTTGGTAACTCACGGCGGCAGCGGCTCAGCGGTTCACGGTGACGGTTGCATCCGAACATAGCAGCGGTGGTAATGGTTTGGTTAGTGGTGCTTGTAGCATGTACGAAAGAAAAAAAAGAAAAACAAAAGGGGGAATGGGATTGTTAGGTGGGCGCTTCTTCATGTAAAAGAAAAAAACAACACGGGTGTTTGTGTTTTGCTTGACCTTCGACAGAAAAACAAAAAGAGAAAAGGAAAGTGGAGGGTGGTTGTGGATTGCTTTGTCAAGAGAAAAAAAAGGAAGTAGGAAAGGGATGATGGGGGTAGCCGGCTCTTGCTTGAGAGGAGAGGGTGAGTGAGTTGGTTGTGAAGTGTGTGAAGTGAGGAGAGTTGTGTGTGTATGAAAATGCTGGAGCGTATGGATCGGCTTAGTTTGACATCAATTGTATAATAGACACGAGAACAAACGGTCTAAATAACAATGCTCAATCTCTCATTAATATCGTAACAGATTACAGAGAGAATCAGAACACAAAACACACACTTGCTTAACACTCGCTCAAAACTCTTTCTAAAAAACTAGTTACAAAGACAAAGCTACAACCTATTTATAGACTCTCGGCTGTCCGAACTCCCAGGCTTGTCCGAACTTCAGGTTCAACCAAGGTTCGGCCAGGGTTCGGCCAGAGTTCGGCCAGCAGCAAAATAGTTGTAATCTTCAAGTCTTCAATGCTTTGTCTGATCCACCACGTTGCCACATAATGTATCAAAAAACTCCCCCTTGGCAACTGCTGGACCGTTCTTTTCAGCCTTGAACATCAGCAGCCTCATCTCCCTTCCAGACCATCTCATGATTATGCCCGGCATAGATGTCGAAAGCAAAATAAATCCTTATCACCCTCTGGAACTGCAACGCCTGCTCCATATAATCAGGATGATAGAGGATCTGATTGTGATAGAGCACATCTATATCAGCCTTGGACAAATTGATCAGCCACATCGGGTCACAAATCTTCACAACTCGGTTCTGTTCCACCACCTCAAATCTTTGATGAAATCAAGCTCCATCTTCATCAGTGGAATCTTTTTCATCACATCAGGTTTCTTCTTGAAGACCAAGATTAATAGCTTCTTACCAGTTCTTTCATGAACTTATTCGGGATCAACGCCATTTGGGTTTCTGAGGATCCAAGAATTGAAATCCATCTCGGCATTCCCTCTCAATTATACTCTTGAAATGTAAACCCTTCCAATCATTGCCATAGTTGCACAAAGGCTTTCGGGTCAGCTCACGAATATCCCAAACTGGCAGACTGTTAGAATCATTGGCACATTTGAAGTACTGGATTCCGTGTTGACGTTTAATCCCGTAGCACTTCAAACTTGAAGAATACATCAAGCTGATTATATCACCTGAGGCTTGACCCTTAAATTTGACATACGATCTATGTTTGATTGGCTTCGGAGGAGGAACATAGTTGGCATGAAACGTTTTCATATATTCATCAAATGCCCAATGTTGTTTCTGTTCCTTAGCCTCCTTAACCACCAGATCTTCAGGTGTCTCGGCTTATTTCTTCTTCAACCTCTCCTCAGCTTCATCACCCTTTTCTTTATGAAAGAATTCAAAACCATCACCAGTCTGATCGTTGTTGACGAAATTTGAGTACATACCAGGATATTCTTCCTCGGTAATATCTTCGACCTCAAATTCTTCATCAAAAATACCTTCTTCGTCTTCATCAGACTCTGGATCAGACGATTCATATTTCCTTTGTGCTGATTCAGAAGCCTTTCTCATTTCTTCATCATTCAGATCAAATACAGCTTGCAACTGTTCATCTGTCAGATCACCAACAAACTCACCCTCTTCGAGCGTCTGCAACATCTGTTCGAATTCACCCAGACTCGTTGCCGCTTGATTTGATTGGATTGAAGTGATTAGCACTGCTTCTCGAGAATCTTTCTCCCCCTGGGAAGTAGATGTCCTAGCACCTGAACCTGTGGTTCCAGTCGGGCCTGATCCTCCACCAACATTCCCTTGAGGATCATCTTGATCGGGATCATCATTCAGATATCTCATTGGATCTTCATTACAACCCGAACTATCCCTAATCTCCCCTTGAGCTTTAAATTTCTTCATCAAGAACTTTATTTGCTCATTCATTTCAAGAAGCATAGAACACTGAGTCTGACTAGCTCTACTCAATCGCAGGATCTCTTGATCTTTCGCTAAGTCCCGACTCTGTAAAGCAGTGATTTGTTGACTTTGAGAATGATTATGTGCCCTTAACTCATGATTACTTGTACGTAGCTCAGTAATCATCTTCGTTTATTCTTCAGTCTTAGCTTTCAAAGCATCTATCTGAGACTATTGATCGCTTAACGCACTTTGAAGAATACTGGCTTGCGAGAATGACACGGAACCTTGGTCAAAATTGAAATTAACATCTGGTGTAGAATGTGAAGAAGATGAAGCTGCTTTTGCTGTAAAAAACACTGGAGTTGTGGGTGTTGAACCCATTGGCTGATTCACAAACTGCGCACCAGCACTTGCTGAAGGTGCTGTGCTGTGACGCCCACACCCAGACTTGGCTCCAGGAGGGGTCACGTGTCGGATTTACACAAGAACACATGGTATAACAGAGATACTAACGCAGCGGAAATATTAAAAACTTTATTCGTATTGCCAAGTTACAACAGTAAACTAGATATTACATAAACTTTAACAATCTAGATCTATGCTAGCGGTCCAACAAGCTTCTTCTTGATAATTTGCCCATTCATTTCTTTATCACCAAAGTCCTATCCTTACTTCCAGAAGTCTCACCATCACCTGACATACATACTTAAAAATTCAGCTTACGCTGGTGAGTTCTAAGTTTCTAAAAACTCTTTCTTGATCTGCAAGACAAATCAAGTTCTCCCGGGTCTTCTTGACCCCATTAGTAAACTTTTAACAAGTATAAAACATAACAGAATTATACAACACATCCGAATTTACACATAACCAGGAATCTATTCAAACAGGAATATCAATCCCATAAATCTTCCTAGTTAATTAAATTCAATATTCCTTGCACTAGCAGCGTCTTGCTATGCCTTATTCTTTATCTGCTACCCTGGAGCAGCCTAAAGAATCTCTGGTCACTTGTGGTTGTCAAGTACACCTTAGGGTAGGATAGTATTGTCGACTGTCAAACAGATCCTTCCCATCCAGGCATCCCGATATGGCCAGTCTCACTACCTTACGTAGGCCCTTCCATATACCGGCTAGAAAAATACTACCCTTTTTGTCTCCCTATTTCATGAGCCCCATCTGTACTATCCACTCCATGACCTTACGGATTGCTTTACTTAACCTGTTCAACTGATTCAATAACGAGTATCTTACTAGCAATCCCCAACCTCCACAATACCACTACCTGCCTTTAATCAAATATCTAAGAGCCTTAGGTTTATTAGTAGACAGTGATAATGTATTCATATATTGCAACTAATGATCATTTCCCAATTTACCACTAGAGTTTATACACTACTGATATACCGGGTAACTAATATTATTATGCTTATATATAGGAAGTACCAGCGGCGTATCCACCACATAATATATAAAGCAAATGTATCATTAGTTCTCGTATATACCTACATACTCACTATACGTCTATTAACAATTCCCTCATCACTTGGACATTTAATATCAAAGCAGAGTATATCACATAACACTTCATACTTAATTTACATGCATAATATCACATAGTCAATCCAAATGAACAATAACACTTAACAACACTTATAAGCATTTGGAAACACTTTTCATAACACAGTATGTATGCCAGCCCGAAAACGTTCAAGACATTTAAAACATTTAAAAGTGGGCTCATAGAACTCACCTTAGCTTTGTGAAGCTATTATTCTTGAGTTAAGTCCTCGTGAATCAGTTTCTTAACGACTTTAACGTAATGTCCCTATCAAGACATCCTAAAGGTTACACATCATATTTAAGACTTACTCCATTATCCAAAACCCAATTCTTTATTGGTTAATACCTTTAATAGTCAAAATGACCATTTTGCCCCCTTTACATATTTTGTTATATCTTTTTCAAGTCTTTGTTCCTTAATGTTTACCGCTCGTTTTTCCTCATGACCGATCATTTTGGCGGAATTACTGTGAGGAATAGTCACGGGGTTTGGAATTTGGTGACGATCGTTACCGGCCGTGTAGACGTCATTGACGACCATGAGGCGGAATTACTACAATCGTTGCACCGATTAGCTTAATTATTAATTATCAAAATTTGAACTCATATATATATAATATATATGTAAACATGCTCTAATACCAAAAATCAACATCCAATACTTTATGGTCATCCCAATACTTGACAATTATCCTCCAAAACCCTAATTTTGACGTCATTCCCAAATTAACATCAAAACTCCTTTTATCATCAAACCAACTTAGGGCTTCTGTTATAACATCATTTTATGATATACCTCAAAAGATGGAACCTTAATTCAAGCCCGATCATTCAATTTTATTAAAACCATGTCTAGAAAACCCTAATTTTGACCCGTTTCTAAAAATCATACCAAACCCTTTCTTTTTGTGAAAACGTTTAGGGCTTTTTTAAAACACATCATTTTAGGATTACCTACCAAAATTCAGGCCCTAATTCCCATCTGATCATCCAATTTTACCCAAACAAGCTCAAGAACCCTAATTTTTGCATAGTTTTAGAAAGCATACTTAGAGATCGATTTAGCCAAAACTGAAAGAGGTTATTTTAGACCTTACCTAATGATGCTTGACTACAGAAATTCGGCCTTTAACTCTTTATGGCTTGGGAGAAATCGACCCGTGAAGTTTCTGGTCCGAATTTAGGGTTTTTCAGTTTGGATTTCGAAATTGGCAGCTTGTTTGTGGTCTTATGGGAGCTATTTATACATGTTAGGACCACCCCAGACCTTAGACACGTGTTATAGTGACTCATGAATCGAAAATGACACGTTTAGGTGTGAAAAAAGGGGCTGAAACTTGTCAAAATCGTAACTATGTGCAGGTCACGGTCGATGCGGCCCGCATTACACACTGCGTACCTCGATGCGGCCCGCATCTCATGTCAGATTTAGATATTTTGAAAATTTTACATTTCTAGTCCTTGAAGTTCTATCTAATGCATATTAACCCCTCGAACTTTGACATAAATTATTATTTTAGGTCCTAAAACTTTCCCAAACATATTTCTAATAATCTCTAAGATTCGGGTCACGTATAACGAGAAATATAAACATGTGTCTACGCGTATAAATCACGTATTAACTTATTTTCTTTCCTATTAACTATCAACTATATTTCATACATATGCATCAATATTTCAACATGGAATTAAACACGTATTTGCACGTATATCTTCAATTAAAACACATAATCATTAATGTATCATTATTTTTTAATCCATTCATCATTTTTATCATATAAACACATATTTATTTATATAATATCATTTCCTAACACATATTTAAAATAAAGACACATAGGTAAACATAATCAGATACGTAGTTACCTAGACGTGGATTTTGGGATGTTACATGTGCTAACAGTTGTCGATCTGTTTGCAATCATGAGGTCTTGCAGAAAGTCAGACTAAACATCAGACAACGAAGTCTGAACTAGCCGATGAAGATACACCGGAACGAGGCTTTACAATAAACTGTAACCCTTTCTGCCTTTTACCTCTTCCACCAGCAATCGATTTCTTCCTCTTTTGTGATGACATAATTAGAAGAAGAACCAGAAGCTTTCTGTTTCCTTTGCCATGAACTACATCGGCGTCAGGATTATAATCTTTATTGGACTCAGATGAGGTTACATCGTCGTACACACGATCCTTGTAGCGATCGTTGCTCTTGTTTTGGCTGAGTCGGTACGCGAAATGTTCATCGCTACCTTTCAGAGCTTCAAATATTTAGAGTTGATCAAGACACGCACAAACGGATTGTTTGTGTCAGACATGTCTTCGGAGTCAGCCCCAACATTCACAAACTCCTCATCATCATCAGATTCATCCTCATCTATCAAGGTATTCACCACAGGTGTCTCAGTTACATTGACAGATATAGGAACTTCCTGTGCTGAGACCACCGGTGGTTGTGAGATAACTGGTTAAGAATTCACTGGTTCTTGATTTACTGGTTCTTGTACAACTGGTATTTGTCGTTTAGGTCTTTTCACTCTCCCTTGTTGTGGTATTTGATTTTGTTCCACGATCCAACTGTAATCAAGCTCCTCTGAATCATTACCCTCAGCATGACGAGGTGCAACCTGTGTTGGTGCCACATAATCAACATTCACCAAATGACCAATCAGGCGCTTTAATTTTGGCTGAAATTCTGGTGCCTTATTCTGATAAGACACCAGAGCACCCATACTGGCTTCAGTCATGTGTTTCAGTTCCATCTTTTGAGTATCAAGCTTAACCAAATTAGGATACCGATCATTAAGGACCATCTGAAGAAACCTTGGATAGATAGCTACTTTCTTTTGTCTCTGAGATAGGTTATCTCTCATGTAATGAAAGATCAACACAACAACGTTATATGGTCGGTTCATCACCAAAGCATTTAGTAAAGACAACATCAATTGTTGAACTTCATCGTGCCCGGAGATTCTGTGTCCCAGACACACCAACAAGACGTGCGCCAGATATTTGTATGAAACGCTCAGCGAAGATTTGTACACCCACTCTTTACTCGGATCATCAGTGTACCAAATCCGCTTCAGAAACACCACATTGTCTTCATGAGAAAATTCCACTGGTGCAGTTGTTGTGTCAGTCTCCAACTTCAGAACTCTACGAATATCCGCTTCAGTGACTTCAACAGGTCGTCCCTGAATGGTTGTTGTAATTCTGATTGTACCATCAGTAATCGTTCGTGCAGTACTCCAAAACTCCAGAATGATATCACGATACACATCACATAGTTGAGTGATTGCATAGTGAATCCTTGATCGTCTTAGAAACTCAAAAATCCCGGATCCTCCGAATTTGGCTAGCTTGGCTCGTGCAACGCCAATATACGCACAAATGTTGTGTTTGTCACCGATTTTTCGTACGTTTGCCATATCTGAAAACACATAAGATAAAAAGTTAATTAAATTCCATATAATTAACAGATATATTCACCGAATTCGTCAGTTCATTGTCATTTGCGTAAACGAACAACTTTTTATAAAAAATTTTGACCCACCAAACTCCATCTGAGCCTCGTCCGAACTCCAAGTTCGGAGCGTCCGAACTCCAAGTTCGGAGCGTCCGAACTCCAAGTTCGGAGCGTCCAAACTCCAAGTTCGGAGCTTGACAAACTCCAAAGAGTCTAAATTCCAAAATCAGTGAATCCGACCAAATCAAACAACAAGAATTGAAACACTTGGTCGGTTTTTTATTACAAACACATAGGAACTAGTTTTATCTTCTAAAAACATGTTTTAAGTAGTTAATTTTCAGATCTAGAAACTTAAAACAGTCAGAACGGCTTTTCGAACAAAAATTCCACAAGAAGTGATAAAAAACTGAATCTAACACCACCATTGTACTCGGAATCAAGATATCTACCTAGAACAAGTCTCAAATCAGTCAAACAAGTGCTAAATTGAAAGTTCAAATTTTGGGTAGCAGTTCGGTACAAGTTCGGAGTAAACAGGGAATAACGACCTCTGAACTTCAAGTTTAGACTATTTATAGGCTGAGAAGTTCGGACCTCCGAACTCCTTTTTCAGACAAACAGTTCCACCGAACTCTGTTCGAACTTTACCTTCGGCGCCTCCAAACCTTGTCCGAATGTGAACTTCGGACCCTCCGAACTCCTTGTTCTGACGTCCGAACTTCAGGTTTGGACTTTTCAAAAATTTTCAAATTAAACCCCTGATTTTAATAAATCTTCAAATTGAACCCTAAAAGTTTTAAGATTTAACAATTTGCCTCAAACTTCATTCAATTCAATGATGAGTTTTTCTTGAATCAAATCCGTTTGGTTGTCTCCGGCATAATTTTGAATTTTTCACTAACGGTTGATCGAAAATAAAGCAGTCAAAATCTTTTTTATTTTTATAAACTTTCAAACACACCAAAAATCTTTTTGGATTTTTACAAAATTATGCTAAAACACACCTAAAATCGTTGTGAGATTTTCATATATTCAAGCGTCAAACCAAATAGAAATGAAATAATCGAATTAAGGACTAATATAACTTAAATTTTTGTGAGAAAGATCCAGACGCGAGATCATATCAGCTAATGTGCATCAGACACACTTCAATTTCATTTTTAATCAGCATGCAAGTAAAGTTGGCAGCAAATACAACTTTTCAGTTTATTTCAGTTTGGGCAGATCAATTTTTATAGTTTTCTGATATGTAAAGGTATGATTTAGCATGCATTGATAATATGATAGCCCACACAATCAGAAATACCGATAATCTGGCTTATTCTATTTTTGTATTTTCACAGAATTTGATTTCCACCGAGATTTATCGTCCATGGTGCTTCATGCAAAAATAAAGCAGAATCCTAAACAAATAACAATCAGGTCGGCCGGTAGGCACGCAGAGAAAGTCAGATTGTTTAGGAAAATAAAAAATAGAAAATAAAGCAGAAATTATATAACCCAACGACAATCAGGTCGGTGCTCCCGCACACGCAGAGAAAGTCCGATGAGTTATACGAAACACCAAAGAAAATAAAGCAGAATGTCAAACGAACACCAATCAGGTCGGTCTTGTGGACACGCAGAGAAAGGCCGATTGTTTGACAAAATAAAGAAAATCAAACAAGTTTAAATCTTTTGCAAAATGAAAGCATGCATACACCAGAACATCTCTTATTCTGTTTTTGCTTTTTCGTTTTATTTAATGCCAAGATCACACAGCATCCGTCATGATGTGCCTCACACTTAATCAAGCAGATTTTTATGTTTATATCATGCTAGCATATATCATATTTGCCCTCACGCATTTAACTAACCATAAAAAGTACCTACAACCTTTTATTTTTTACTTTATTCGTGGTTGATAACACACGCCGATGTAATATCACTTCTCGCATGGTCGGATCAATTTCTCAATTTTTGATTTTTCCATTTTTTTATGCTTTTTGCATTTTTCCATTTTTTTATATTTTCTGATTTTCTCCCCCTAAAATACAAAATTCTATTTTTGGATTTTAATAACAAGAAAAGAAAAAAAACAGACAACAAAAGTAAACAAAAGCAAAAATGATCAACTGAAAGCTACTAAACAGGTAACTTTTGTATGCCGTTAATCAGCAAACGATAACGAAAGCGGGACTTGTCAAATGCTTTCGTAAAAAGATCCGCTTTTTGAAAATCAATATGGATCTTTTGCAGATCAATCAAGTGTTTTTCAAAACAATCACGTATGAAGTGATATTAGATGTCAATATGTTTTGTTTTAGAGTGGTGAACGGGGTTTTTAGTTATGCATATGGCAGCCAAGTTATCTATATATATGGGAGTAGTAAGAAACTTCAAACCGTAATCCCGCATCTGCTGTTGTATCCATAAAACCTGAGAGCAGCAACTTACAGCCGCTATATATTCAGCTTCATCCGTGGATGTAGCAACGGAAGTCTGCTTCTTACACTGCCATGATACCAACCGGTCGCCGAGAAACTGACATCCGACCGTGGTTGACTTGAAGTTGATCTTGCAACCGCCGTAGTCCGAATCCGAATAGGCTAATAGGTCAAACTTATCATCATGAGGATACCAGATCCCGAGATCTGAGTTACCCTTCAGATAAGCTAGAATCCTCTTGACTGCTTCCATGTGAGTAACCCAAGGTGCTGCTTGGTACCTGGCACACAAACATACAACAAACATAATATCAGGTCGACTAGCTGTAAGATACATAAATGAACCTATCATTGCCCTATATCGAGTGACATCAACTTTTTCACCCACTTCGTCAGGACAAAGGCCATGCAACACCTATATTAGAGTTCCGGGAATACAAACATCTTCAACTTTGAATCGACTCAGAACATCTTTCACATACTTCTTCTGATGTATGAAGATTCTCTTATCGGATTGCTGAACTTGTAACCCCAAGAAGAAAGACATTTCCCCCATCGAACTCATCTCGAACCTGGTTTGCATCAATTCTCATAATCCTTTGATAATTGTTCGTTTAAGCTGCCAAAAGTGATATCATCCACATAAATTTGTACCAAAGCAGATCCTCCCCCGTTTTCTGACAAAATAATGTAGAATCAACCAACCTACGCTTAAATCCATTGTCGAGTAGATAAGTGGACAACGTCTCATACCAAGCTCGAGGAGCCTGATGGAGACCATAAAGTGCCTTGTCCAGCTTATATACCTTCTCCGGATAATCAGGATCGTAGAATCCCGGAGGTTGCTTGAGCGTACACTTCTTCTTTAACTTTTATGTATAAAAATGCACTCTTGACATCCATTTGGAAGACCTTGAATCCACGATGTGCAGCATATGCCAAAATGATACGAATTGCTTCGATTCTGGCAACCGGTGCATACACCTCGTTTAAATCGATTCCTTCTTCCTGAGAAAACCCTTGCACAACCAAACGGGCTTTGTTACGGACAATCACTCCACGATCATCTCTTTTACACTTATAAACCCACCGTGTTCCGCACGGTTCTTTGCTTCCAGCTGGTAAATCAACTAGGTGCCACACTCCCAACTTTTGAAATTGTAACAACTCCTCTTGCATTGCTTCTACCCACGAGCCATCAAGTAAAGCTTCATCAACATTCTTTAGCTCAATCTGGGATAGAAAGCATGAATGAAAAGCTTCTTCCTAAATACCAGATTCCAAAATTGTTAGCAAAGAACTGCTCTCGATTTGATGTCTTGTACGCACCCCTTCAATTAAATCACTAATGATGTTATCTTGCGGATGAATGGTGTTTATCCTGAGTGTTTGATGAATTGGAACAACGACTATTTCTGCCATACCAGGAACATGATCTTCCTCAACCACTACATTCTTATTTGAATTAACAGCAACATCACTTGAAGTAGTTTCAACTTGTGGATCGGTTTGTTGAATAGGAATCTCAACCTGATGTGACACAGCTTCATGAAATTCGTTGTCATCATCTGAAGACATACCGTCAGCGATAATAGTAGAATCATTTAATGTTTCTGTCAAGTAATCATCAGCAATAGACACTTCCGGAGTCGGCAGGGTTTCAATATTCAGAACCGGAGTATCGTCTTAAATATCAATATAAACTCGAGTAAGCTGATCATCAGACATTTCTGGTGTCGATTCAATATTTTCAAAGAGAGATTTGTAATCGAACATCCAGTCCGGTCCAACACCTTTAGGCGGTAGAGTGTAGGATTGAAAATCAACATGTAAATACTCTTCCACAGTACCAGTTTGCTTGTTGGATACCCGTTTCTTCGGATGTGAGTAACCAACAAACAAGCCTTCAAAGACTTTTTCGTCAAACTTGCCCATAGACTTTAACACGGTACATGGACACCCAAAAGGCTCCAAATAACTGAGATTCGGCTTATGATTCTTGAGAAGTTCATAACACGTCTTCCCCAGTCGTTTAACCATAAGCACTTGGTTAAGCACATAACATGCCATGTTGATCGCTTCCGTCCAGAAATGAACAGGCAATTGAGCATCGGCCAACATCGTTTGTGCTGTTTCAATGATTGTACGATTCTTTCTTTCTGCCACGCCGTTTTTCTGAGGAGTGTATGGCGTACTGAATTCATGCACGATGCGTTTCTCCATACAAAATGTCCTCACGACGGAATTCTTAAACTCCGTGCCATTGTCGCTGCGAATCCTTCTTACCTTCAACTTATATAATGACTAAAGTGTAGTAATCAGGTTGATAAGGATTCTCGAAGCTTCATCTTTAGAGACCAGAAAATCAACCCATGAGTATCTTGAGTATTCATCGGTCACAACAAGACAGTACCAGCTCCCGGAAAAATGCTTTTACGATACACAGGACCGAATAGATCCATGTGTAGCAATTCTAACGGGACTTCAATAGAATGATACTTCTTCAGTGGATGTGATTTTCTCTTCTGCTTTCCCTTCTTACAACTCACACACACATCAATGAAAACAAATTGCTGTTTCGGAACCCCTTCAACAAGATTCCTACGCACCAACTCATTCATCTTACGATAATGGATGTGACCCATGCGACGATGCCATTGAATGGATTCTCTATCTGAAGCTCTCGATAGAAAACATTGACCCACAACAGTTGCTTTGGTTGAATTCATGTCGAGCACGTATAAATTCGAGAAATGTGGTGCTTGCATCACAACAAATTCATCTGGAATCTTGTAACCAGGCTTCAGAATCAGACATTCACTCCCCATGAAAGCAGTCGTGTATTGCTTGTCACATATCTTGGAGACGCTAAGAAGATTGTACTCCAATTCCTTGACATATTCAACTTTATCGAATGTGACTGCACCATTTGACAATTTACCAATACCGGTGACTTGACCTCCCTTGTTTCCAGCAAATGTAATTTTACCTCCATCGAAGTATTTCACATCATGCAACAAAGAGATGTCACCAGTCATGTGTCGAGATGCTCCGCTATCAACAACCCAAATGTTGTTCATGAGTTGTCACGAAGATCCCTACATAAATTAAGACAGAAGATTAGTATCAGGACATACCCAAGCTAGAAGCTTTGGGTCGACCGTCATCTTCAGAAAAATCAGCACCAGCCATGGAATAACCCTTAGATTTCCATGTATCATTTGAAGAGCCTTTGGACCCAGAAGCAGAGTTTTTAAGAATTGATTTAACTTTTTCAAAATCACTTTCTGATTTCTTTTCAGTTTTATGTTTTTGAAACTCAGATGACTCATCAAAAAAGTGAACTCTGCCTTTATAATCCACAAATCTGACTTTCTTTTTGGAAACAGGTGTTTCAGTCTGATATCCTTCAAAAACTTCATCAGATTTTTCTGCATCAGACTTGTCAGATTTAGGCTTCTTCAATGGACAAGTCCAATATGTATGACCATGATTTTTTCATTTAAAACATTTTCGTTTATCAATCACAACTTTCTCAATCGTGTCACCATCCACATCGGACTCAACAACAGGTTTTTGTTTCTTGGGTTTCAAACCCTTTCGGTTAGACACACGATGATTTCCAGAATCATCATTACATCCAGAATCATAACCTGTAACCCTCTCTGGAACATCACCACGATACATATATTGACCTCTAACATGTGGATTTCCTGAAAAATAATGTTCCTCATAATTCTGGTATCTGTTCCTCCTCCCACCAAATCTTGGACCAAAATCATTTTGACATTAATGATCAACCCACTTTGGGACCCCTTCCAAAAGTAGATTGATTTGGTCCACAACCAAACTCATAATAAAAACCCTCATCATTATAAAATTGTCATCTTTTAACACAAGGACTTGGTTTTCTGAAATTTGATTGCATTTGTTTGTTAAAAACTCTTGGTGGTGTTTGAAAAGTTGGTTTAGATGGTTTCTTGCTGACAAAATTTTGAACAGACTTTTGCACCCTATTAACCAACCCAAATTCAGAATCAGAATCAAGTGTGTCCATTACTTTGATACTAGCATTCCCCTTCTTAATGGGCACACTCCTCACCTTAGGATCATATTCAGGATCATACTTTCCCGAAAAAAATTTATCTATTAAATTGGGATTGACCATATCCAAAGGAAAATCTTTATCGCTATAGATTTTATCAGAACCTTTTAAGCGATAGGTTACCCAATTTTCAGATTTCTCAAATTTGGCTTTCGGAGTGGAATAGCTAGCCTTGGCCTTTTCAGGTTTTAAAACCTTAGAGGAAGGCCCTTGTTCAAAAGAAGTTGTTTTGGCCGAAGGTACAAACCCAACTCCACCATGTTTGACCTTTTTACCTTCGACAGACTTGCTTCTAGCAATCTGTTTCTGTTCAAACTCACTCAGTTTCGTCAGCTCAGATTTGATGGTTGAAAAATCATGTTTTGAAATCAAATCTTGATAATCTGGCTTAGAAACATTTTAACGAGTGGATTTGGAACATTCAGGTTCCGTTTCAGATATGCGATAATCAATTTTATCAAGGTCTGAGACATCATAAAACAATTCATCAACCGTAGAGTCCAAGATAGATTTTCCGGTTGAAGTTTTATTACACTTTGAATTAATTGATTGATGATTACTCTGCTTGTCATGAGAAGAAACTTCCACTTTTTCCTCAGATGAAGGACCATTTGTTATAATAACAGGAGGTGGAACTTGACTCAATTTACCAGAATTATTTTCCTTTTCAGACTTGTAAAGAAAGTTGGTAAATGATGATGAGACTTGAACTGTGTCAATCTTTTGTTTTAGTTCAAAAATCTCAATTTTAAGATCAACAACAAGTGTTTTACTATTAGCCAAGTCCTTTTGTGCGGACACAAGCAGTTCAGATTGGTTTGAAAATTCAAATTTTTGTAAACGTGACTACTCATGAACCGACAACAACTCCTTAGTGGTTCCTTCCCATCTTTCCTTATAGATATTCATATCAGCTCTTGCTACCGATAAAAGATCATTTAGTTTGGTCTTTTCATCTAAGAGCGTACTCTTAGCGGTAGCAAACTGATCACAAGATTTTCACATCGAAGGATAAGAAACTACCTTAGAACTATCAGTCATTAAAGCGACCGATTCTGTGATGTTGTTTCTTTTCAATGTACCGACCTCCTGCTTCAAGCTTTTATTCTCATCAGATAGCTTTTGCATTTCTTTCTGTAGTGCAATCATCTTGTCAGCAATCTCCAAAGCATTTTGCTGAGCCTTCTCTTATTGTTGCTTCAATGGAAGACTTTTTTGATATAAATTCTCATATTCATTAGTTGTGTCTATTGCTTCAGCTTTCGCGGCTTCACATTCACGAATTAGTGGTTCCTTCTCCTCAGTTAGAACTTGAACTTGCTTTTCCAACAAGAGAACAACATCTGATTCAACTTTTTCATACAAGCTTGCCATGAATGCAAATTTTTCTTTAGGAAAAGATTGATCATCATCCTTTGAATCTGACACTCTCGCTTCATCATTGACTCCAACATTAACTTCACCAATTGCTTCGCCATAAATTTCATCTCCAACTTGAGTAGATTCCGTCATGGTATCTTCATCCTGCACATGTTTCACAATCAATGCAGATGAATCAGCAAATTGATTACCCCAGTTATAAGTTTTTATCTTCTTGAGACACTAGGGCTTTTGTAGTTTCAGAATTAGGTTTAGAGTTTGAAGAACTCCCTGAATTTGATGCATTGTTGGTTCCAGAAACATTAGACTTAGGAGCAAACTTTTGGTATTCTTGCTTCTTAGGTTGAGAGCATTCCCGAGCAAAGTGTCCAAAATTTGAACAATTATAACACCTCACCTTGGACTTATCAAACCCGTTTCTTCCTCCCAAATTCAGGTCTTTTCTTCTAGTTTTCTTCAGAAATCTCTTCACCCTTCTCGCAAGGATGGCAAACTGCCAGTTAATATCCATCAGCTCCAAGTCATCCGGATCCACCTGATCATAATCTTCCTCAGTCAGTTCTGCATTATTCACCTTCCCAGTTATAACCCCATAATACGATGACACCAATGCAGACACAAGAGCCATATAGTCTTCCATCGTTGTAACCGACATGGCCATGTTGCTAGTGTTCATCAGGTTACTTGCTGGAATCGAGACGTTACACCCTCCAGAACTATAATTGTATTCATAATTGTTTGACCCATTCCATTTCCTGAGTTTGACACATTTCCAGGAAAATTTCCAGCTACGAATGCCGTTGCTAGTGCAGAACTTGTCACTTTACCCGATTTACCCGAAATTGTTGCCGCGTTTGAACCATAATACACTTCAGGATTCTGGACTTCTACAGGTGTAGTATTCACATTTTTCATCTCTAAATCTCTTACTTGCAACTTACCCAACAACTTCACAAACATCAATGTTGGATAATCTTTATCACTCATAATCATCAAGACGTATGATTCCCACTTTGATGGCAAACCCTCAAGTACTTTTTCTTTAAGTTCCCTATCGTCCTTCTTGATCTGAACGGTATCCATCTCAGGTAACAAATGGCAATACCTCGAGATCAATTCTGGAACGCCCTCACCATCAAAATGTTTGAAATTATCAAACTCCTTGTTCGGAACTTTCTTCTTACTCTTTTCGTATTGGTCGTTGCCTTCACACCGTTCTTTCAACATCGTCCACAATTCATGAGAATCTTTACAACTCTTAAACTGGTGTAGCAACTCCTTCGGTAATGCTTGAGTTAGAAGACCGTAGGCCTTTTGTTCTCTGTTGTAATCAGTTTTCTGCCTTAAATCCAGAATTCTTTGCATTATTGGTACGTTGTTGACACCAATCGGATAAACGTATAGTGCATCCATAGCAATCCATAAGTCTGGATCGGTCGTTCCAATGTAAGCTTCGAACATTTTCTTCCAATTAGGATAATCTTCAAACTTGTGAAGTTTGGGAACTTTCTGAGTAGTCCCAATCTCATTGTCGTAATTTAATAAAGTCTGCATCTGAGACTGAATCGCAACAAATGCTTGATAATCCGACATTTTGAAAAATTTCAAATTTCTGATAGGTCCGAACTTGAATAAGCCTCCGAACGTGCTCCTAACGTGCTCCGAACTTGCTCCGAACTCAAATACACAGTCCGAACTTAGTCCGAACTCATCACGAACTCAGTCTTTCTGAATCAAAGTCAAAAACCCCAAACTCTCACCGATACCCCTCCGAACTAGGTCCGAACTATCTCCGAATGTTCACCAAACTTTCACCAAAACAGAAATCTCACCGAAGTCCCTCCGAGTGAGCTCCGAACTCTCAACGAACAAGAAATAGGACCGAACTTCACTCCGAAATTCGGGATTGGAGCGGTTACGCCGAACTTGAGGTTTGGCCGAACGAGAAAAAAATCAGAAAACTTTGAATCTCACAGGAAAACTTAACCACTCGAGCTCAGGACGACCAATCAAATGAAAAATGAAAAAACATGGAATTTGAACGTAAATCATGACGTTTTCAACGCAGTTTTTCAGAAACGAAGATGAAAAACGAGCTTTTAATCACACAATCGACCAAAATCGAACCAAACGATACCAGAAAGCTCTGATACCACTTGAAAATGCTGGAGCGTATGGATCGGCTTAGTTCGACATCAGTTGTGTAATAGACACGAGAACAAACGGTGTAAATAACAATGCTCAATCTCTCATTAATATCGTAATAGATTACAGAGAGAATCAGAAGACAAAACACACACTTGCTTAACACTCGCTCAAAACTCTTTCTGAAAAACTAGTTAGAAAGACAAAGCTACAACCTATTTATAGACTCTCGGCTGTCCGAACTCTGAGGCTTGTCCGAACCTCAGGTTCGGCCAAGGTTTCGCCGGGGTTCGGCCAGCAGTAAAATAGTTGTAATCTTCAAGTCTTCAATGCTTTGTCTGATCCAGCACGTTGCCACATAATGTATCAACGGTGTATGAGGTTAAGTTGGTGATGGTGTAAGAAAGTTGGTGGTGAAAGATGTGTGCAAATCATCCTAAACTATTGCAAATGATGAGGCTTGGTGTAGGAGAAGGTGTGGCCAAGCTCTCCATCACAATTGCTAGTAAAAGATCTCTAAATTTTATTTTTATAAAAACTAAATATATAGGTGAAATTTATATAATATTTGTCATGTTTTTATAAAATATATGTTGTGTATTGAAATGTTTATAAAACATATTATTATTTTGAGGAGAAATACTCCACAACTTTTATATTTAAACATTGTATAAAAATTATACAAGTTCATGACAATTTTTATAAAAGTAAAATATATAAAAGGTGGTAACCATTTCTATAAAATTTAAGGTAAAGTTAGGGGGCCAATATTATTAAAAATTAATCCATTGGGCTTGGACTTTATATTGGGCCTAAATGTTTAAAGAAAAATGCAATTGGGCTGTTTTGTCGGTTATGGGCCGTACGGGTCCAAACAGGGCACCGGTCGAGGCCCAGGCCCGTTGTGCATCGGTTGAGGTTATGGATCGCCACGATTTATTGGTTTATCAAGTTTATGTAACGGGTCAATTTTTCAGGCTCGGTTTCATTATTTTTGTCCTCATTGGGCCTATTGAGCCTAGTTGGGCCCAATTGGGTGATCGGTTGGGGTTTAGGCTTAAGTCTTGACAACAATTTCCGTTTGTGATGTTTTTGTTTTGTGAAAACAATTGTTTAAGTTGGTTATAACAGTTTTTAACATGACGCGATCACCCTTTTCAAAGGACTAGGGTTTGCGGCGATTATCAGCGTAGCTCTTTTGTCTATCCCTGGCAGCTTTCAGTCGGTTACGGACTTGAAACACTTTCTCAGTCGTTTCAAAGATTAACTCGGCACCTATCAATTGATTGTCACTGATCTCAGTCCAGCAAAGCGAGGATCTGCACTTTCTTCTATAAAGTGCTTCGAACGAAGCGGCTTGGATGCTAGTGTGATAACTGTTGTTATAAGAGAATTTGGCAAGTGGGAGATGCTCATCCCAATTAGGTCCGAAGTCGATCACACATGCTCGTAGAATATCCTCAAGCGTTTAGGTCGTTCGCTCACTTTGTCCGTCAGTTTGGGGATGGTACGCGGTACTCATGTCAAGGCGAGTACCCAAGTCTTTCTGTAGAGACTTCCAGAAGTTCGCAGTGAAACGGCTATCATGATCGGATATGATAGATATAGGTACACCATGACGAGAGACGACTTCTTTCATGTAAATCTTAGTCCGTCTTTCCATACTAATCGGTTTCCTTAATCGGTAGGAAGTGAGCGGATTTCGTCAGTCGATCCACTATTACCCAGATAGCATCACAACCTGATCTAGCTCTAGGCAGCTTGGTGATAAAGTCCATAGATATTTCTTCCCATTTCCATTGCAGAATGACTGGTTGTGTCAGTAGTCTCGACGGTTTCTGGTATTGGGCTTTAACCTTTGAACATGTCAAGCATTTACCGACGTAGGTAGCTACCTCGGCTTTCATGTTCGGCCACCAGAAGTGATCTTGCAGACCATCATACATTTTGTCGGATCCTGGGTGGATGGAATATCATGATTTACGGGCTTCATCGAACACTAGTTTTCTCAAGCCTCCATAGCTAGGTACCCATAGCCTATCCATAAAGTTCATGGTTCCATCAGGCTTTTCAATCAGTTATTTCTCCATGTCACGCATGCATTCGTTTTCCAGATTCTCAGACTTAAGAGCTTCGATTTGAGCGTCACGAACTTGTGACGTGAGATTCGAGCGTATGGTCATACTTTATGCTAGAACACGACGCGGTTTGGCATGTTCCTTCTTGCTTAAGGCATTGGCTACAACGTTAGTCTTGCCCGGGTGATAACGAATCTCGCATTCGTAATCATTAAGCAGTTCAACCCAACGTCGTTGTCTCATGTTTAGCTTTTCTGGTTAAAGATGTGCTGGAGGCTCTTGTGATCGGTGAATATGACACACCGAGTCCCATAGAGGTAGGGCCTCCAGATTTGGAGGGCAAAGACAACAGCTCAAGTTCTAAGTCGTGAGTCATGTAATTCTTCTCGTTAATCTTCAGTTGTCGAGTGGCGTAAGCGATGACTTTCTCACGCTGCATTAGTATGCAACCCAAGCCTTGATGCGAAGCATCACCGTATACGATGAAATCATAGATTCCGTCTGGTAAGGATAGGATTGGGACATCACAGCTTTTTTGCTTCAACAACTGGAAAGCAGCTTCTGTTTTATCATCGTAGATGTACTTCTTGTCTTTCTGGGTCAGGGTGGTAAGGGGCTGGGCTATCTTGGAAACAAGTTTCAATAAATCGGCGATAATAGCCAGCAAGACCCAAGAATTGGTGAATCTCGGTTGGGGTTGTGGGAGTACTCCAATCTCTGATTGCTTCAATTTTAGCCGGATTAACGTGAATACCTCGGTCGTTGATCACATGACCCAGAAAGTGTACTTCGCGAATCCAAAAGTCACATTTGGAAAATTTCGCGTAAAGCTCTTCTTTTTTCAATAGTTCCAAGATGAGTCTCAAATGTTCTTCATGTTCTTTCTTATTACGCGATTAGATAAGAATATTGTCGATGAACACGATAACAAATTTTTCCAGGTTTGCACACGCGATTCATTAAATCCATGAATACGACCGGTGCGTTGGTCAAACCAAATGGCATAACGAGGAACTCGTAATGACCATAGCGTGTCCTAAACGCTGTCTTTGAGACGTCTTCATCTCTACCACGAAGTTGGTTGTACCCCGACCTTAGATTAATCTTGGAATAGAAGCATGATCCTTAAAGTTGATCAAATAAGTCATCGATCCTTGGAAGCGGGTAACAGTTCTTCACAGTCAGTTTGTTCAACTCTCGGTAGTTGATACACATCCTGAAGGTTCCATCCTTCTTTTTCACAAATAACATGGGAGCACCCCATGGGGAGTGGCTTGGACGAATAAAGCCCTTATCTAGCAACTCTTGCAGCTGGCTAGATAACTCTTGCATTTCAGATGGTGCCAGTCGGTAAGGGGACCTGACAACGGGGGCAGCTCCGGGTGTTAGGTCGATGCGAAACTCTACCTATCGTGTTGGGGGTAAGCCTGGCAAGTCTTCTCGAAAGACTTCCAGGTATTCGTAGACAACGGGAACGTCTTCGATGTGCTTCTCCTTCGGTTTCTTCTCGGTGACATGAGCTAGAATGGCATAGCATCCTTTGCGGAGGAATTTCCATGCCTTCATACACGATATGATATTTAGTTTGGTTCCACTCTTCTCGCCTTGTACGTTCAGAGTGTTACCATCTGCTAATGGCACTCTAACCGTCTTCTCATGACACATGATTTCTGCATGATTCTTTGCTAACCAAACCACTACCTAGATCAATAGGCATCAAGTCGATGCTGAAAGAATGGTCGGAGAGTTCTAACGGGCAGTTCGGGCAGATAATTCCGGTTTCTATCAAATCACCATTCGCTAATTCTACTGTGAACTTAGTGTCTAAGGCAACAGGGGTGCTTTCAAGAAATTTACTAAAACCAGTAGACACAAAGCTTCTATCGGCACCAGTATCGAATAAAACAGAAGCATAATGGTTGTTTAGTAGAAACATACCCTTCACCGTGTTGGGGTCACGGTAGGCTTCTAGGCGGCATGTTTTCGCTTTACGTTATCAATGACAACATAAAGGAAGAGTTTAGATCATATGTAAGTGGGGTTATTACATGCGCGAGAATAATAGCCATGGCATGCATCTACAGTACCATGATATGACACGCATAAGCACAACCAAGAAACATGAAATATTACAGAGTATTATTCGCAAGTGAACAACACGACATAATGATAATAACAGAAATAACAGCAATCAAAACCATGACAAACATAATCAAAACGTCATAAACATAAACATACTACCATTTCTTTTCACCATATTATCCGATAAAACATACAATAACCAAAGAGGAGAAGTTTTTAAGTGTCTTGGGCACGCAGTCCCATAATACATTACTGCAAAATATATAAATATGTTTCATCGCTAAAATGGTGGGTCAAAAGCCTAGATACTAGGTAAGTCACCTAAAGTGGAGGTGGTCCAGGGGGTCCAAGGGGTCGGGTCAAAGAGGTGGTGATACGGGAGGTGAGGTCCAAGAAGGTGAACACTCGTCCCACGAATTCCTCCAAGACGACAAGCCTGGCCAGGAGGGACTCGTTGGCCAATGTTAAAGCAATGTTGACCATGCACACATCGCTCATCTGAGCATGCAGGGACTCCATGGCTCCCTGGGAAGCGACCTGGAGGCGCTCCAGCTCAGCCACATGGGCCACTAACGCGGTCAGATCAACCCGAGTGGGAAGCCTAGAGACCTCGTTGTCCAAGACGGCGAAGGCCACGTGCCACGAGTAGCGTCACAGTATCCGTGATAGGCTCTCCGGTGAGGATGGAGTATCCTGCCAGAGGGTGGCGGGAGGTGCCATCCCTGGTAGAGGACTCACCTGGCTCATACAAGCTAGGCACTCCCTCGAGGGTCCTCCAAGTAGTTAGCTGCCCAGGAATCCAGGCTAGGTAAGAGTAGTCAGATGCGCAGTGCCGCTTAGGTACTAGCTTATCTGCAGGGCCCTCAGCAGCCCGGCGCCGGGAAGGGCCATACGACCTCCCGTGGGTGAACCCCCTCCTATCGGCACCTCGAAAGGGCCGGAAGGTGTGAACATAACGCTCCCTAAGCGCAAAGGGGTCCATGGTGCGCGCGGCACCGGGCAGCAGTGGCAGCAGTAGCTGCGGCCGCACCGCCAGCAATAGCGGTGTGCGGGGGGGGGGGGTGGTCAGATGAGTCATCTGAGACCCTTGGTCGGAGGGGCCTCGGGAAGCTCGAGGGTATGGATGATCGTCGGATAGTACTGACGGTAGGTATGTCAAGCTCAAGGCTGGAAGACACATAGTATTCCGACATCGGGGTATAGTCAGGCACCACTTGTTCTTCTCCGCTGGAATCATTAATGCAGATAACCTCATCCGAAGAGGAAGTCATCTTTGCAATAATATTCTATCATAGAACAAAGTTAGTACCATGATAATCGCATTTAAAACAAAGATATAAATGCATAACAGAAATAATAACTCATGTATATATAAAGCTTAAGTTAACGTAATCAATAAAGTAAGGAAGTGGTCTTGCATGCAAAAGGAAACTTCGGAGCCGATCATAGTCCAGGTTTGGTTTTAGTTAAAGTGTTTAACCTGGTTCGCTATAACTGCGGATCTAATACCAATCTGTCACACCCCGGTCAATGGTATGGGTGTGAGAGAAATGGGATCATAGTCATAGAAATACAGAACAACTACTACTAAATTCAAATGTTAATTAAAACATAATATCATTAATTGTTGTAACGGAAAGAGTGGTAAACGATATTGTCTTACATTTGAACTTTAAAAGTCTAGTTTCATTTATTGAAAACATAAAGTAGTTATTTAAGATAGATAGGGACTAGGACTCCAACGAAGCAGGTCCAAATGTAAAGGCGAAGTCCCATTTGCATGGCATCCATGATCAGCTTAATTACCTGAGAAGTCATGAGTTTAAAAGGTCAACATAAAGTTGGTTAGGTTCACAGGTTTAGGACTCGATAGTAAGATTGCAAAACAGTTTTCAGAATACTTAAATGTTACGTTGGCTTACTATTGTGGTTGTATGATCTCACATGAACCTTGATTTCAAATACCAACGGTTTACCCACCCATGGTATCCTCCCCCGAGAGATACCGAACAGAGCATAATAACTGACATGTGCCTCTTGACAATGTACGGAGTCAGGATTGGAGCGACCAAACTGGGCAGGCTTATCAACCCAAATAGATCTATTCACTAGTTATCGTTTCGAGCAGAACTAACTGAAATCAACTAATGGTGGGATTCAGTTGTACTAACGTTTATAACGATAAAGTACCAGTTGTGGGCAAATAGTAAGAGAACAGATAGTCATATGGATAACAGGTAAACCATAACATTAAGTTAAAACATTTTATCAGTTCATGATTTCTCCCCCATAAGTGTAAAACAGTTGGAAAGATAAGGGGCCATGAAACTCACTTGATTCAGTGATAATGATGGGCTGCCGAGTGGCAACTAGCAAGTAAAGTCCTAATAAAAACATAAGACAATATGCATAAGGGTCCACATAATCATTTGAGTAACGAACTTTACCCAAATGATACCGGTCAAGTCTTGACGTATAATCCCGTTTGTAGCGTTTTGAGAACCGTTAGTTAACCAGTATACAAAATCAGTAAATGCAATCATTCACGTATAAAGGCATTTAATGTAAATAAATACAAGGAATAAACATGCGATAACGTATCGTGAAGACCAGTTCAATCAAGTCTTAAAATCTTGTTTTAAATAATAATATTTATTATTATTATTGAGTTCGCTCGATCGATTGAATAATTAAACGCGTTAAGTCATAATATATATAACTAGGGTTCACAATTATTATCGAAATAATTATCCTAACTTGTCAAAATAATTTTATTAAATTATTACAAGTTAATGAATAAATGAGTAAACACAAGTAGGTATATAATAAATGTTATTTTAATATTAAACTCATATTTAGGAAAATTATGGTTTCTAAAATTCATAAGGATAATCATTTATTGAAAATAATTACTTATGATTCGTTACATCGTAAAACGTTTTTAAATCTTTTAAAGATTTTGTTTCAATTCCAAACGTTGAAAAATAAACATTTGGTCCAAAACGTTTTGATTATTGTGATTTATTTTAAAACAATGAAAATTGTTTAAAATATGTTTTTTATAATTTTTATAAGTCTTTTGTTTTTATTTTTATAAAATCATTTTTAAATAACTTTATTTATTAAATAAAGTTAGAGTTTTAACTTTAAAGACTTTTATAGAATATTCTTCAACATAAAATATTTCCACTTTTGTATAAAATCTAAGATTTATACTTTTTATGGAAAATGTCATAGTTATGATCTTTTACCATTTTTGATATAAAATATATTTATATATATTTTATCCATTTCATTTTTATAAAATCTAAACAAGTCATTTAAGTCTTGTATTTTAGAAATCATATTTTTATAAAATGTGTCCATTTTATATAATAAATTCCATGATGACATTTTATTGCCTAAAATATCCAAGTAATTTTTTAAAATTACTAACTTTAATATTTTATCATAAAATTTATTTAAATGTTCTAAAACCATGATTTTATGTCCAAAATTATAGTAACACTTCCTAACGTCCAAATTAGTCCACATGTGTCATTAACATCATATTTCGTCCATGATAATTGTTATTAGCACACATTAGTCCATAAGCTAGATGATTAACAATAAAAATCATAAATAACAATCTAGTCATTTATAATGTATTAAAAGATGATAATAACACAAACTAACCATGCAAAAAATGTAAATCATCATAAAAATCACTAAATGGTCAAATTAAATCATCTAGCTAGTGACTTTAACCATGGGTTTTTATCTTAAATAAAAACACCACATTTTTGTGTTAAAAAATATATGATGATCACATTATATTAGCAAGTTATAAAACATAATTTCCATAGATTAAAACGCCACATTTTCAAACCTTACAACACTAAGGTTTAAGAAAAATAAACGGAAAGAGATACACAAATAGTTTAGGTGTATTGATCATTAAAAAGCTCGGGTTTTAACTGAGAGAAAAGGTATAAAGGACTCACAACGCGAACGGAGTTAAACCGAGAGAAAAGGGGAGAAAGGTGGCGGTGCGGTTTGGTAACTCATGGCGGCAGCGGCTCAGCGGTTCACAGTGGCGTAGCATCCGAACAGAGCAGCGGTGGTGACGGTTTGTTTGGTGGTGCTTGTAGCATTTTCGGAAGAAAAAAAAAGAACAAACAAAAGGGGGAATGGGATTGTTAGGTGAGGGGCTTCTTCATGTAAAAGAAAAAAACAGCAGGGGTGTTTGTGTTTTGCTTGACCTTCGACAGAAAAACAAAAAGAGAAATGGAAAGTGGAGGGTGGTTGGTGGATTGCTTTGTCACGAGAAAAAAAAGGAAGTAGGAGAGGGATGTAGGGGGTGGCCGGCTCTTGCTATAGAGGAGATGGTGAGTGACTTGGTTGTGAAGTGTGTGAAGTGTGTGAAGTGAGGAGAATTGTGTGTGTATGAGGTTAAGTTGGTGATGGTGTAAGAAAGTTGGTGGTGAAAGATGTGTGCAAATCATCCTATATTATTGAAAATGATGAGGCTAGGTGTAGGAGGAGGTGTGGCCAAGCTCTTCATCACAATTGCTAGTAAAAGATCTCTAAATTTTATTATTATAAAAACTAAATATATAGGTGAATTTTTATATAATATTTTTCATGTTTTTATAAAAATATGTTGTGTTGATACATGGTTCTTGATCCTCATGTGAAGTATCGAATACAAGACGGATTCACACAAGAATGTTGAGGTCCGAACTCAGGCCGAACCTAGAGTTCGGACATGGCCGAACGTGTGGCCGAACCTGAGGTTCGGCCGGTCGTATTTCAGCCTTATAAATAGGTCGTCTTGTATTGTAGTGAGAACAGTCCAAGCTTCCGCGTCATATATTATCTATGTACTCTGTGATCTCTGTGGTTAATACAAAGTTCATTTGTATTTAGTCTTTGTGTTTCATCTCGTATTTCATTGATTTCGTTACGACTAAGTAGAAGATCCATACGCTCACGCACTTCAAGTGGTATCAGAGCATTAGGTTTGCTCTACAAGAGGTGTTTGAAGGTCAACAGAAGATTAATGATTTAAAATTGGAGATATTGAAGGTGAAAAGACAAGTGAAGAGTTGCAATTTGTCACCAACATTGCTTAACTTCTTATACAAGCAGGATCAGAGTTCGGAAAGTTCTAAGAAGGATGATGTTCACTTGGTTCCTCAACCAGTGGATTTAATTGAAGTTACTGCTACTCAGATTGATCCAAAAGATGACTTGCATGATTATTCTAAGTTTGCTACTCCATCCAAGAAGGACAAGTCCAAGTCTAAAAAGAAGGAGAAACTTTTGGATGACGCTCCAAAATTTGTTTCAAAGTCTGTTTTGTTAGAAATAGAGAAGGTTTTTAAACAGGTTGTTTCAAGTTCTTCATCTGCAACCGAAGAAGAGAAAGTTTTGATTGAAAAGAACAAGCTGAAGGATATCAAGGCTAAATTCACTAGTGAAGCTAAGTCAAGAGAAGCTTCCGGTTCTTCTTCAAGTTCTTCAAAGGTTTCAGGTTCCAAGCACAAAGGCTTAGGTTTTGTTATAAAGGAAGTTCCGGCTGTTGCAAAGAAACCAGTGAAAGCTGACAAGGATGTTAATGCTAAAGTTGCAAAGAAATCACCATCTCCGAAGGAATTTACTTATTATTCTGGAAGATCATCATCTTCAAGGAGTCCATCTCCTAGGTATGATTCTTCTAATGGTTTCTTTGATAACTTTCATTCTGAACATTCATCTCATTCTAAAAAACAAACCATTTTTCAAACAATTTTAGAGAAAGACTTTGTTATGTATGTCATCAACCAGGACATCTAGCTGCTGATTGTCCGACGACTGCATATATCCACAATACTACAAAATATGTGGATCACAAAGGTCAAATTTTTGATGAACCATGGTCCCCAAAGCTTAAGTCAACTCGTAAATCGTCTTGGTCTAAATCAAGTACGTCGGTTGAATCTGATTCGGGTTCTGATAAAGAATTACAACTTTTACAAATTTGGAAACCAAAAGTTGTTTCCAAGGCCGTCAAAGACTTTGTGGAAGACACTGGGCGACCCGACGCTGTTGATTCGGGTCGATCCCAACGCGACTAATGTTTTATTTGGTGTCAAGCAGGTGTTTCAGGAAGACCTTTCGGTGATTGGAAAATTGTTGATTGTGACATATCTGTTTTAATTACAACTTGATTTCAAAATCACTTTTTGTTTTTCAAAAGGCTACACAGCTAGTATTCGTGTTGGTTGATCACTTTTCTTGTTTTTCACTTCGTCTCATTCTGAGGGGGTGTTTGTTTTTGCAAAAATACAAAAATATTGTTTTGTTTTTCAAATCGTAAAAATAAAAATCTATAAATAGAGTTGTCATTTTTAGGGGGAGAAATTTGGAAAAGACAAAAAGATTGAAAAATGCATAAAGCCAAAAACATTGAAAAATGAGAAATTGTATCCGACATGATTGGGAAATGATGGTACATTGGCTGACAGTGTCTGACTCATGGATAAAGTAAATGAAAAGGCCATAAGACCACTTGATCAATGTGTAAGGTAGGCTCGACAAATCAGAAAGTATACAAATGTGATATACACTAAATCTGATGCTTGACCTAGTGGATAACATCTTGATGCATATCTCATGATATATCAAGAAAAAGATATGTGAAAAATAAAATGAGAAGTCACTGTGTATACATGTGTTCATTTTGATTTAAACTTGTTTCATTTTCTTTATTTTGTCAAACGATCGGACTTTCTCTACGTGTCGAAAGACCGACCTGATCGTTGTTCATTTGACGTTCTGCTTTGTTTTCTTTGGTGTTTCGTATAACTCATCGGACTTTCTCTGCGTGTACAGGAGTACCGACCTGATTGTTGTTGAGTTATACAATTTCAACTTGTTTTATTTTCTTATTTTGTTAAATCCGAGGCCTTATCTGCGTATCGAAAGATCGACCTTAAGGTAGACGATTTAATATTCTTATTTCTTTTTGCATGGAACACAGTTGACTATATCATGGTTACAACCGTTATGTGATTAACATCACAAATGAAATCACAAAATGTGATAAGCAACGCATATCTGAGTATGTCTGATAGTGTGGGGTACGCTGGTCAATGCAAATTTAATCAATACCTTAACATATCCAGATGTTATGAGTATGATTGTGCAGGAGTTTAAAATTGGACAAATTATATCTGCAATCGGCATGGCTTATGTGTTTCAATAATTGAAATTGAAATGTAGATCAGCATGTTATGACCAATATGTTCCCAAGTTGTGATCTTTCTCACAAAAGACAAAAATAGTGTCTAATTTTGTATTGTTTTACTTTTCTTATCAGAAAATACCAAAAAGATTTTAGGTGTGTTTTGATATAAAGTTTCTAAAAGCCAAAAAGATTTTGTTTCTGATTTGTTTTCGATTGATCAACACGAAATACAAAATCAATTTTCAAAATCAAAATATCATGGAGTCTCGAAGATACATTTTGCACCAAGGTTATTTATGTTGGCAGGTTTCTAAGTGAGAAGAGAACATCACAACTTCAAGTCTTCTGAAGCTTGTTGATAAAGAGAATACACACGATGTAATATCAAGTATTCAAAATTGAACTCATCGTCAAGATCGAGGAAGAGTTTGATTGAAGATACAAGATACAAGTTTGAATGGAGAAGATGATACTGCACATGCCGAGGGGGAGTTTGTTTATACATGGTTCTTGATCGTCGTGTGAAGTATCGAATACAAGACGGATTCACACAAGAATGCTGAGGTCCGAATTCAGGCCGAACCTGGAGTTCGGACATGGCCGAACGTGTGGCCGAACCTGAGGTTCGGCCGGTCGTATTTCAGCCTTATAAATAGGTCATCTTGTATTCTAGTGAGAACAGTCCAAGCTTCTGCGTCATATATTCTCTGTGTACTCTGTGATCTCTGTGGTTAATACAAAGTTCATTTGTATTTAGTCTTTGTGTTTCATCTCGTATTTCATTGATTTCGTTACGACTAAGTAGAAGATCCATACGCTCACGCACTTTCATGTTGTGTATTGAAATGTTTATAAAACATATTAATATTTTGAAGAGAAATACTCCACACTTTGATATTTAAACATTGTATAATATTATACAAGTTCGTGACAATTTTTATAAAAGTAAAATATATAAAAGGTGGTAACCATTTTATAAAATTTAAGGTAAAGTTGGGTGCCAATATTATTAAAAATTAATCCATTGGGCTTGAACTTTATATTGGGCCTAAATGTTTAAAGAAAAATACAATTGGGCCGGTTTGTCGGTTATGGGTCGTACGGGTTCAAACGGGGCACCGGTTCGAGGCCCGGGCCCGTTGTGCATCGCTTGAGTTTATGGATCGCCACGACTGTTTGGTTTATCAAGTTTATGTAACGGGTCAAGGTTTCGGGCTCGGTTTCATTATTTTCGGCCTCATTAGGCCTATTGGGCCTAGTTGGGCCTAATTGGATGATTGGTTAGGGATTAGGCTTAAGTCTTGACAACGATTTCCGTATGTGATGTTTTTGTATTGTGAAAACAATTGTTTAAGTTGGTTATAACAATGGTTTTCAGTGGCACTTTTTTGGCTTTTAGTGACACCTTATTTGTGCCACTAAATGGCATTTTTTTGTAGTGTTGACCTTGCCCGTGCCATTGTCCCCCTGACTCGGCATGCCCCCTCCCGTGCTACTGACCTGACATAGCACAGCCTCGTGCACCTATTACACACGGGTCGTGCCAAACTGCTGGACTGCCTATAAATAGAGGAATTTTCATTCATTCCAACTCGCTTAAGAGCTTATGCTAACTTCCTCCACTTAGTTAACTACCATGTTTTTATTTTGAGCCATTTCTTTTCGTGTACTTGTGTCTACTCGTCAAGATTGTAAGAACTCTACCTTTTGTAAGATAACGAAATTTTATTTGTCTATGAATCGTTCATCATCTCTTAAGCATATCCTTCAGACCGTGACTCATGGTCAAATTCTTACACTTGATGAGGGATAAACATGTTTTTGGTGGTTTGGAAAACTATTTTTATAAACTTGTTTTAAGGTGGATTAACGACTTTATAAAAACCCTTTTAACTGAATGTTTATTTTTAATTTCTTTATAAATCGTTCTCAACGTATCACAAACCATTTGAGGAGTCCAAATCTCATCGACCGGACTTGTAACACCTGGTCAGGGGACGATGCATGATCCTTCGGGTGACTCGTGCCCCATGCTACATGATACGTTCGGGGTCCTTATGTCTATGTAAGCAAACCCGGCTGACGACGCGTGTGCGGGCTGTAAGATCGGGTTGGGAAAAATGTTGTGAACTTGGCTTTGGCTACGCCGGACATACACATACGGAGAGCTTGGTATGAAAGACACGAGCCAAAGTCCCTTTAAAAGGTCATTTTATAATAAAATAATCCGGCACGCAGGGTTGTTCCACTGCTGGTTCATGACGACATGTTGAGTGTAATGGTTGCCCGACCCAGGAGTCCTAAAACTAAGTGGCATTAGCATCACTATATTCGTTTACCAACAACACTGTCATGCGGCGTTCGTACTCCTCACAAATGATTGACCGTAGGATTGGTGATACTAGCGATTTAGTGCTGAAAGGCGGTCTAGTTGCCTATTGGTGAATGATCTTAAGGGAAAGGTATAAATTATGGGATTCGAACTCCACAATTGATATGTCCCTCATCAATATTATCTTCGATTGAGTTGACCAAGACACACTTTTATACTATATATATATATATATATATATATATATATATATATATATATATTCATTTTCTCTTTTACATATGTACAAACTCTTCACTTGAACATTAATCAGGTTAGACGTCCACAACGATGAAGTATCCAGAGACCTCCTTTTCCTTTGTGTCTTTGATCGACCTCGATTCAACTTACCACTACTATACTGCTCTGCGATGGGTGCACTTGCCCGTGATGTGGTGAAATAGTAGTTGTCAGTAAATTAGGTTTATAAATTTAAAAGCTTCAAATGCTAAAAAGGTGTCACAAAAATAATGTCATATTTTATAAATACTCTACAGCACACCATGATCCTTTCCTGGAGTTCCTTCAAAACTCTTTTCTTTATCAAGAATTGTAGATTGGGAATCAAACTTTAATCCTTTGTTAAAATCAACCTTCTTTTTATCTATCTTCCTGGACTTTGACTTTGTCTTCTTTTCCGAACTTCTATCAGCAAACTTTGAATAATCATGTTGTTCAAGACCAGATGGCACAACTAGTGTAGATATATTAATATCCATAGGAGCAGGAACCTGATGAATATTTTACATCTTTACCATTCTTCTCACTGTTTTCCAGCTTGTACAAGTAATTCAGAAAATTTGGTGAATTATTGCAGCTTTTCAACTGCCTCTGCAAATAAAATTTTTCATTCTTCAGCTCAGAAATTTTTGTGTTAGCTTCCATAACCTCCTTCTGTGAAGAAATCAACTTGTCAGACAACTTATTATATTCATGCTTATGACGCCATCTCAAGTTACATTCTTCCAGAACTTCAGCGGTAATCTTTTCTAACTTTTTCATATAATCTGAAACATCTACTTTCAAAACTTGATTCTCTCTAACTAATTCAACTTTTTCAGACACTAAAACATCATTTTCAATTGCGAACCTTTTAGCTTCTGCATGAAGTTCATCACATTAAGCTTGAAGATAACATATAAATCATCAAAAACTTCAATTGCTTCTTTTCTTTAGCTTTAGCTTTATCACATTCTTCAACCAACACTTTCTTCTCTTCCATCAATGCTTCATTGATCTTAGCTAAATCAACACACTTTGCACTAGCTGATGAAACTTCTTTTTGAACTTTCTGAAAATGACATAATTTTGATGCAATATCAGTGACAACTTCGGTAACCTTTCCTGAAATTGCGTGAGCGTTGGATCGTTTGCTAATTTAATGATTATGAGATGTAAACGAGATCAAAATCTAAATACAAATGAAATTTGTATTATTAAGCTTGAGAGAAAAACCCACATAGAAACACACACAAAAGGTGTAGAATATGACCAAGAAGTTTAGAATTCTATATAAGAAAAGCTATTTATAGTTGAACTTCAAAGTGCAAAACCACGAGCATCCGAACTGCCAGTTCGGAAAAGTTCGTGTGAGTATGAACTGGCAGTTCGTCTCTAGTTCGGACAACATATCTTGTAGTACTTTGTCTTACATTTGATACTTCACATGATGACCTAGAATTATGCATCAACAAACTCCCCCTCGACATGTGCAGTAACAACTTTCACCTTAACTTGTATCTTCAATCAAACTCTCCCTCAACTTGACGATAAGTCTGATCTCGAATACTTGACATTGCAGCGCGTGTAATCTTTATATCAACATCTTCAGAAGTTGTGATAATTTCTTTCCACTTAGAAACCCGCCAACATAAATAATCTTGGCGCAAAACGTCTCTTCGAGACTCCAAGATATGTTGATTTTGAAATTGATTTTGTATTCCGTGTTGATCCATCGAAAAGAAATAAGAAATAAAATCTTTTTATTTTTTCAAAACTTTATATCAAAACTCACCTAAAATCTTTTTGGTATTTTCTGATATGAAAAGTAAATGTAATACACAATCAGACACTATTTCTGTCTTTTGCGAGAAAGATCACGACTTGGGATCATATTGAACATAACATGCCGAACTACATTTCAATTTTGATTATTATAGCACATAAGCCATGTCGATTGCAGAAATTATTTGTCCAACTTTAAACTCATGCATAATCATGCTCATTACATCTAGATATGTTAAGGTATTGATTAAATTTGCATTGACTAGTGTACCCCACACTATCAGACATACTCAAATATGTTTTACTTATTACACTTTGTGATTTCTTTAAAACATAGTGATTGTATTCATGATATAGTCAACTGTGTTCTATGCAGAAAGAAATAAGAACGTTAATCGTCTACCTCAAGGTCAATCTTTCGATAAGCAGATAAGGCCTCGGATTTACGAAAATAAGAAAATAAAACAAGTTGAAATTGTATAACTCAACAACAATCAGGTCGGTCTTGTGGACATGCCAAGAAAGTCCGATGAGTTATACGAAACCCAAGAAAATAAAGCAGAACCTTGAATGAACAACTATCAGGTCGGTCTTGTGGACGTGCAGAGATAATCCGATCATTTAAGAAAATAAAGAAAATCAAACAAGTTTAAATCTTTTCAAAAGGAACACATGTATACACAGTGACTTTTCATTTTCTTTTCACATATCATTTCCTTGATATATCTTGAGATACGCATCAAGATGTTGTCCACTAGGTCAAACATCAGATTTAGTGTATATCACATTTGTATACTTTCTGATTTGCCGAGCCTACCTAGCACATCGAAGAATGGACTTATGGCTCTTTTATCTTGTTTATCCATGAGTCAGCCAATGTAAGCCAATGTACCATCATTTCCCAAACATGTCGGATACAATTTCTCATTTTTCAATGTTTTTGTATTTTCAAATTTTTTCCCGTCTAAAAATGACAAACTCTATTTTCAAGATTTTCATTTTTACTATTCGAAATACAACACGCTATTTTTGGATTTTTCAAAAACAAATTGTTGATACATAATCTGTGCGTCGTGTGAAATATCAAGACAAAACAATAAGAAGATCAAAACAATACAAGTTTGCTGCTTAACGAACTGGATCCGAACTGCTAGTTCAGATCAGGCAAACTGCCGGTTCAGATCAGTCGAACTGCCAGTTCGCCTGAGGTTTGGCCAGTCAGGTATAAATAGGAAGTTTGTCTTTGTTTTCTGTAACGGAGCGAGATAGGTCTGAGTCTAAAGTGTGTGTTTTTGTGGTGTATTCTCTGTGTTGATTCTCAGTGTTCAAGAGATTGTAGTTGTTCTTCTAGATCAATAAAACAATCTTTAATTACTTGTTTCTTATCCGAAATTAGCTAGATCGAGTAGGCGTTCTGATGCTCACGAACTTACAAGTGGTATCACTCACTGAAAGTGGATCTATATCATGCATGTTGATTATTGCTAGATCTATGTAATTCATGATCAAGATTGTAACTTTATGATAGATTAGGGTTAGATCTATATCATGCATGTTGATTATTGCTAGATCTATGTAATTCATGATCAAGATTGCAACTTTATGATAGATTAGAGTTAGATCTATATCATTCTGTAAGGATCAAAATCAACCCAAACACGATATCGTGATCCCTAGTATGAGTGTGGAAACCAAATACTAGAGAGATTCAAGAACAGAGATGGAGAAATCTAATAAAGAAAATAAGAATAATCAAATAAAGATCATCAATTGATTACACCTTAGCCGTTGCACACGAGTCAGTGATTCGTCTGGTACAAGGATGAGAGAAAACCAATTCACCTTAGCCCCTCCCTGACTCCCTGAAATTCGTGAACCCCTGTTATGAGGGATTAAGTTTGCTTTTATAACAAACTTAACCCTAATCCCTCTAAACCGGACCGAGCACAATATCTAAACCCAATTACAATCTAGCCCACATGACATTTTGTTGATACTTTCTATAAATAGGCTTGGCCGAACCTGAGGTTCGGCCAGTCGTGGTTTCAGCCTATAAATAGGTAGTCTTGTATAGAATTATTCAGCTTTCGTGTCATATACTTTCTAAGTGTACTCTGTGGTCTCTGTGGTTAATACAAGTCTCAGTTGTATTTACTCTATGTGTTTCTACTCGTATTACATTGATTTCTATACGGCTAAGTAGAAGATTCTCATGCTCACGCACTTTCACATTTTACTAACTATTACAAGCCCAACACTATAAATAACATTTAATATTGCAAGCTTTATAATTATAGCCTCTACAATCTTCCCCTAGGCTTGTGATATTAAATGTCTTTGACTTTCGGTCTTCAGCTTCGCTATCTTCTTTTGGCTTAAACTTAATTAGGCAACAACGAGAGACTTTTGGCAGCTTTCTCTCAATCAGCATCAACTTGGACTTCAATTAACGAACAAGTAATGAGAGGAGGATTCTCATGCACTTGCCTCATTTTGAACGAAACTTTGGTCCTTGCTGAATCAACAGTAAATGTCTTGACTTGACTTCGCCTTTAGAGGATAAAATTTTAAAACCTCTATCTTGGCATTCTTGACTGTAGATCTTGAACTGAAGGCATTTAGTTTCCCCTCAACATGCGAACAGTGTCTTTTGAGTCTTTGGAAGCTTTACTTGAACAACCAATAAACTTCCCCTAAGCATAGGGTAAGTCCTTTTCCGGCTGGCTCTTCAACTTGATCAGCAGCAGAGTTCTTACTTTGGTCAACTGTGACCTTGACTTTCTTTCCCACGAGTTGTCTTTTTCACTTAACCTGTCAAGCACAACATGGAACAGACATTAACCAGACATATGATGACTGGTTATCAGGTTAGCATTATTTAACTAAAAATCCTAACATAGGTTACGGGTTTCTTATAAATATTTCCCCTGAACCCGAGGATACTTCACATTATTTACCCCTGAGATTCTGAGGAGGGGCACACTTTCTTGTATAAAACCCATAAAAACTTATTTAAATATCTCAAATCAACCTGACCTGGACAAAAAGAAAAACATAAAGACTCACACAAGGTAAAATAAAAAATAAACAAATATGAATCAATTCACACATGAGAAGGTTTCGATGAGATCGAACCGTATGAATTTGACCGAGGAACCCTTTTCAGCTTCTGTTACTCCAACACGTCCAGGTGATTGCCAATATACTGATCCATTTTAAACTCGAACCCTTTTCTTAATCAGGTTGTTTGTCACTTTATTATCTTTTATTGTGTATTAATTATGAACATCAAGTAGGTTTTAACAAATCCTAGGTACATGTTATTACACACTATCAAGCATATAAATTCCCTACCACATGTTTTCACAACCTGAACCAGAAGTTTAAAACTGAGCTCCAGACTGGATTGAGAAGAGAAATAATAGATCACATAGATTTTTGGGGATAGTTTACAAGTCAGCTGATTTTTTGAAACATTTTTAGTAATGCTCTCATCAGTGACAAAGGCTTAGGGTTTTGGGCTCTTCGGGTCTCTTTTGATGTGCTATTTGGCATCTTTTGGGTGTATATTATTGTTTTGGTCAAAAACTGCCTAAGCAATTAGTTGATCAAACTTTGTAAGTGAGGTAGTGTGTTTGATGAATTTGGCAAGGAAAATGTAAGTTTAGATGTTGACACAAAGATGTAACGAGGGAAAAATCTAGGAATCCCTGAGTATCCTCAAGGATCCTAGCAAAAAACCTCGGGAGCCGGCTTAAAGTGCCTGCTGCCTCAAACTTTTATATAACGGAAATTGTTCAAGTATAAATGAAGTGAGCTAGTATTCGAAGTGTTACAGAGACTTTCGAGAACAAATGTTAGGTGTTGTGTGCAGCCCTAGAGCTCGATATATATTAAGGATTACATAATAACTAACTCCCTATGAATTAGCAACTAATCCCACATCGCCTAGCTAGCCGTTAGAGTTCACTTGGTCCACGTTTTTTGTTAGTTAACCGAGTCTTTAGGGTACGTGTGTCATATCGAGAATCATCTGCAAAAAATAAACAAAAGGGAAGGTAATTGTTAGCTAAAAATAAAATTCAGGATCCTTACAGTGAAGTGCTTATGAACCTATGCGAGCTGCTCAAGATATCCTAAAATCTGGTACCAACAATTGCCCCTAAATTTTTGGCGGATGGCGCATGTGAGCCAACTATCAAGAATTTGAATTTTCTAGCCTTATCACTAACGTAATCATGATCAAAAGGAAATTAATTCGACCCAACTCCCAAGCGAAGTTCCCGTTGGCATCTTTAGCTTTAAAAGCTTTATCCTTCCTTCATTTTCTTCACATCTCTTTCGGAAACCCTAGAGCTTCTCCGATCTCCAGAGGTCAGTTCCTCTTCTTCTTCTTCTTCTTCTTCTTCAATTCTTTTACGATGGGCAAGAAGATACTCCGTTCTAGTGCCATCATCCCCGACAATGTGGATGCCGGGTTTACCGATCAGGGTTTACTTCCGGCGACTGAGGAAGATACCTACAACTTCGATGATCGCAAGTTTGAGATGTTGCAGCGATCCTCATGCTTCCCTGCCGGAACCGAATTCCACCTTTACGACCCCCGTATGAAAGTTGATCATGTTTCTTCTGATTGGGTCTATTTTCTGTAATATCCCTTCCTTATCGGCATGACCTTCCCGTTTCCTCCTTTGGTAAACGAGTTCTTTTCGGTCACTAACTTAGCTTATTCTCAAGTCATGCCAATTGTTTTGGTCAAAAACTTCCTAAGCAATTAGTTGATCAAACTTTGTAATTGAGGAAGAGTGTTTGATGAAATTAGCAAGAAAAATGCAAGTTTGAGTGTTGACACGAGGATGTAACGAGGGAAAATCCAGGAATCCTTGAGTATCCTCAAGGAGCCTAGCAAAAAACCTCGGGGGGGCGGTTCAAAGTACCTGCCTCCTAAAACTTTTATATGATGAAAGTATTTAGTACAAGTGAAATGAGCTCGTATTCTATAGTGTGCGTTCTCCCCCTGAATGAATGACCTAGAGCTCATTTAAATAGTCAAAAATACATTAACTAACTAGGCTAAAAACTAGGGATTGAGTCTTCAAGTCTTTGTGAACGTTGGAGTCAGTTACAACACGTCCCATAAAGCCTTGACCGAGTCTTTAGCCATCATTTACACGTCCCTTAATACCTGCAATCAATTAAGACACGTGGACAATTGTAACGGTTAATCGATAACTGTAGTTCAGGATCCTTTGAGCTTCTGGCGAGCATCCTGAAATAATATAACCAACTATCCTATATTTTAGGGATTCTCCCAACTAAGCCAATATGAACGTTGTGGACCACTTAGTCCACGTTCTATATCATTTGTCCGAGTCTTTAGGCTTGTCTACACGTTTCTTTGACCCTGCAATTAATAAGACACATGGGAAAAACAAACGGGTTAGTTGATAACTGTAATTCAGGATGCTCGAACCTGCCAGGATCCTGAACTTGCGTAAGGATATTGAACCATTTGAGCTTCCAGCCCGAAGGATGTATCCTCCTGATCTGATGGTTCCATTTGAATTTGTTGAAAGCCCGAAGATGCGTCCATAAAAGTTAGCATCTCATGTCCGGCAGTTGTGTCCACCATAGAATCGATGTGTGGCCGAGGGAATGGATCTTTCGGGCAGGCCTTGTTTAGGTCTGTGAATCTACACATACCCTCCACTTACCGTTTTTCTTCTGGACTACCACCACGTTAGCCAGCCATCGAGGATATTTAACTTCTCTAATCATTTTTTACTTGAGCAGCCTGTCAACTTTTTCTTGGATTATGATGTTTCTCTCAGGAGCGAACTTCCTTCTTTTCTGATGTATTGGCCTGAAAGATTCATCTATACCAAGTTTATGAGTAATAATATCTTTAGATATACTTGTCATGTCTTCATGTTTCCATGCAAACGTTGTGATTCTGGATTTTAAGAGTTTCACGAGCTGCTCCTCACTATCCTCAGGAATATTGGTTCCTACCAGCACTTTGATTTCAGGATCTTCAGTATTAAGTTGAACTTCTTTGATTTCCGATTCCTTTGTCATCTGAATTCTTCGTGCTGGTTTCTTTAATTGCTATGCTGGGTTGGGCTTGATGGTGTTCTTCATAGCAGAAGTATAGCAGTCTTTGGCTTCTTGTTGATCACTTAGTATTCTTACAACTCCCCAAGGTGTGGGAAGCTTCACACATTGATGATAGGTAGATGGAACTGCTTTCATGTCATGGATCCATGGCCTTCCCAAGGTTACATTGCAACAAGGAAGGGAGTCAATAATGCAGAATTTCTGCATGGAGTTGACTCCTTCAATGTAAACAGGAAGTCTGATGTCTCCAACTGTATGCTTGGTTTCTCCGCTGAATCCTACTAACACCGAGGATCTTGGAATTATCTCTTCTTCTAGAATGCTCATCTTTTTAAGCACGTCCAATTGAATGATGTTAACCGAACTGCCATTGTCTATCAGGATCCTGCGAATATAATGGTTAGCAATACATAATGTAATTATCAGACTGTCGTGGTGAGGATCCTGTATATCCAGCTTATCAGTTTCGTCAAAAGAGATGACTTTGTCTTCAGTCAATATCGAGTTCTTCTTTGGCCGACTGCCTTGATCCATTTTGACCTCCTTGGCATGTCTCTTTGCTGATGAGAAAGAGGCTCCGCATATGTCAGATCCTCCTGAGATGAAGTTGATCACTTTAGCATCTACTGGCGGCGACTGTGCTCTTTTGGGCAGCTCAGCAGCTTCTTGAGTTTTACTCTTCTTTCTGCCAAACAATTCTTTGAGATGCCCCTTGCTGAGCAGGTAACTGTTTTCTTTCCGAAGGGCTATGCAGTCATCTGTTAAGTGCCCAAAGTCTTCGTGGTAGGCACACCATTTAGACTTATCTTTCCATGATCCTTGTTTCTCTGACTTTCTTGGCCATCTGGCTTTATCACCTAGATAATGCAGATCTGTCCTTCTGCCTAATGACTCATCACCTCTTTTCTGGACCTTCTTAGCGTCTTCCAATCTGATGAATCTTAATGCCCTTGTCCTGACTTCATCAAGGTTCCTGCAAGGGGTCATAACCAAGTCATCATAAAAGCAGGAATCCCCTCTAATTCCCATTTTGAAAGCTTCTACAGCAGCTGCCATATCTAGGTTGGGGATATCCAAAGCTTCTCGACCGAATCTAGCCACATAATCCCTCAGGGATTCGTTGGGCTTCTGAATTATTCTGTACAAGTCACCCGTGAGCTTCTCAAAGCTCCTGCTGCAAGAAAACTGGTTATTAAACAGGTTAACTAAATGGGGAAAAGAAGTAATGGTATTAGGAGGGATACTGAGTAGCCATTTCAAGGCTGGTCCTATTAGTGTTGAACCGAATCCCTTGCATAAGCAAGCTTCCTTGATGTTCATAGGAATGGGGTTGATTTCCATCCGTTCCCTGTATTGTGCCACGTGCTCCTCAGGTCCGTGGTCCCATCGTAGAGTTTCATGTTGGGAGTTTGGAATCTTTTTGGTATCTCTACGTCACAAATGGGCCATGCAAACCTAGAAACTCTGTGGCTGCCTGCTGGCACTTTAGGAATTGGACGAATAACACCGGGGACACTTGAGATCATGTCCTTTAACCTCTGAAGTTCCCTAGCAATAGTTAGGTTGATACCTGCATCCTGCACAGTTCCTTGGTTAGGGTTAGCATAAAAATTATCAAAGTCGTTACCAGCCCTAGAATTTTGAAGATGGATTCGGGGTCCATATTCAGCATCTCTAAGGATAGTCGGCTCAGTTGTGGTTCCCACTTGTATAGGGATGAAGTCTCCCTCATGCATCTCCTGAGATGAACCTGGGAATGTGCCTGCAGAGACAGTAGGGTTAGAAAATAAGGATCCTTGAGGATCCTGAGCAACTCGGAAGCGGCTCCGATATTGTTGGAATGGCTGAGATGAAGTTCCCTGTAGCGTCTGAGTAGTAGGTGCTGCTGACTGCTGACTCCAAGGCTCATGAAGGTTCGTCGTCGCAAACCGCTGTGGTTGAGATATAGGTTGTTGTATCGAGACTGTCGGCACCTGATGGCTTAAAAACCCGGCTGGTTGCTGACTCGAGCATCTCGGCGGCTGCTGACGTCCATATCCACTGTAGTAAGATTATGGGGGCTGCTCGGAGTAGAATCCAGAGTATTCCAGATCTATCACCCTGGAAGTCTTCTGATGTTGAGAGCCTGAGAATCCTGCAGTAGTAGCTGTTGTAATACCTGACTTTGGAGCAGTAGAGGGATTTACTTTCTGTTTCGGCTGCTCCGATATTTCCGGATAGTTGAACCCGAATGATTTTGGCATCAAAGGGCTGATTTCCTCTACTGGTTTCTTTGATTTCTTCAATTCCATGATCTCCTTCATAATTTTCTCGTTGGTTTTGGTTTGTTCATCCGCATGAGCCTTCATTTGCCTGATCAAAACATAGAGATCGTTATTAGAAATAGCAGAGTCAGTGGACGTACCTTGAGATCCAGTAAAAGTGGGGTATTCCCCTTTTTTAGCATCGGTATCAGTCACTTTCTTCGTCATTGGGGGGAGACCAGTGCTGACAGTGGGCTTAGAGGATGAAATAGACTTTGAGGTAAATTTTGGTTGGCTTGACATTTTCAAGAGTCGGTTATGGGAAGAAGATCAAGGCTCTTAATCGAATTCAAACACCGTTTGCCCCACGGTGGGCGCCAAATTGTTTTGGTCAAAAACTGCCTAAGCAATTAGTTGATCAAACTTTGTAAGTGAGGTAGAGTGTTTGATGAAATTAGCAAGAAAAATGCAAGTTTGAGTGTTGACACGAGGATGTAATGAGGGAAAATCCAGGAATCCTTGAGTATCCTCCAAGAGCCTAGCAAAAAACCTCGGGGGCCGGTTCAAAGTACCTGCCTCCTAAAACTTTTATATGATGAAAGTATTTAGTAAAAGTGAAATGAGCTCGTATTCTAAGTGTTACAGAGAGTTCTGATCGTAAAAAAGGTGTGTGTGTGTGCGTTCCCCCCTGAATGAATGACCTAGAGCTCGTTTAAATAGTCAAAAATACATTAACTAACTAGGCTAAAAACTAGGGATTGAGTCTTCAAGTCTTTGTGAGCGTTGGAGTCAGTTACAACACGTCCCATAAAGCCTTGACCGAGTCTTTAGCCATCATTTAGACGTCCCTTAAAACATGCAATCAGTTAAGACACGTGGACAATTGTAACGGTTAATCGATAACTGTAGTTCAGGATCCTTTGAGCTTCTGGCGAGCATCCTGAAATAATATAACCAACTGTCCTATATTTTAGGGATTCTCCCAACTAAGCCAATATGAACGTTGTGGACCACTTAGTCCACGTTCTATATCATTTTTCCGAGTCTTTAGGCTTGTCTACACGTTTCTTTGACCCTACAATTAATAAGACACATGGGAAAAACAAATGGGTTAGTTGATAACTGTAATTCAGGATGCTCGAACCTGCCAGGATCCTGAACTTACGTAAGGATATTGAACCATTTGAGCTTCCGGCCAGGATCCCGGATTATCAGCCCTAACACCAATGATTTGGCAAATCCTCTTCTCACTTCACCATCTCAATCATACCCGTGGATTGAACATTGGGGTTTCTGAAATTTGCAAAGTGTACCGGCTTGGCACCCATGGTAATAGTAGGTTTGTTCTGAAAACCAGAACCAGAGAAGCCCGAATGGTTCCTAGGGCTTCTCACAATGATCATGATTGGAGACGCCAATTTTTCTTTGTCAAAATAAAAAGTTTAACCGGTTGCAAGAACCTTCCTACCTAATGGGTCATTAGGGGTAGGAAGAGTTTCCTGAGCTACTTCAATTTTGTAAATTTTTTACTTATTTTACTGATTTGCTTGATTCTCGTATTTGCAGCTCCCAAATTTGAAGCATTGATCAAACCTGCCCGAGATTCTTCCAAGAAGCTCCAAGAACTCTATAGCATCCTAATTTCCGAAAGAAGCTACATTCCTGAGGGTGTAGCAAGTGCTCGGACCACCTCTCAACAATCTCAAAGCCCATCCAAGACTATGTCTACAGGTACTTGAGGGCATTTGGTTCTATTTTGTTTTAAGCTGCATTTTACCATTTCGTGAAACTGATTCCTTTTTTTCTTTGATGAAGCTCCAGGTTCGGCCTCCAACTTCTCTTCCCAAGACCTGAAGTCCCTAATTGCTAAGAAGGAAAAAACCAAAGAAACCAGTAGCAAGGCACCTCAGGATGTCTCAGCTCCCAAATTCCAGCCCCTCAGCACTCAATCCAAAACCTCCTCTGCTAAGAAGCGCAAAGTCTCTGATGCCACCATCAATGTGGACAGTTTTGATGGCCTCCCTCCTGTTACAACAACCAAAAAGTTGCCTTCTCTACAGGCTGTTGTGATCATTGTAAGTGTACATAATTAATAGAGAAGTATGTTAAAATTCGAGATAGAATACTTCCCTTGCTGATTCTGATCCACTTGATTTGATGAAGGGTAATGATAAACTAAGCCATGAGGTAATCGAGCTAGAAGGCAAGCTGGAAGCAGCCGAGCAAAAGCTTGAAGCTGCTAAACTTAAACTTGATGAAGCCCTGCTCCGAATTGAGCAGATGGGTAAAATTGCTACTAGCAAGAACCGCTATGATGAGAAGCAGCTCAAGGAGCAGGAGGTTGCTGCTGCTCAAGCCTTGAACCTGGCTGATAAGAATGCAAAGTCCTCAGCCACCATTAGTGTACTCGAGTGCATGATCGAGATGACCACTAAGGCACAGGCTGAAGGCTTCAATCCCGAGAGCTGGCCGGTTCAGGATTGGAAACAGAGCTTCGAGAGGTTGAAGGCTAAGAGGGACGAGGCTACTGGGAAGGTGTTGAGGGGCTGAGCTGGAGATCATGGTGGTGGATAAGGATGCTGGTGCTAGGAAGGACAAGGGCAAGGAGGTGGAAGCTGCAGTGGAGAAGGTCGGCGATGAAGGCAATCTTGACTAGGTCGGAGCCCACATTTTTTTTATCTGTTGGTTGGTGGTTTTCAAACAATGATGTGGTGAAACTAAGACAATGGTAGGTTAACTCATAGAAACTTGGATGGAGGGACCTTGTGTTTCAAGGCGAAGTCCAAGCTTCTCAGACAATATTTTGCTATAGTTGGCCTCAGGTGGAGGGATCTTGGGTTCCAAGACGAAGCCTGGGGTCAACTTCTTTATTTTCCTGCATGACGAACATAATCTAGTAGCATTTTGACCATCATGGTGTGTTGTTCGTATTTTGATTATGTTGCAAATTCTGAAAAACAGTTCAGTGAGGATCCTATAGGATGCTCAGTATCCTTAATTTAAAAACTTAAGATTTTACAAAACTTGCTAAAATTAACAAACCATGATGTTACCCAACATTCAGTTAGTGATAAAAACGTATAATATCTGCATTACCAATGTCACTTGTTGGAGAATCTTCCAACTGTTGAGATAGTCAAGATCCTTGAGGATCCTCAGGAATCCTTAAGATAGATTTGATGAAATCTTGATAAGTCTTGAGTACTTAGGAATGTGTCAAACAGGGGTCAAGCTCATCTTAATCTTTTAAGGCATAAGGTGCCTTATAAATCTTGGGTCTAAGCCAACTGGGGTCAAGCCCATAAACTTTTGAGATATGAATATGTCCGAACCTTAGTTAATGTGGAAACATTAAGAGCCTTTTTTAAACTGAGGTCAAGCTCAAAAACACTTGGGACTAAGCCAACTGGGGTCAAGCCCATAAACTTTTGAGACATGAATATGTCCGAACCTTAGCTAATGTGGAAACATTAAGAGCCTTTGTTAAACTGAAGTCAAGCTCAAAAACACTTGGGACTAAGCCAACTGGGGTCAAGCCCATAAAACTTGAGAGACACAAAAGTGCCTAAACCTTTGTTGACATGAAAATGCGAAAAACCTTAGGACCTTTTTGGGATGGCACATCTGCCACCCACTTTTGAGATGCACTCTATGGCCAACAATGATGAAATTATCAGCCACCCTTAGATAGACTAGTCGCACCACCTTGAACCATAGGCAACCATCGTGCGCTCATAGCGAGGTTCATGCGCTCGAGGCGATTCCCATTAGTGAACGAGAAGGTGAAAACCTCCTAAACCTTTGACTGCATTCATAATGCTTTAGACTTAGAAGAGGTGATCAACCTCTAGCTTCTGACAGGATTCTTGGAACTTCTGCAAAACACTCAAGGCTTGGTGAGGGGTGGATGTTAGCTTGGCTAAAACCCCTCTGATGCCTAAGTCAGTAACCACTTCATAAAGATAATAATATGAAATTGGAATATTAATTAACAACATACCTGAAGTTTTTGAAGCTTAAACGAGGCTCCTTTGGGAAGCTCAGAGGATCCTCAGGGGACTTACATAAAATATGACTTTAGATGAATTGCATTCCAGGCTCTGAGGAGCAGCTCACCTTCCATAGTAGCCAATCTATATGCCCCCTTTCCAGCTTCTGAATCGACTAAGTAGGGACCCTCCCACTTAGGTGCAAGTTTCCCATCAGCTGGATTGGTAGTATTCTGAAAAGCCTTTCTAAGTACCAGGTCTCCTACTTGAAACCTTCTAATCCTGAGGTTCTTGATGTAAGACCTGTCCATCCTTTGCTGGTATGCCGCCATTCTGAAATTTTCAAGATCTCTGATTTCGTCAACTATTTCAAGATCTTCAAGGAGCTTCTGATTGTTAGCTTCAGGATCCCGGTAACTTGTTCTAGCAGTCGACAACACCATTTCAGTAGGGATCACAACTTCTGAACCAAACAGCAAGGAGAATGGCGTCTGCCCAGTAGCACTTTTGGAAGTTGTTCTATCAGCCCATAACATAAACGGGAGCTCTTCAGCCCATTTTCCCTTTTTGGCTCCTAGCTTCTTCTTAAGGTTGTTGATGACGATCTTATTACTTGACTCTGCTTGGCCATCAGCTTGTGTATGCATAGGAGTTGAAGTCACCATCTTGATGCCCCATGCCTCACAAAAACCAGTTGTTCATTTACCAATAAACTGAGACCCATTGTCACATACTATTTTTGATGGAATTCCAAATCTTGTCAGGATATTCCTTCTAATGAAGGAGATCACCTCCTTCTCTCTAACTTGAACAAATGCTTCAGCTTCAATCCACTTAGAGAAATAATATGTCATTTCCAGCATAAAGACTTTTCCCCTAGGTGCTGTGGGTAGCTTGCCAACTATGTTCATACCCCACTTCATGAATGGCCATAGGGATGATATTGAGTGGAGCGGCTCAGCAGGTTGATGGAAGATGTTGCTGTGCCGTTGACACGCATCACACTTTTGAACATAAGCCATTGCATCCTTCTTCATAGTGCGGCAGTAGTATCCTGTTCTTAACACTTTGGAAAACAGTAATCTGCCCCAGCGTGATTGCCACAATCTCCCTCATGAATATCCTGGAGTACTGCATACACTTAGGGCTGTTCCAGGCATCTCAAGTATGGACCTACAAGAGATTTCTTGTATAAGATACCATTTATTATTGAATATGGGATTACCTTTGTCCGAAAAATCCTAGGATCTCGTTCTTGGGGATTTCTCCTTCTTGGATAAACTTCTTGATGGGATATGTCAAGGATCCTTGAGGATCCTGAGAATCCATCACCTCTTGATCTTTATCTGATGTGACATCATTAACCTCCAGTTCTTCAATTTCCAGGGTTAGAATGTGAGTTATGGGAATCTTGACATCTTCTGGAATCCTTAGAGACGATGCTAAGTTTGCCAAAGCATCAGCTTCTGCATTCTCCTCTCTAGGCACCTGTGATATGTTGCAATTTTCAAAAGATAATGTTAATTTTTTGACAAGGTCTAGATATTTGGTTAGTCTTTCGGCTTTCACTGCATAGGATCCATTAAACTGGTTAGTTAATAATAAGGAATCAATAAAAACTTGAATGTGTTGGATACCCATATCTTTAGCAAGTTGTAATCCTGCAATTAAAGCCTCATACTCGGCTTCATTATTAGTAGCCTTAAATTCATAATGTATAGATAGAGGTATAATGTCCCCCTGTGGCGATTTTAGCAGTGCACCCAATCTTGTTTCTCTGAAGTTAGAGGCTCCATCTGTGTATAATATCCAACTGCCTGAAGTTTCCTGAAGCTGCTTGACCTCTAGTTCAACTTCCGGTAGTACGTCATTGCTGAAATCAGCCACAAAGTCCGCAAGAGCTTGAGACTTTATTGTTGTTCTTGGTTCATATATGATGTCATAGGCACTTATTTTAACTGCCCGTTTCGCCATTCTTCCTGACATTTCTGGCTTTCTCAAGACACACTTAATAGGATAGTTAGTTTTCACATAAATAACATGAGTTTCGAAGTAATGCCTTAACTTTTGAGAAGCCATAACAAGGGCTAAAATTAATTTTTCTAAGTAAGAATACCTGGTCTTAGCATCTAATAATTTTTTTCTTACATAGTATACCGGATGCTGTTGTCCTTCATGGTCTTTAATGAGTAAAACACTTGTCGAGCTGCCCGAAACTGCTAAGTATAGAGAGAGCGGGTCCCCTTTGACTAGCTACCCCATTCGAACTTCTTGTTCTTCCTCAATATATCATTGAATTCTTTGCTTTTTTTCAGAAGATCTTGATATAAATCTGTTAAGTGCTGCTATTCTTACAATCAATTTTTGAACTTCTTTAACATTTGTTGGCGACTTCAAGTTTATGATTGCTTGGATTTTCTTAGGGCTGGCTTCTATTCCTCTTTCAGTAACCGTATAGCCTAAGAACTTACCGGCTCTCACACCAAAATGGCATTTGGAAGGATTTAGCTTCATGTTGAACCGGTCCAGGATATCAAAAGTAGCTTCGAGGTCCCTAGGATGATCCTTAGCTTTCTTGGATTTCACCACCATATCATCAATGTATACCTCCATGGTATCCCCCAGTTGGTCTTTGAACATCATATTGACAAGCCTCTGGTATGTGACACCTGCATTTCGTAAACCAAATGGCATAGCAATATAACAATAAATACTTGTGGGTGTCATGAAGGTTGTGTCTTCTTGGTCTGATGGATCCATTTGAATCTGTTGGAAGCCTGAAGATGCATCTATAAAAGTTAGCATCTTATGCCCATCAGTTGCATCCACCATTGAACTGATGTGTGGTAAGGAGAATGGATCCTTGAGACAGGCCTTATTCAGGTCCATGTAATCCACACACACTCTCCACTTGCCATTCTTCTTCTGGACTACCACCACATTAGCCAGCCATCGAGGATATTTAACTTCCCTGATCATCTTTGACTTGAGCAGCCTATCAACTTGCTCTTGGATTATGATGCTTCTCTCAGGAGCAAACTTTCTTCTTTTTTGATGTATGGTCCTGAAAGATTCATCTATACCAAGTTTATGAGTAATAATATCTTTAGATATAGCTGTCTGTAGGATCGTTATTAGTTATGATTAAACTAAAACAATAACCCTCTACTTGTAAATATAACCCTGCGGAATTAAGTTATACTTCACTTTACTCTAGCGGATTTAGTTCTCTTGTATTAGGTAGTCTTTGATTTGCATAAGTATAGTAACAACGAAGTAATATATACTCGGCACTATTTTCATTAACTCAAAGTTACACTATTACTAGGTGATCGAGAACCGTGTGTAAAACTAAGAGCTAACTATGCTATATATAGTGCAGATGAGATCAATGACAACCATTGATCTCAACCGATCTAATCTAAACTGTTTAATACAAAGTCAAATACAAACTACCAAAAGCATAAACTTCGACAATTGGAATAACTTGCGTGTGATCAGCATCATACTACTTTTGGAGAGCGGCTTGGGTAGATTTAGAAGCAAACGAGAAGCTTTTGCAGGATTAGACTTGCTGAAAAGACATCTCAGGAAAAGTCCGGTTGAACTCATTATCTGGTGGATAATCAAGTTCACCCGGAATATTCGCTAGCTGACAAAATTGCTTCTTCCGCTTGAACTCCCAGTTCTGTTTGAAGTTGAGAATTCCGCTTCAACTTCAACTTTAGTCGGAACTTAACAAAACAGGATTTTAGCCGGAAATCTCCTAAGCGAAATATTCCTTACAATCTCCCCCTAAGCTGATGCTGTCAAATTATCCTTTACTTCAAAGTTTGTCTTTAAAAATTGACTTGTACCCAAAAATTCTTCTCCTGAACCTACTTGTCTGAGGTTCTAATGTTGGCATCCAGACTTTGAGAAATCTCCTTTGAGTTGGTTTTGGTCACCGTCACATATCTGAACGATTCCCAATCTTTTTCATTCCATTCAGACAGTACTGAAATGGATTCATGAGCAGTGAAGGCGCCATCAGTTCTGTGCACATAAAACAACTTCTCTTCTTCTTCCCAAATAATAAATTTGATCTCACTAACATGTGCTCAGCTCTTGAAGGACTTAGAATTTCTGTGCTGAAATGGATTCATGAGCAGTTGTTTCATTGAGAAGCCTTAACATGTGCTCAGCTCTTGAAGGACTTAGAATTTCTCTAAGTTTCAGAATGATGTCAGTCATTTGTAGTCCAAAAAGATGTGAGGTAGCCTTGTGAGCATTCACGACTTTTGTTGTGCCATTTTCCAATTGAAAGGAGAAGTCAAAGTTTTCTTCCTCTTTTTCAGTTTCCTCTCTTCATCGGAATCACTTGCTGATTCTTCCACAATAGGTGCTTTTCCTTTTCCAGTGGATGAAGAGGGGCCAGGTTGAACTTCAGTAGGTTTGGCAGGAGGGGTAGGAGCATTGGCTGATGGTTCTCTGATGGTGAGTGGAGGTAGGGAAGTTTGGGATGGTGGTTTAATGGCTTCTGGTGTAGGGCTTGAAGGTGGAGTAGGTGGGAAAGTATCAGAAAAATCAATGGTAGGTGGAGGCTTCTTCTTAAGATGGACAATGGATGTAAAATTGTCTGTTCTGTATTTAGGGTTGGAAAGTTTGGTGGCTACCTTTTTAGAGATTGAAGGAGGCTTGTAGGGTATGATGGTAAATGACTGTGGTAATGATGGAACTGTTGTAGACATGGGGTTTGGGTTGTAGATGAAAAAAGGTGGGGGTTGTACATCTGCATCATCATCAAGCTTAGTTTTAACATTTAAATTAGATGATGTATCTGAAGTGAACTCTGAGAGTGCAGGCATCACTAGCTTTAGATTCACAGCAGCAGTATCTCCTTTGAGCTCATGAAAAATTTTGTCAATCAAGTTGTAAAGTTCCCTGACTTTTAACTGAGCTACTTCTTCTTCTGTTTTCAAATTTCTAACCACAAGAACCCTTTTTATCCTTTTCAACAGCAGGTAATTCTCATCATTCCTTATCAGTTTGGTAGGCATCTGAGAGGCGATTGATATCAGCCTTTGCCTTTCAGCCTCAGTTATTGCTTCCAGGTTGTAGTCCTTCATTCTCTAATTAAAAGACCTTGTCTTAGCTTCTTCCAGCAAACTTTCAACAACCTCAATCTCTGAATACAAATAAATTTCCTCTTGAAGTTCATAGGCTAGCCTCTCATCTTCTACTACCTTTCTAGCATCTTCCACCATTTTCTGCACAGCTTCAGCTTCGGGAGTTTGAACAACCTGCTGAAAGCTTCTAAGAGTTTCGGTTTGAGCAGGTTCTTCAGCATGAACTGGCTCGGTACTCCCCATAGCTATTAAAGTTTCAGCTACTTCTTCAGCCACTTGTTCTTCCGGTTGAACCTCAGATGGGTGATCCGACCGGAAGATTGAATGACCAGGGCCATAGATTGGATTAGGAGAATATTCATCAATTTGAATAATTTCCACCTGAGTTTCCGGTTGAACTACCAGTTGAGCTTCCGCTTGAACTTCCGGTTGATCTTCCGTTGAATAAAGTTAGGACCTTCAGTCACCACCTGAGGTTGGGTGACTTCAGTCTCTTTATCTGTTAATTCCAAGACTTCTGTTCCTTCTTCTTCACCAATGAGATTCTTATCACCTCCTTCAGATAGAGAAGAAACTACAACAGTTGCAGTGCTTTCTTCAATATCATTTACTGCCTTGCTGGTGGAGGCCGTGTTCCTCTCCCCTTGATTACTGGCTCTTTCAGCCGGAAAGATTACATCATTTAATAATCTTGTGATCATATTGATGTGCTTAGGGAGAGCACCGACAATCAGCATTGAAAATTGTACAAGCTCAGTGAGGTTGGGGTCTTCAAATGGAGATATAACAATCAGTTGACTGCTCTTCATATTTACCCAACTTTCTTCCACTATGAAGGGGTTAATGCCAAGCTTCCTGCAGGCTGTGGCTCGAACTTCAGCCGGTATTCTGTCAGTTTCTTCAATTTCGATTATAGCAGATGTTGAAGTCATCTTCTCCCCCAATTTGACAGTATCAGCTACAATAGCTTCATTAGCTTCTGTGTTTGGGTTTGAAGGACCTGCCTCAGCTTCAGTGGGAGCAGCCTTGACCAATGTAGCAATAGTTGAATTTAATTGATCATACTGTGCTTGGAGATTTAGGTACAGAGTCGTCAATTCAGGTAGTGTATAGCTGTCCTCAACTGGCTTTTTACTAGTATCCCTGGACAAAACCAAGTTATCAATCCGAGATTGATCAACTTTGGTACCCATGGCTTCTTGGCACCCGGGATTCTCTTCAACTGGCTCAACAACCCTTGGTTCCAATAAAGGACCCATGGGGTGCTGATTTAGAGAAGATTGCCACAGATTGGGTCTTATTGATGATACTGCTAGCACCAAGATCCAGTGGGGATCTGAAAGTGCGTGAGCGTGCGGATCTTCTACTTAGTCGTAACGAAATCAATATAAACGAATAGAACACAGAGAGTAAATACAAATCTGACTTGTATTAACCACAGAGAGTTTACACAAAGACACTCAGGAGATATGACATGAATCCCTACTGAATTCTACACAAGACAACATATTTATAGTGCTGAAATACGACCGGCCGAACCTGAGGTTCGGCCACACGTTCGGCCATGTCCGAACTTCAGGTTCGGCCTGAGTTCGGACCTCAGCATTCTTGTGTGAATCAGTCTTGTATTCAATACTTCACATGACGATCAAGGACCATGTATCAACAAACTCCCCCTCGGCATGTGCAGTATCATCTTCTCTACTCAAACTTGTATCTTGTATCTTCAATCAAACTCTTCCTCGATCTTGACGACGAGTTTAATCTTGAATACTTGATATTGCATCGTATGTAATCTCTGTATCTATAATCTTCAGAAGACTTGAAGTTGTGATGTTCTCTTCCCACTTAGCAACCTGTCAACATATGTAATCTTGGTGCAAAACGTCTCTTCGAGACTCCAAGATAGTTTGATTTTGAAAATAGATTTTGTATTTCATGTTGATCAATCGTAAACAAATAAGAAACAAAATCTTTTTGACTTTTAGAAACTTTATATCAAAACACACCTAAAATCTTTTTGGTATTTTCTGATAAGAAAAGTAAAACAATACCGAATTAGACACTATTTTTGTCTTTTGTGAGAAAGATCACAACTTGGGATCATATTGGTCATAACATGCTGAACTACATTTCAATTTCAATTATTGCAGCACATAAGCCATGCCGATTGCAGATATAGTTTGTCCAACTTTAAACTCTGGCACAATCATACTCATAACATCTGGATATGTTAAGATATTGATTAAGCTTGCATTAACCAGTGTACCCCACACTATCAGACATACTCAGATATGCTTTGCTTATCACATTTTGTGATTTCATTTGTGATTTGAATCACATAATGATTGTAACCATGATATAGTCAACTGTGTTCCATGCAAAAATAAATAAGAACATTAAATCGTCTACCTTAAGGTCGATCTTTTGTTACGCAGATAAGGCCTCAGATTTAACAAAATAAGAAAATAAAACAAGTTGAAGTTGTATAACTCAACAACAATCAGGTCGGTACTCCCGTACACGCAGAGAAAGTCCGATGAGTTATACGAAACACCAAAGAAAATAAAGCAGAACGCCCAACGAACAACGATCAGGTCGGTCTTTCGACACGCAGAGAAAGTCCGATCGTTTGACAAAATAAAGAAAATCAAACAAGTTTAAATCTTTGCAAAATGAACACATGTATACACAGTGACTTCTCATTTTATTTTTCACATATCTTTTTCTTGATATATCATGAGACATGCATTAAGATGTTGTCCACTAGGTCAAGCATCAGATTTAGTGTATATCACATTTGTATACTTTCTGATTTGCCGAGCCTACCTTGCACATCGATCAAATGGTCTTATGGCTTTTTCATCTACTTTATCCATAAGTCAGACACTGTCAGCCAATGTACCATCATTTCCCAATCATGTTGGATACAATTTCTCATTTTTCAATGTTTTTGGCTTTTTACATTTTTCAATGTTTTTGTCTTTTTCAAATTTCTCCCCCTAAAAATGACAACTCTATTTATAGATTTTCATTTTTACGAGTTGAAAAACAAAACGCTATTTTTGTATTTTTGCAAAAACAAACTCCCCATCAGAATGAGACGAAGTGAAAAACAAGAAAAATTGATCAACCAACAAGAATACTAGCATTGTAGCCTTTTTGAAAAACAAAAATTAGAACAGATATTTCACAATCAGCAATTTTCCAATCACCGAAAGGTCTTCCTGAAACACTTGCTTGACACCAAATAAAACATTAGTGGCATTGGGATCGACCCGATTCAACATCGTCGGGTCTCCCGGTGTCTTCCACAAAGTCCTTGTGGGCCATGGAAACAACTTTTGGTTTCCAAATTTGTAAAAGTTTTAATTTTTGATCGGAACCTGAATCAGATTCAACCGACGTACTTGATTTAGACCAAGACGATTTACGAGTTGACTTAAGCTTTGGGGACCATGGTTCATAAAAAAATTGACCTTTGTTATCAACATATTTGGCAGTTTTGTGGATATATGCAGTCGTCGGACACTCAGCAGCGAGATGTCCCGGTTGACGACATACATAACAAATTCTTTCTCTAAAATTGTGTGAAAGATGTTTTGAGTTTTGAAAATCAGATGAATGTTCAGAATAAAAGTTATCAAAGAAACCATCAGACGAATCATACCTAGGAGATGGACTCCTTGAAGATGATGATCTTCCAGAATAATAAGTAAATTCCTTCGGAGATGGTTATTTCTTTGCAACTTTAGCATTAACGGCCTTGTCAACTTTCACTGGTTTCTTTGCAACAACCGGAACTTCTTTCATAACAAAACCTAAGCCTTTGTGCTTGGAACCTGAAACCTTTGAAGAACTTGAAGAAGAACTTGAAGCTTCTCTTGACTTAGCATCACTAGTGAATTTGGCTTTGATATCCCTCAGCTAGTTCTTTTCAATCAAAACTTTCTCTTCGTCGGTTGCAGATGAAGAACTGGAAGCAACCTTATCAAATACTTTCTCATTTTCCAGCAAAACAGACTTTGACACAAATTTGGGAGCTACACCCAAAGGCTTCTCCTTCCTTTTAGATTTGGACTTGTTCTTCTTGGATGGAGTGGCAAACTTGGAATAATCAAGCAAGTCATCCTTTGGATCAATCTGAGCAGCAGTAACTTCAATTAAATCTACTGGTTGAGGTACCGAGTGAACATCATTCTGCTTAGAACTTTCTGAACTCTGATCCTGCTTGTATAAGAAATTAAGCAATGTTGGTGACAAATTGCAATTCTTAACTTGTCGTTTCAACTCCAAAATCTTCAATTTCAAGTCATTAATTTTCTGTTGACCTTCAAACACTTCTTGTTGTGACTTGATGAACTTTGCATTGAGATCATCATATTCATAAGTCTGTAACTTTCTGATCTCACACTCTGCAAACAGTTCTTGAAGAACACTTTCTCTCTTTTGTTCATAGATCTCAACATCTTTAGTCAATACTTCATTCTTGTCCCGGTACAAAACATTCTCATCTTGAAGCATAGAAATCTTATTTTGCAATTTTTCAACAGGAACAGCAGTTGTAGCAATAAGAGCAGTAGCCTCTTCATATTTTTGTTGAACCGGATAACTCTTCTCAAACAGATTCTCAAAATCTTGAGCTGCATCGAATGCTTCAGCTTTTGCCTTCTCACACTCTTCAGCCAATCGAGCCTTTTCCTTCAAAACATCTTCATGAATATGAACCAACTCATAATACTTCTTTTGAAAATCTTCCACCTCTTTCTTGAGAACCACAATTTCTTCAGTTGATAATTGACAATCTTGTTCAAACCTTGCAATTTTCTTGAGCAACTTCTCACATTTATAACAGGTAAATTCATCATCCTTTAAATTCTCAGAAGACTTAGGTAATTCTTCTTGAATCAAAGATATACTTGAAGAAGTATCAGATTCTGTTAAAAAGCTTTCATCATCAGCATGTTGAGCAGTTAAAGCAATTGAGATTGGAGTATGATTCTTTCTAACTTCAGAATCTGCATTCCAGGCAAATCCATCTGGATGCATAAATGTATTGGTCCAATCATGAGCAAGAGTAGCAGATTTCTGATCAACCTTTTCAGCTTCATTGGATGGATGAAAAACTAAATGTGCATGCTGACCAGTCTTCAATTTACTTTCTGTAGAACTTGGACATTCTCGAGCAAAGTGACCATAAACTGAGCACTTAAAACATTTCACCTTAGATTTGTCCAATCCAATCTTTTCTTCCTGATTAAGTCTCTTCTTACCAGTTCTATTGAAAAATTTCTTCGTTCTACGAACCAGCATAGCATATTGCCAATTTAGATCCATTTCCTCCAAATGATCATAATCAATCTGATCGTAATCTTCATTTGCTAACTCAGCATTACTCACAGCACCAGTTATAACACCAAAGTATGAAGATACCAATGCAGACATCAACGCATTATAATCATCGACAGTTTGAACAGACAATGCACTTTGAGTCGAAGAACTAGGAATTGACACAGTACAACCAGCAGATGAATAACTTGGAGTGTCAGATTTACCTGCCAGAAATGCTGTAGGGGGTGCATAACTAAGAATATTAGACTTCCCAGCATTCATTGTAGAATCATTTTCAAAATCAATTTTGTTCAAAATCAATTTTGTTTTGATTCCAAAATTCATCATAAGTAAAGTTATCTAGGAAGGCTTAGAAGATCTGAGGTAACCAGTTATCTCAGATGAGCAAACTACCCGATAAAACTTAAAGTTACCACGGGAGACTTTATCTCGGAAGCACAAATTTATCTGGGATAGTGGATGTGCCCGAGATAACTCAAGTTACCTCGGTAAGGTGAGTTATCTCGGACAACTTGACTTCTTCCACGTGTCTCTGACCTATCTGATTCATCTTCAGAGACACAGCCTGCTCTTTGTCTGACAAGATGCTGACACTTTATCTTCTAGACTAGTTTATTATTATTCTAGTTTATGTATCTTATTTCGACGATCAAGATGATCGTTAGAGAAATCAAGGGATCTCCTTGATCTCTTAGGCACTATATGTAGTCACTTGTAATCTTTTATTCCAAGTGTGTATAAATCACTCATGTATGTTCTTCAAATCATGAAGTACTAATATAGTGCCGAGTTATATTCATATCATTGTTAAACTTGATTCGTAATCGATTTCATCTTGTGTGACACCCGGTAAAAAAATGAGGCAACTTTCGGACAGACACAAACATAAACAATTATTTATTTCAAACGTACATGCATTCATACATCTAATAGGATCATTTGATGTGTCATAGAGTTCACGAACATTCACACATGAGTCGAGTCGGTCCTGCACTTTGGTTAACAAAAATTAACAAAAGATAAACGAACGAACATGAATTGTACAAATCATAAAGTTTAGGATTTTATGTGGCCTCGTATGTAAATAAGTTCATGTAACTTAGTCTTCATGTGAATTTAGGTGTACCGGAATTACATGGGTTACGTTATGTGATAACTTGTTATGAAACCGATCATTTACGTAAACATTAAATTGTAGAACACGGTTCATGCAAGCAAAAGAACTCGGTAAAAAGAAATTGTATACTTGGAGGTCTTTGCCAAAAAAATTTAGGATTGCGAGGGGTTAGTGTAACTTAGCATTATTAAAAATCAAATGCCCAAAATATCCTCTTCATATACGTACAATCTGCCTCCTCCCTCTCATGTTCGTGAACTGCTTTCCCACTCTCTTCCCTGATCATCGCAACTCCCCTCTCCTATTATTCGAAAATCAGCCTCCTCCTAGCCATTCCACACAAAATTCGAAGGTCATAGAGGCTGCCAAGGTTGCTGTAACTAAACCAAAAGGTGGCAAGACTATTTTAATCAAGGAGAAATCAAAATCAAGTTGTCTGAAGGTAGCCTATCTCTTCTCATGTTCATTCTCCTCGAAAACCCTAATGGGGTTGTTGTAACTACTTGATTTCATGTGTCCTTGGTACTTGATAAGTCTTGCATTGTTGATAATTTGGAAGTCTGTGTAATTAGTAGGGGTAAACCGAATTATAAGCATGAAAAGGGTCTAAACCCTAATTCGAAATTATGGAAAAAAAGTGGTTAGGTGGACTGTGAATTCTTACTAGGGATAAAGAACCATTACACTATGACATGATAGGGGATTATAAGGTTTACATGTATAAACTTTATGAAATTGATGAAGCTTACATAAATCTAAAACTCTAGCATTACTATTATCACTTTTGCCCATAATTTCTTGCTATGTGATATGTATGATAATCTTTGATGCATGCCATGTATATATAAGTTATCAATAATCTGAGTTATTAGTGTTGCAATTTACATTGATGCTAATCATTGTTCTTGGACTAATCTTATGACATTTGATTTTGCATGTTTATTAGAAATCCAAGTTGGGTCGAACCATAGACTTCTTAAGTTCTTGATGAATGTTTTCATGCTACATGTACTAGTTTTGTTAGTAATGATTATGATGTTAATTACAGTTGTACATGCTCATTATATGTTAAATTACCTGCTATGTGAGGGCATTAGTTGCTGTTAGGAATGCATACTTGTGCAAATATAAGAGCTTCATTGATATATGCATGAACTTAGGGGCTTAAGCTAACCAAAATTGTATTTCATGAAGTCCTACAGTTGTGTTGATAATTGGAATGGTTAAAGATCTGATTTTGACCTGTTTTGTTGTTGATATGAGTATTAGCAGGGGTCGGGTATGGCCTGGTGGGTTTTAGAACTCATAAAAAATATTAAAGTTAAATTTTATGCAAATTTATATAAAACCCATTTTTGGACTGCTTGTTGTCAGAATTTTGGGTCAACTTTGAGAGGTCATAACTCACTCATTTCTTAACGAGATGGGGTGATTTTTTTCCAGTATTTAACTCTATTTTGTTAGCTTGAAATCCAAGTGGTAGCACTCAAATTAACTGAGGTTTCGACCACCGTTCCGCTTCTGCAAAAACAGTGTGCAGCAGCCCCAAATTTTCTGAGTTATGGTTATAAAATAAATGGTTTGGGCTATCTAAGATATTGGCATGATTATGATTTGTGGTATGAATGATATAAATATAGTTGGGCTGTTGTGGTTAAAATATGGAACTCTAATTGGATGTCAAAAGCTTTGAACTTGATAGTCTTATGAAACGGTTTGGATAAATGTGAATTGTGGTAATTTTCGGTTGGGTTAGCTTTATGTAATGGGTCAAGCAATTGGATAATCTTAGAAGCTTGGTTGGTGAAGTTAAATTATCTTGGTATGCTTATGTGACCAATTTGTTGAATTATGAAACTCTTATATGTAACTTAGATAATCCATAATTTCACATAGGATATGTGTTATGCATAAAATATGTTATACGTGTTGAGAAGCTATCTTGTGATCACGTGTGTTGATGTTATATAGCAATTAAGGTGTGTGCTAGAAAACGTGCAATATGTGCCAACTTATTATATTTAGTGACTTGTTACTCATAGAAACTTTTCCTCTATTTGAAAGTTTAATCAAACCATCAAAATTAACTGTTAATGGATCACTAACGTGTCATCGTGTTCGGTTCGAGTCAGTTGTGTCATTCTCGCACTGTAGTCTCACATGGTTGTAACATATAAGTGATTCATAGGATAGTCACCAGTTCATTTGACTTGTATTATTTCAAGTCTTGCCGAGCACCCGAAGGTGAGTTCTCTAACATTTTTCTCTCTAAGTATCTTCTTGAGAGAGAAAAGCATGCTATAAACATTTTGGGTAATATAATTGTATATCTGATCACGTATGTGCAAACATAACACATATTTGAATTCCTTACATTTTTGGACCGTTAGTTTATGAGAAAGCGAGGTTATATTGAGTAGTATTACTAGGTTTGACAAACCCCACCCGCGTTAGTCGCTCTAACTCGACGGGATGTCGAATGGGTGTAACCTAGCCTAGACAGTATCATCATCATAAGTGTTAGACGTTGATTGAAAGGAAATACAAACACAAACAGTCATGCTTCGGTTGCGAACCACATAGTGATAGCAATTTTGGCCTGGCTTGCTACAAGTACAATTATGATTACACTGGTTCAAACATTGGTATAAACATTGCTACAAACATTTATTTTACATTGTGTATTTATGAACTCACTAGCCTTTGCGCTGACCCACATAGCATGTCTTCACATGTTTCTAGGTCCGAAGCACGATTAGGATGCATGCATTACAATGGGTCTACAACACACTTTTAAAACCTCATTGGTTTATTTTTATTTGGTTTGAGCGCGTGTTTTGTGTAGCACATTTACCTACGTTTTATGCTTCCGCATTTACTTAAATTGTTTTCGGTGTATTTTAAATTGCATGGTTGTATGGTTTGGTATGGATAAAGACTCAGATCCTGGTTTGTCACATGCCTCGCGGTAATACTCCGCAGGTGGAATTTGAGGGTGTGACAGATTACATTACCAAAACAGAGTAAAAGGCATAACTTGTTTCCGCCTGGTTAACCTTACGTAAAATCTTGTAATTGGTTAAAATATGTAACTAGATTTCGATCCTACAACAAATGTTGAGATTTGAAAAGTATGACTATCCAAATGATGTTTTGTGACGAAATATCCAAATGCGTTAGTGTTGACTATGCACCAAGAAAAATACAGGTCCTAATGATAAATGTCATTTCATGCAAGCAGCGGTTAAACACCTGAGAATTCATGAGTATAAAAGGACAACATAAAGTTTGTGAGTTCACAGGTTTAAAGTAAAGGATTCATGTAAGTCAAGTTTTGGACAGTTCGATGTTGAAAGACTTGTGCAAGTCAGGTTTTGCACTGTTTACTGTTGAAAGGCTCGTGCAAGTCAGGTTATGCACGGTTTAGTTTAGTGTTGAAAGGCTTGTGCAAGTCAGATTATGCACTGTTTAAGGTTTGAAGGCTCGTGCAAGTCATGTTATGCACGGTTTAATGAAATTAACTCTAGGTTACCATGTTGTAATGATCTCACATGAACCTTGAATTCAAACACTAGCTGATTACCCACTCTTGGAATTCTATCCCAAGAATACCAAATGGACGTGAATAACTGACATGTACCCTGTGACTATAACCATGGAGTCAGGATTGGTGCGACCAATCAGGACAGGGGCATCAACCCAAATAGATCTATTCACTAGTAATCGTTTCGTACAGAACTAATCGAACTCAACTAATAGTGAGAATTTTTGACAGCACATTATGTAACGAGTTGTACTCTTGTTTGGGATAAGGAAAAGAATATCTAATCATTATTTTTGTACAGTTAACCATAATGTCAAGTAAAAGTTTGTTTGTTTCATGGATTATCCCCCAAGATATTTAAAACAACTTAAAAAGAAAGGGGCCTTGAAAACTTACTGAATATAACATGAATTCAGTATGTCATACATGCATTGCATATATCAGGAAACATTTTTAATGAATTCTCCCCTATATGATCAAACAGTAAATAAAAAAGGGGTCGTGAGACTCGCATGTACAAGGTGAAGTGTAGTAATTTCAAGTAAGTACTTCGAGCCGAAGCAACGTCCTAATAGTAAATAATAAGAAAGTTTCAATGGTCTTGGTTCATTTGAGTAACGTTAAGTCATCCAAGTGATGTCGGTCAAGTCTTGACGTATTATTCTCGTTTGTATTCATTGGAAAACACAAATTAAATATTTAGTGTACAAATAAATATTCAAGTTAAAGATTATATTTATAGCCAAATAAATATGCACAAGTATAGAATAATCAAAATCAACTAATTACTCAAGTTATAGAATACATTGATGTATTCAATCTAGTTTTCGAATATTGTGATAATAAAACATCTTATTATTTAAGTTTATATTTATAATTATAATCAAATAGTCAGATATAAGTCATGGACGTTATTTATGCAAAAATAACTATGTGAAACTTATAATCATAATAATAATCAGGTCTTGAATATTTGAAGTTTTTGACTAAGAAGTCCGCTAAGAGTAAATCCAAGCGGACATGTTATTTGTTCTTAGTTCATGATTTTGTCTTAGCGGACATGGGGTTTGTTCTTAGCATACATGATTTGACTTAGCGTACACGATTTGTCTTAGCGGACATGATTGTTTGCTCTTAGCGTACATGATTTGTCTTAGCGGACATGATTGTTTGCTCTGGGCGTACATGATTTTGTCCTAGCGGACATGATTGTTTGCTCTTAGCGTACATGATTTGTCTTAGTGACATGATTGTTTTCTCTTAGCGTACATGATTTTGTCTTAGCAGACATGATTTCCTAGTGGAGATGTTATTTGTTCTTAGCGTACATGATTTGATACTTAGTAGAATTTCGCAGATTTCTACAATTTGGGTTTATGACACCTTGGGTATTCAAGTTTTTCAAGTAAATGTTTATAAAGATTTCTTTAGACATTTTAAGGACTAATAATGTTAATTCGTTGGTTTGACTTCGTTTTACCAAAATTAGGATTTCTTGTTGCGTAGAACACCGTTTTGATCCCGGTTTCGTCCCTAGGCAACGTCTTCTAATTCGGTTACTATGGTTCATCATAGATTTCAAAAGAATCTGACGTCTTACCTTCCAAATCAGATCTGATTAGTTTCTAAAATTAGCAATATATTTAGATTTAAAACTTGTTTAATCACATAAAAGTGAAGATCAATGTAGGGAGGAATTCATAGTTTTGTTTAGCTTGTTTGTATAGTTTAGTTTCATTTGTAATGATGTCTTTTGTTAGGCTAGCGAAACTACCGAGCGAAACTGTAGTTTCGCTCGGTACCTAGTTTAGACTGTCTCAGTGACAGTTTCGCTTGGCCAGCGAAACTGTTCACTGGACAGTATATATATGCCGCCTATGTGCAGCCTTTTGGAACTTTTGCAACATTGGTGAACCCTAATACAAGAAATCGTTTATTGGTGAGTTTTGGTGACGGCTAGGAGCATTTCTTACTATTATTGTAGCTTGTAATCATCTCTTATCAATCTTTGGTTCATGTTGTGATTGTTCAATGCTAGAAAACCATTTTAGCTATTGAGAATCATCTATTGTTGTTATTTCTTTGGTTTTCTTCTCAAAACACCTTCATTTGCACTGATAAAGATCAGTGAGGACCAACAATATGGTATCAGAGCCTTTGTGCTCTTGATTTTGGTGTTTTTGAGTGTTTTTGGGTAAAACTTTGAAAAATCTATTTGATTCTGAAATCTGATTGTTTTGGACTAGAAATTGATTGAATATTGTGTGTTTTGATATCCTGAAGACTAAGCAATCAACCGATCATTACTCTATAGTGATTTGGGTTGATTTCTGATCATTTCTTCTTCAAAAAGAGGGTTTTCTGTTCTGGGCGAAACTGCTGATTATTCAGCGAAACTGTGCCTTCAAACAGCAAAACTATTAAGCGATTTTGCAGTTTCGCCGTATTATTACCGAGCGAAACTATCATCACCGAGCGAAACTATTCTTTCGCCGAAAATCGAGAAGCGAAACTATTGTCATTTTTCTTGAACGAAAGTTCAAACCAGTTTCCAGCGAAACTAGCTAGCGAAACTGTGTGTCATCGGGTATTTCCGAGCGAAAGTACTGCCCGTGCATACAGCGAAACTAGTTGGCGAAATTGCTGACTGGATTCAGTGTTTCCAAGCGAAACTGCTGGTGAAATTATAAATTCCAGCGAAATTGTTCAGGATTTCCGAGCGAAATTACTGGGCGAAACTAAGACTCTCAGCGAAACTAATTAAATTTTATTGTTCTTTGTTTGCTCGTGTCTTTGTTATTTCAGGCTGATTTAAGATGGCATCAGGTACAAATGCTGCTGATACTGAAAGCATTGCTCCAAACCGACCACCAAGGCTGATCAATGGAGACAATTTTGAAGATTGGAAAGGATGTCTGAAATCGTTTTTTCTGTACACCGATTACAATCAATGGTTGTCGATTGTCAACGGACCTCACGTTCCAACAACTACTACTAGTGAAGTAACACAGATCAACAATAATCCGTCTTCCTTTTCTGAAAAGGACTTGAAACTCATTGATCGTGATCAAAAGGCTCTTGGTGCTCTTTCTCTATGCCTGTCACAAGAAATCTACAATCATTTTGCTGAGCACACTGATGCAAAAAGTCTGTTTGACGCTCTCTGTGAGTTTTATGATGGCAATGAAGACCTGGTGAAGGACAAGGAAGCACAAGCCACTAAAGAATTCAATTCTTTCACAAGCATGAAGAATGAAAAGCTAGTTGATTTGACAAACCGCTTCCTAACTGTATCAAGCAATCTGAAGAAATATGATGCGAAACTCACTAGCTCTGATACCATATTGTTGGTCCTCACTGATCTTTATCAGTGCAAATGAAGGTGTTTTGAGAAGAAAACCAAAGAAATAACAACAATAGATGATTCTCAATAGCTAAAATGGTTTTCTAGCATTGAACAATCACAACATGAACCAAAGATTGATAAGAGATGATTACAAGCTACAATAATAGTAAGAAATGCTCCTAGCCGTCACCAAAACTCACCAATAAACTATTTCTTGTATTAGGGTTCACCAATGTTGCAAAAGTTCCAAAAGGCTGCACATAGGCGGCATATATATACTGTCCAGTGAACAGTTTCGCTGGCCAAGCGAAACTGTCACTGAGACAGTCTAAACTAGGTACCGAGCGAAACTACAGTTTCGCTCGGTAGTTTCGCTAGCCTACCAAAAGACATCATTACAAATGAAACTAAACTATACAAACAAGCTAAACAAAACTATGAATTCCTCCCTACATTGATCTTCAATATTCCCCCTAGGGAGGGATTCAGCCTCTTGATCTTCATTTGTCAGCTCTGGCTTCAGTCTGGTTCGGTTCCTTGTTCAGATCTGTTTCCCCCAAAACATTGGACACTTCAGCTACGGGGATTTCAGTCTCTGGTTCCCCCAAAACGGTTGGCATGTCAGCAACGGGGACTTCAGTCTCTGGTTCCTCCAGAACAACTGGTTCATCAGCAACCGGAACCTCAGCAGGCTTCACAACCTTTTCAGAAGATTCTCCACCCGAGTGGAGCATTCAGGTTCGCATGCTGAAGCAAGAAAGAGGTTTCTCTGATTACAAGCTTATGGATGTGATTAACAAGCTTAAGTCTTTTGAGTTGGATGTTCAAAGGAGAGAGTACAATCAAACCATGGGTCCTACTAAAGTTTACTCTCCAAATTCTGCTTTCATCTCAGCCGTCACACCCAAAGGAGCCTTATCTCAACTTCAATCTTCACATCTTGGATCTGGTTCATCTTCAACTGCTTCCGCCACTACTCAGCAAACATCCCAGATTTCACCCGAATACATGGGATTGTTCTCATTGTTTACTAACAGTTATCAAGCTTTCGCTGCTGGAGAACTTCAAGGTTCGACTCTGACTGCTGAGGATATGTACCAAGTTGATCCAGATGATTTGGAAGAAACTGACCTAAAATGGCAAATGGCCATGTTGACTGTTCGAGCTAGAAAATTCTTCGAACGCACTGGGAGAAACACCTTCAAGAATCAAAATGGAAGAGTTGGTTTCGACAAGGCTAAGCTTAGATGCTACAACTGTAAGCAACTCGGCCACTTCAAGAGAGAATGCCCCAGTCCAATTGTTACTGAACCGACCCCTGAGCCTGCAACTCGAGTCATCCCTATCACTGACAAAGCAGAAGCCAAGCCTACCAAAGAAGTGGCTCTTCTGACAAACTTTGACTGGAGTGCGGAGGTCTCTGAAGCTGAGGAGGCCATCAATCAAGCTCTTGCAGCTCAAATCCATGAACAAATCAATGATCACACAGTTAACAGCTGTGAGAAGAAAGAAGCTGAGAAGAAGACGAATGAGAAAACAGCAAGCACACCCGCGTGCACATGTGAAAAGGCTCTTGCTGCAGAAAAGGTTATAATGGATCTTTCATATGAATCTGTTCAAGATATGTGCTCTCATCCTTGTAGAATTCGTTTGTTCGGCATCTACAAGGCCAATCGATTGTTGATCGACAACAACAACGAATTAAAAACCATGAACACCCAATTAAAGGAAAATGAAGCAAAATATTTTGTTAAATTAAATGAGGCAATGCATGAAAATGAACATTCAAAACAAAATCTTCTTGCAAAAAATGTAGAGATAAACATGCTTTCTGAAAGAGTTACATTAGCCCAATTTGAAACCTCTCAACTTCAGACTAAGTTAGATAGATGGATCGTTTCTCAAATGAAAGTTGAAGAGATGCTCGTTAAACAACGAGGAGCTAAAATAAAAACCGGAATAGGTATGGAGAACAATGGGAATGTGTTTCCTAAGGTTTATCCTCCTCCTAGCACGCATTGTTATTCACCTACTCCGAAACCTCATCCCTTAAATGATTTAATTCCTAGTGATGCTAACAGTCTGCATGCAGGTCTAGAAGGAGTGAACCATAAGGAGATCATGGAGGATTATGATAATGGATACGGAAACACAAGTGGGCTTGGATGCGGTAGTCTTAATTCTAAGGAGTCTGTTTCAAGTAGTAGTTTGAATTCCAAGAAGTCTAGTTCAGACAGTAGTGTAGCTAGTAGTAGTTCTACTTTAGATAGCAGTAGTGAAGAGTCCGTGTCTGTTAATCAAGAAAGATTTGTTTCAAATGAAAATGATCAATGTCATGCAGACTCTCAAAATCGATTCAACAAATTTCTTTCTAATCCAATTCCTTCATTTACACCGATACGAATTTCAGAACCTACAGAAAAACATATCTCTCAAAAGAAGGAATCATTTTTGAAAACTAATAATCCAAGGATTTCAAAAGATAAAACAAAAGTGGATTTTGAAACCAACAGTGACTCTGATTATAAAACATCAGATTCTGAGGAGGAAAGTACTTCAGAAACCTCCTCTTGCACAAGTCACAGATCTCACTGTTTCAGATGTGGTAAGGATGATCATGTTGTTAAAAATTGCAAAGAAAAATTAAATCGAACAAACCATGATAGATCCTTTGGCCACAAGGTAACCAGTTTTGTAAAACAATTCCTTGGGGGAAAACAGAAAGTCACAAATCCCGGAAATGCAAAAGTCTGGGTACCAGTTATTAAGTAATTTCTTGTTTTGTATTGCCTGGCACTCCCGAAGAATAGTTACTGGCATATAGATTCGGGATGCTCTCGGCATATGACAGGGATGAAAGACCTGCTCACAAATTACAGAATCGTGGATGGTGGGTTCGTTTCTTTTGCAGGAAATAAAAGAGGTGGTAAGATGGTTGGACAAGGAGACGTGTCAAATGGCTCTCTTACTCTGGAGCACGTCAACCATGTACCCGAATTAAAGTTTAATCTTCTGAGCGTGTCACAAATCTGTGACAAGAATATTCCCGTATTGTTCAAAGCAAATGAATGCCTGTTTCTCAAGCCTGAATTTACTGTGCCCGAAGAGATGGTGGCGATGCGTGCGCCTCGCATCAATGACACATACTTGCTGAATTTGACCTCAACTGCATCACTCACTTCCTCCATGACTTGTTTACTTTCAAAGGCATCTGTTTCTGAGTGCTTCTTGTGGCATAGACGTCTAGGACACATAAATTTCAAAATTCTAAACAATCTTGTCAAAAACAATTTGGTCCGAGGTCTTCCATATAAAGATTTTTCTGTTGTTGAAAAATGTCTTTCATGTGCTAAAGGAAAACAACATAAGAAGCCACATAAGCCCAAATTGGAGAATTCTATTTCTAGTCCCTTAGAATTGCTCCATACTGATTTATTTGGACCTATTAGTGTCCAAAGTCTGGGAAAGAGAACTTACTGTCTTGTTGTGACTGATGATTATTCCAGGTACTCTTGGGTCAGATTCTTGAAGCACAAGAGTGAAACAACTGAAGCTTTACAAAATATCATCCTGTCCGTGGAAAGCTCAAGAAGCAAGAAAGTCAAGGCAATCAGAAGTGATAACGGAACTGAATTTCGAAATCAGATCTTTGACTCATTCTGTGCAAACAAAGGGATTCTTCGGCAATACAGTGCAGCAAGAACTCCACAGCAGAATGGAGTTGCTGAAAGGAAGAATCGCACACTGGTTGAAGCTGCTCGCACAATGCTGATTGAATCAAAGCTGCCGATCATCTTCTGGGCTGAAGCTGTGAACTGTGCGTCCTACGTGCTGAATCGTGTCCTGATCGTAAAAGATAAGATGAAGACGTCATACGAGCTGTATCATGGAAGGAAGCCGCTGATTGACTTCTTTAGGCCGTTTGGATGTTCGTGCACATTGCTGAATACCGAAGCTCAAATCACAAAATTTGGAGCTGTCTCCGATGAGTGTTTCTTCATGGGGTATTCTTCATCACAAAAAGCTTACCGTGTTTATAACAAACGTACTCGTATTGTGCAGGAATCCTACTACGTGGACTGGCAAGAATCTAACTCTCCCAACACCGGAACTGGACCCGAATGGTTTTATGATTCAGACACACTGTTCAAGTCATTCAATCTTCCTATCCTAGCTGAAGCAAATGACAATCCTCCTCTCGTGATTATCACCCCTCAACCTGAAATTCCACAACAAAACCCATCCTCATCCTCACAACCTTCACATCGACCCGATCCTCCATCTTCCTCTCATGAACTACCTCAAACCACCGAACCCGCTCCCCTCCACCTTGACTTAAATCTTAAAACCTTAAAAGATCATCCACATGACCTCGTCATTGGCTCGATTACGGATGGAGTGAGGACTCGTCATCAGTCAGGATTGATTAATGAATGTTTGTTTGCGTGTTTTCTGTCTCAGATTGTTCCTAAAAACATAGATGAAGCTCTTGCAGATCCAAGTTGGGTGGACTCCATGCAGGCTGAACTACAACAATTCAGAAAGCTGAAGGTTTGGCAATTGGTGGATCTTCCAGAAAACAAGGTTCCAATTGGTACAAAGTGGGTTTTCAGAAACAAACCTGATGATAGAGGTGTTGTGATCAGAAACAAGTCAAGACTCGTGGTTCAAGGTTTTTATCAAGAAGAAGGCATTGATTATACTGAAGTGTTTGCACCTGTTGCACGTATTGAGGCCATTCGCATTTTCCTGGCTCATGCTGCACACAAGGATTTCAAGGTGTACCAGATGGACGTTAAGTGCGCTTTCTTATATGGGGACATTGATGAAGAAATCTATGTGAATCAACCTCCTGGCTTTGAAGATCATGAATTTCCTGACAAAGTGTACAAGCTCGATAAATCTCTTTATGGCCTACATCAGGCTCCCAGAATTTGGTACGAGACTTTGACTGAATATCTTTTGGGAAAAGGCTTTACGCGTGGATCTATCGACATGACGTTGTTTACAAGAGAGGTCAACGGTGAAGTGCTGATCGTTCAAGTATATGTAGACGACAAAAATTTTGGTTCAACAAATGAGAAGCTTTGTCGCGAGTTTGAAGAAGTGATGAAAGAACAATTCGAAATGAGTATGATGGGGAAGATGTGTTTCTTCCTTGGGTTGCAGGTGGAACAAAAGCCTGACGGGATTCTTATTCATCAAGAAAAGTACATTCTGGAGATTCTGAAGAAATTCAAGATGAACGACGCCTCAGCTGAACTTACTCCCTTCACATCTCAGACATGTTTGACTCCCGACAGTGAAGGAAAGCGGGTTGACCAGAAACTTTATCGATCAATGATTGGGTCTCTCATGTATCTCACAGCTAGTCGTCCGGATATCACTTTTGCTGTGTGTTACTGTGCTCGCTATCAAGCTGATCCAAGGGAATCTCACGAAAAGGCGGTCAAGCGAATCTTCCGTTATTTGAAGGGATCATCAAGATTGGGATTATGGTATCCTAAGGGTGGAAGTTTTGAGCTTAATTCATAATCAGACAGTGATCACGGAGGATGCAAACTGGATAGAAAGTCTGTTTCTGGAGGATGCCAGTTTCTGGGGGAATGTTTGGTTTCGTGGCAAAGCAAGAAGCAAACAACTGTCTCCTTATCTACAGGCGAAGCCGAATACATTGCTGCATCCAGTTGCTACTGTCAAGTGCTGTGGATTCAACATCAGATGATGGATTATGGAATTAATTTTCTTCATACACCGTTGTTTTGTGACAACGAAGCCGCCGTTGGAATATCCAAGAATCCGATTCATCATTCGAGAACCAAACACATTGAAACAAGGATTCATGCAATCCGTGATGCTCAAGAGAAAGGGTTTATTGACGTTGTCCCCATTGAAACCAAAGCCCAGAAAGCGGATATTTTTACAAAAACCTTTGATAAACCCCGCTTTTATGAGCTTATTAAAATGCTGGGCATGATATCTTTTTAAATTTTTGGTAAAAAAAAAAAAAAAAAAAAGGGGGGGATAAAATAAACCTTTTTGTAAATACTCGTTTATTTTTACCTCATCTTAAGATTGCTTTGTTTAAACCTAAATGCTAATTTCATTTTGTTTTGAATCAGGTGATTGTTGGAATTGAATCTGTTGAAATCAAGAAATTAATGATCACGTAGTCCTCCTCAAATGATTTCTGCCCATTTGTCATATGAATATGATCAGGGGAGTATTTTAGTCTCATTTACCTTGCAATTTTCTCATAAATGCTTTTTGATATCCTTACTGTTATCTTGTGGGGGAATTGGGGGTAAATCACACTAAAATACTTAAATTTCATGAAATCTTTCTCAAATGATCTCATTTCACTCATGTATTCGAAGCGGATTTCCTGTCAAAACCTTCTCTTCGAAAAGGTGTCTCCTTTCAATCGTCTGTCAACTTTGTGTCCAGTATCGATCATATCACTTTTGTTTTTGTTTTTAATTTCTTTATTGAAAATCCAAAAATAGAGTATTTGTGGATTTTGGGGGAAAATTGAAGTCATCAGAAAATTTGGTAGATAAATAATTTCAAACAAAAAAAAATGAGAAATTGATCAGACCTTGTGAGAAATGATAGTATATCAACCTGCGTTATCTGCCATGGATAGAGTAAAAATAAAGGCTGTATTGTGCTTGTATGATTTTTGGGTGTGTATGCCTAATATGATATCTATGAGTAAGATATAAACATAACGCTTGCCTGATTTGCTCTAGTTTTCATTTCTGGATAAGTGTTGCAATGATTCTGATATTAAGAGATGTTCTGATGTACGCATGCTTTGCAAATAAGGCTTTACGCCATTTTTTACACTCGACTCAGTGGGTCTTCTCTGCGTGCCTAGGCGGCCGACCTGATCACCTGCTGATTGAGTTTCTTCTTTATTTTCTTGGTGTTTAGTATATATCATCGGACTTTCTCTGCGTGCCCACAAGCCGACCTGATTGTTGTTGATATATACGATTTCTGCTTTATTTTTCATTTTTTATTTTCCTAAGTGCATCGGGCTTTCTCTGCGTGCTTAGCGGCCGACCTGATTGTTGTTCACTTAGGGTTCTGCTTTATTTTTGCATTAAACATCATGAACGCTTATCTCATTTGAAAGAGAATTAAAAGAAAAATCATGATAATTATGATGACTTGTTAACGTCTTTGATAGAGTGAGGCTGGGTGATCAGTGCATGATTAATTTACCTTAAGCATATCCAAAAATGTTAAATACTATTAGTGCATGCTTAATATCAATATGATGCATTCGGGATCTGCTTGACTTGCATGCTGATTAAAATTGAAATTGAAATGTGTATGATGCGTATTGGTTGATATGATCTCATGTCTGGATCTTTCTCTAAAAATTAAAATTAAAAGTTTGCTTGTATAGTTGTCTTTAATTCCTATTTTAAAAATTCAAAAAGATTTTTCTTTCTGCGTTATTTTTGATAAGATCGATACTTTGTAAATAATTTGGTGATTTGTGTGAGTTTGTCGGCTTTTCAAAGGTTCTAAATATCAAATAAGTCATTTTGTTGAAAATTAGGGTTTCAGCGAAACTGTGTTTCACCCGATTAGTTTCGCCGCATGGGCTCTCAGCGAACCTACTCTTTTGTTACCGCCGAAACTAATCTGTTTGATCAAGGGGTTCGAGCGAACATTCTTTTTCGCTCAGGCGAAACTACTGTTTCGCCAAGCGAAACTACGGGCGAAACTGCCCTGGTATATATGCTCGTCATCGAGATTCTCGGTCATTTTCGCAAACCCTAACCGAACAAAAACTGCAACTATACCCACTCGCGAAATTCTCAATTTCACCAAACTGTTTCATCTGTTTCAACTTTCCCTCTTATAACCGAAATCGGTTAAAGGTTTGTGTGTTTTCTGTCATACAATCGCTACATTTCATCCGAAACCTCATTTTTTTGGGGATTTTAAAGTGAATCGGCGTCAAGGGTTTATCGGTCTCATTAAACTGATGATTAAACTGTTTTTAAACCCACAATGTACTCGTTTTGATGTGTTTTTGTCTTCTGTGGGTTTGGATTGCAAAAGCTGGACTTAAAATCGATTTCCGGAAGTTTGAATTTGAAAAGTCGCGACCAGCGAAACTGAGTGTTCGTTCGGCGAAACTGAACGAAAGTTCATCGGTCACGAGCGAAACTGTCAGCGATCATGCCCAAGTTTCGCTGACAGTGTCGCCGTGATTTCCAGCGAAACTGTTGTTTCGCCCTCGGCGAAATTGCAGTATCGCAGCGAAACTGCAGTGTCTCGGCGAAACTGACCTGGTCAGTGTCGCCAAGATCATTGTCGCGAATCTGTTTATTTCGCCGTGTGCGACTTTGTGGCCTCTTAGCGAAACAATAATTTCGCAGCGAAACTATCATTTTTTTAAAAAATTTACATTTAATTTAATTTAATGTAAGTTCGGTTTTACTTACAAGCTCTCGGTTTCATGTGCAGAAAATGTCAAATCTAAAGCACGATCCACGAAGCAACGTCACCGCCTTTTTGGATGATCGTCTCGATAAGACAACTGGATTCAGAGATTGCATAAAATGGCTTAAGAAGTCTTGCATTTATTATGCCATTTCGCACACAACGATTATTGACGAAAGGCATATTAGAGATTTCTGGCTGACGGCTGAATACGACGTTAAAGCCAAACCTGAATGTATTCGCGCAAAGGTCATGCAGAAAAATATCGTGATTACAATGAAAACTATTGCTGAAGCTCTTCAACTCGAGGAGGATGTTGGTGAAGCAACTAAGTTGAATGATCTGGATGTGTTGAAAAGTTTTGAAAAACATATGGGTTACGAAGGTGGTAATTTGTGGAAAAACAAGAAGGAAATCAAAAAGTCCTTGATGTCAAAAGAATGGAGATACATTGCCCACGTCTTCATTTCTTGCATTGATGACAGAAAAGGTGGCTCGGATGGTTTGAACTTAAACTGGGCTGAGGCAATGTTGTTGTTATGTAAAGGAAAGAAAGCCAATAATCCTCAGAGGATATTTGATGCTATGGTTGCAAACATTCAAGCTTTGAAGAAGTCCAGATGGCTCCTATATCCAAGATTTCTGCAGATGATCATCGAACATCTAGAGCCTGAGTTGCCAAAGCAGAGCAAAGCTCTTGTTGTAAATCCGATGCACCCAAGGATTCTTTCAGATTGTGCTGCCAAAAGAGATGATTTCTCAGGGTATACAACTTACCTGATGAAACACATGTACCCTGAGGAAAGGTATGAATACATCAAGAAGTTGATAGAAGATGAAAACAAGAGAAGAGCTAAAGGAAAGGTGAGTGACAGTGTGAAAGGGAAGAGGATGAAGTCAACAACTTAAATTGATGAAGTTACTGGGAAGCCGAAGGTCTCCTTAAAGTTCAAGCCAGCAAAGACAATGAGCAGGATCAGAATACCAGATCAAGAACCGTCAAGGCTGCAAAATTTCAAAAAGTGGTTTTATGACAACCAAACTGGGGAAGCTGTGATAAGAATAGGAGAAAATGATGAGATTAGATTGTTTGACCCCATGGAAGTATTCTCCTTCAGTAATGATGATTTGAAGACTCTCTGTGAAAATCCTATCAGATGTGGGGCAGGAGACGATACTTTTGAAGAAGCTAACCTGTTTGTGAGGGTAGCCAACAAAGCCAGAGGGATTATCAAAGAGATACGGGATTTAGCAGAGAAAGTCAAGGAAGGTGAAGAGAGAATGGAAGAGGACAGGGATCTAGCAAACAGAATGAACAAAACATGGAGCGGACTTGGAGAATCTTCTGAAAAGGTTGTGAAGCCTGCTGAGGTTTCGGTTGCTGATGAACCAGTTGTTGTGGAGGAACCAGAGACTGAAGTCCCCGTTGCTGACATGCCAACCGTTTTGGGGGAACCAGAGACTGAAATCCCCGTAGCTGAAGTGTCCAATGTTTTGGGGGAAACAGATCTGAACAAGGAACCGAACCAGACTGAAGCCGGAGCTGACAAATGAAGATCAAGAGGCTGAATCCCTCCCTAGGGGGAATATTGAAGATCAATGTAGGGAGGAATTCATAGTTTTGTTTAGCTTGTTTGTATAGTTTAGTTTCATTTGTAATGATGTCTTTTGGTAGGCTAGCGAAACTACCGAGCGAAACTGTAGTTTCGCTCGGTACCTAGTTTAGACTGTCTCAGTGACAGTTTCGCTTGGCCAGCGAAACTGCCAGCGAAACTGTTCACTGGACAGTATATATATGCCGCCTATGTGCAGCCTTTTGGAACTTTTGCAACATTGGTGAACCCTAATACAAGAAATCGTTTATTGGTGAGTTTTGGTGACGGCTAGGAGCATTTCTTACTATTATTGTAGCTTGTAATCATCTCTTATCAATCTTTGGTTCATGTTGTGATTGTTCAATGCTAGAAAACCATTTTAGCTATTGAGAATCATCTATTGTTGTTATTTCTTTGGTTTTCTTCTCAAAACACCTTCATTTGCACTGATAAAGATCAGTGAGGACCAACAAAAAGATCCTTTTTTAAGCCTAGTCCTTTAAGACTAAGTCCATCGCTTTTAAACTAACTTCATTTATAACCATTTACACATGTTTTGTTCTCCTAAATGTGTCATAAGATCTAAGTTGTAAGACTTTTCTTAAATTCCTTTTTACCTAGTTTTATCAATTCATGAAATAACCATTTTAGTTCTTTTCGTCCTTTTATTCTACTAACACAATAAGTGTTAGAATAATGACATAAATCATGATATTTATCTACATATCAACTAACATAATTATGTTAGGACTTCGTGTCAAGAATGAAAAATAAATTTTATCAACTAACACCTTTTAGTGTTAAGACTTTATAACAATATAAAATTTTATGTCTTTCTTTTATGAATCGATAACACATAGTGTTAGTGTCAGGACCGATCTACCGCTCATCAAACTCGGATCCGTGTTCAACATCGTGCTTGAAGATCGGAAGAGACAGGATGAATCAACAGAATCTAGGATAATCTATAACAAAAATGATAAACCAAACAATTTCATTGATTTTAGTCGAATGATTACAACGAACCGAATGCTTACAAAATCGTCATAGAAAATCCATGGAGAAACTCTCTCTCTAGAATAGAAGCTCACATCACTCTAGAGAATCATCATCAAGATGATTCATTACCTGAGAATGGAGCGCCCTCACTCTATTTATAGTGAGGGCACATGTGCTCACTAATCAACTAACTAGCGAAAACACAATACATGAACAAAATACAAATAGAATCAAATAACATAAACATTAACTAAATCGAAGTTGATTTAATTAATCTGGAGCTTGACTCGCTCAAACAGAGTTGTGGTTGACAAATAACAGCACGCCACATCATCGCTGGTCTCACCAAGTCGTCTTCTACCTTTTGTAACCCTAATTTATCGGAACCAGTCACCGGATTTTCGAAACCATCACCGGAAAAACGTGAACTCCTCATATCTTTCATGATACTCGACCAAATTGAACGATTTTTATACCATTGGACTCGTAAGATCATCCTCTACAACCTTGGACGTTCAAAAACTCACAAACCGATCTCAATTAAAAATCCAGTTGCCAAGTCCACTAACCTCGAAGTTCGCTAAAGCTTACCGGAAGTTCGCTAACTGGAAGTTCGCTAGGTTTTGAAACAAGTCCGCTAAGGGGAGGCCAAGTCCGCTAATCTCATAAATAAGTCCGCTAAGCAGACTTGAAGTTCGCTAAAGCAATCTTCAAAGCTTCAAGAACCTGATGAACACTTGAACAATTCTGGAAAAATGAAGAACACAAGTGAAGAACACATGCCCTTCAATCCTTGAATCAGTCTAAAAAATGAATGGAACTGAATGATTCATGACTCAAATCTGTTGTAGAACATGCTATGGCCACTTACACATCCCAAACGGCATCAAAAACCAATCGAATCATCCCCAAATTCTGGAAATCCTCAAGAACACGAAGAACACCGTGAAACACACACTAGTGTGTGTTTTCCCAGATCTGCCCAAACGGTTGAGATTCAGACGAAACGGATTCTTCCATTGGATCCGGAACGCGATTTCTATTAAAAATCATGCTTCGTTTCATCTAAATCGGACCATTAAAACACCAAAAACTGAGAATCAAACCCGAAAATCATCGAAAACCCAAAAAACGAGAAAACTCCATTGTTACGAAAAATCAGCTTCTGATCTCCATTTTCTCCACTGATTTGAACAAGTAGAACACGGTATAGCATCAAGATGAACTCCATAAACACAAATCAAGCATCCATATCATCAGAATCCATCCAAAATTCTCTAAAAATGCAGAAAAATAAGAATTTTACATCTTTTCCAACTTAAGCCCCAAAGTTGAACAAAATCCAGATCTGAGTGATCTAAACGGTTGTTAGACGCGTTTAGATCGATACCCACTCTGATACTATTTGTCAGGATCAATCTACCGCTCATCAAACCCGGATCGTGTTCAACATCGTGCTTGAAGATCGGAAGAGACGGGATGAATCAAGAGAATCTATGATAATCTATAACAAAAATGATAAACCAAACAATTTCATTGATTTTAGTCGAATGATTACAACGAACCGAATGCTTACAAAATCGTCAATAGGAAATCCATGGAGAAACTCTCTCTCTAGAATAGAAGCTCACATCACTCTAGAGAATCATCATCAAGATGATTCATCACCTGAGAATGGAGCACCCTCACTCTATTTATAGTGAGGGCACATGTGCTCACAAATCAACTAACTAGCGAAAACACAATACATGAACAAAATACAAATAAAATCAAATAACATAAACATTAACTAAATCGAAGTTGATTTAATTAATCTGAAGCTTGACTCGCTCGAACTGATCTTCCGTTGACTTTTACGTTGACCGTTGACCCGAACGGTTGACTTTTCCAGAAAAAGGTCTTCGGTCTAAACTTGCAAGCCTCGATCATCACAACCCGTGTCTCTAAATCATTTCACAATAGATTCTTCAGTCGAATGCTTTGGTAAACAGATTTGATGGCTTCAGTCATATAGATTTGTGTTCCACTAGTTAGGACTTTTACCATTTTATGTCCATTTCATTCACCAATCAACTAACACATTACTGTTAGGAAAATATATATATATTTAAGTCTTTTATCTATAATCAACTAACACATTAGTTTTAGGACCAACAATAAGATATATATATATATATATATATATATATATATATATATATAACACAAAATGTAAAGAAATGCAAGAAAATGAATAAACACTTAAGCTCTTGGTAATAACATGTTTGAACATGGATTCATCTAGTGAATCTTTAAGGTTTTAAACCTTAGGGTTTTTGTTCTTTTAGTGTTATTAACACAAGAAAAAAAAGAAATAGATGTATGCATTCTTTTAGTTTATTTGTAAAGAAATTAGGGGTTTTTATCAAGACTTTATTAGTGGTTCTTGGATGTTTAAAGAAACAGAAGGGGAGATGAACATGGAAGCTTACAAAAGGAGGTGGAGTGGTGATGTTGGGCGGTGGTTGGTGGTGGTTTTCCGGCGACTGGGCGGCACCAGGTGGTGGCATACGGTGGCGTAGTGGTGGTGTGTGGTGGTTGTCTGGCAAAGAGAGTGTAGAGGCTAGATTATGAGGCTTGTAATATTAAATAGTTTGGGCTGGGCTTAGTGGGTTTCATTAGATTAGTAGGCTAGTTTTATTATTATGTTTAGGCTAGTTTACTATTGGATATGGGCATGGGCTTGGGTTTATGATTAGGGTTTGGGAGCCCAATAGTAAACTAATGGGATGGCTATATAAACCCCATGAGTTTACTATTCAAGGATGCTTGTTTACGATTCTAAGAGAGCATTTGGTGATTACGATCGTAAACCCGTGAGACAGAGTTTACGATTTCTTATCTTGTACCCGACAAGTTCATCTTGTGTGCATAGATCAAGTTTTTATTGTTTAATCATCGTTTTCTTGTGTTCTCTTCATCTTTATTCTTGAATCGGTCTTGTACAAGGATTCCGCACTTGTACTAGATTAAAATATCGTGATTAGTTGTTGTTTCTCGGACCTACAATTGGTATCAGAGCCAAGAATCACAGATTCGAGGTTCTCACGGTATTGGATTCAAGCTGTTTTCTGGGTTAAAGTGCTGGTTTTTGAAGATTTGAAGGGTATTTGGTGTTTACGAGTTCTGCTGCTGCTGTTCTTCATGTTTACGATCAATTTTCTGGGTTTCTTGGTGTTTACGACTGCTACGGTTGAAGATCTTCATTGTTTGCGTGTTTACGAGTTCAAGATCCAATTTTTATCGTGTTTACGATCCGGCGAAGAGTGTTTACGACTGTACTTGTGTCGTAATCAGTGTTTACGACATTTTTGGATCGGAATTGGGAGTTTACGACTTGTAGTGATCGTAATCAGGCGATCGTAATCTGTGTTTACGACTATTTCAATCGGAATCAAGAGTTTACGATCAGGTGTTTACGACCCGGTGGTGTTTACGATCGGCCAGGCTGTCAAGGATCGTAAACAGGTGATTACGATCGTAAACACGGTTTACGATCGGAAACTCATTTGCGGAAAAAAATCTCTTTTTCTCACTTTCACGGAAACGGGCGTGACTTTTGACTCGTTTAGAGTTAGAAGCTCAAATTTTTACACGACGTTCGTGACATCAAGCCCCAGAATTACCCCCGACTAACGTCCAGGGGAGCTCGTTTGGACCCACAAATTCCACTCCGAAGGCCTCCGTTTTTCAGTTTTAAGTTTTTGACACTATTCTTTGAATAGTGATTTTGCTGTTTTTGCTGATTTTTCTAAATTTTCAGGAGCTGCATATCTAAAGAGAGAATATGAGTTCAGTGGTTGAAGAAAAGAATATGGTTGAGGAAAAGGATGCTTTCGCAGATGAAGCTGACAAAACTGAGATATGCCCCAATCCTATTTGTGCTCGTATAATTCCTGGACTTAGGCATATTTGTAAAAATTATCAGATAGAATTATTTGAGATAAAATGTGAAAGGAGTTCTATTAAGGGTAGATGGCAAAAGAGTGAGGAGAAGATAAAAGCTCAGAAACTAGACATTGAGAAATATCGGAAGCTAGCAACGGAAAAGACTATCTTACATGATCGGGCTAGGATTGAGATATCTGAGCTTACACAGAAATTAACTGAACTGCAACAAAAATTTGATGAGCTGCAAGTCAAGTATGATTGCAATCAGGAAAGAAACAAAAGAATGCTCGATGCTGGAAAGGAATTGTCACGTGCTGTTGTGACTGGCCAAGTTGGGAAAGACACATCTGGGTTTGGGTCAGAGAAAACTGATAAATCTTTGGCAATGAACAACATCATTCCTCCACCAATCCCAGAGACATTATAGGAGTACTTCTTAGTGAGGAACAGGTTGAACGAACCAAGTCTGATTATAAAGAAGTTGCTCCTCCTATTGATAGTGTCTTGGTTGGAACTACACCATTGACGCAAGAGGAAATAGACAACGAGGCAAACATGACATATGGTGAAGGGAGAATAGAGGATATATAAGACAATGATGCTGAGTGCCAGAAATATGACAGGTGTCATAACTCTAAGTCTGATGATGTTGGGATGGAGCTGAAACCCTACCCTAAAATCGAAACCCCATACTTCAAAGTGATTGACGAAGTCAAAAGGGAAAAGGTGATTATGACGACACGGCCAGAGGGGAAGATCTTTATGACTTCTGGTTCAATGTTTGACCAACAACCAGATATTGGATATGACTTACCATCCTTCTCCTCCAAGTTCAAGGGAATTACGGATGGAGTAACAAGTGAGGTTCAGGTTGCAAGGCCAAAGATCACCATCAAGCATCCAAGTATGAAACCAACAGCTGGAGTGAAGAATGAAAAACTCAAGGGAGTAGCTGTGTCTCCCATTTCTTTAGTTGGATCATGCAGTTGCCGTTGTAATTGCAAGAATGGTGCTTCAACGTCAAAGAATCAAGGAAGCACAAAGACAGTAAAGACAGGTTCGACAAACCAGCAGAAAGTTAAATCTGAAGCTACAGTCAAACCAAAGAAGCATACACAAGGCAAACTAGCTCCATATCAGCCACCGAAGACAAATGGGTACACGTCTAACCTCTATCTAAAGAAGAATACTTGCTTTAATTGTGGCATTGCTGGTCATATTGCTAGAAACTGTCTTTATCGCCCCTATGAACCCTATTTTCCGAAAAGTCAAAGGGTTTCATCTCAGGAGTCTGTGAAGTCTAAGCCGATGACGGTGCAGAAACCTAAGGCAATGAAGACTGTTACACCTAAGGTTAAACCCTCTGATCAACATTGGGGCGCTGCCAAAGCTGAAAGAAAATCTATAAATCAAAACAACAGCTTTCCAAGTTACAAAAATTTTCAAAAACAGGTGAAGAAACCAGTTTCAAAACAACCAAAGCTTGAAAAACCCAAGGTAACTAGAACTGTTTTAAAAAATGATTCTAAAATGCAGAAAGTTGAAATACCTAAAGTCACAACTCAAAAGGTGACTAAAACAAAAACTGTTTTGAAAAGTGAATCTAAAGCGAAGAAGGTTGAAATACCTAAGGTCACAACTCCAAAGGTGACTAAAACAAATGTTAAATCACCTAGAATTTGGAAACCAAAAATCAAGGCAGCTCCATCCCAACTTCCCGATTTTCAAAGGGGATGTTCTTACAAGAAGTATCCTTTATTGATTCCTCAGGTGTACCCTAGAAAAACAATGGCCTGGGTACCAATGGCTAACTAATCTCTCACTCTGTGCAGGAACGATCAAGGAGGATTATCACTAACATTTTTATTACTAATTTGTTTGTTGATAAGTGATTGTTCCAGGCACAGTTTAGGAGACGTATCTTCATGACATGTCAAGTAATCTATAAATGGAAGGTATGTCTCATTGAGAGGTAAAAGGTCAAAATCAGCATGAAAGGTACTGTTCTTAACTTGGTTGTTTGAATGATGAGGCAACAAAGGGTCTTTTGAGTCAAACCTACTTCATTAAAGTTTCAATTGAGCAGTTGATTGATTATGTGTTTGACCTCAAATGCAATGAAGTGTGCATGTCATGAAACCCAATTTTCTAAAATTTTCAAATCAATACTTTGAAAGTTAGCTTGGCCAGATGTCTGCAAAATTTTGTCTTTTGTTCTTTTAAGTGTGTTTGTGTGTTTTAAAAAAAAAATAAAAAAAAATAAACTGAAAAATGATGTTCACAAGATTGTGACATTAAAAATCAAAAAGCAAGGGGAAGAAATGTAAAGATGAAGAAAAAGTTGATCCCTCAAAAATAGTGTGCTTTTCAATTTTTAATTGTTTGTGTCTTGTTTTTGAGAAGTTTAGGGAAGTAAAATGAATGTCCGGGTTGGAGATGACTGACACGCGTAAGGCGGAAGTGAAAGGCAAGCTCCACGGTGATATGCTCGGTAGGCTCGACCTAAACTTATGACCTCCAATGAAAGTGCAGTGAACTTAAAAGATATATATGTTTAGTTTCCCATACCAGGTTGCATGGTTTAAAAGACTGAGTCCCAGCAAAAACGGGTTGAGAGTGGTAATTATACCTAGTATTCACTCTCTCACACGCCATGTTTCTGCTGTTATAACTACACCACATGAGAAAAAGAAATGAAAAATAAATAAAAAAATAAAAAAAAGAAATGGAAAAAGAAATGAAAACGAAAAGAGAATAAATAATCACTCAGTTGGTCTTCTTTGCGTGCTTAGCGGCCGACCTGATCACCAACTGATGGTTAATGAAATAAGTGGTAGTCATAACGGTGTTGCATGGTTCCTCAAGCTGGGGGTTTGTGAATCCTCAATAAACTCTGAGGTTGGGTAGGTTTTGCTGTGTATGCTTGGGTGTGAGAACAATTAAACATGACGGTAATATTGTACTATATTAAGCATGACGCATTCGGTTGGGATTAAACGGGTTTGAGTTTAAAGCGGACAAACATACCGGCAATCACCTGGACTAGTCGAGTAACTGAAGCTGAAAAGGGTTCCTCGGTCAGATTCATACGGTTTGATCCCTTGTAAACTTTCTCATGTTTGGTTTGGTAAGTATTTGTTTAGTTTTTATCTTTCGTGTGTGAGTCGTTAAGTTCTTTTTGGTGTGTTTTCGTCTTGGCCATGTTGATTTGAGAAGTCAAAATATGTTTTTCATGGGTTTTAATGCATGACAATATGCCCTCGACAGATCTTGCCAAATTTTTAAGGGAAGGAGTATGGGATAATAAGTATTATCCGAAGGGAACTCGAGGATGATACTTATTATCTAATGGAAAAGACTTCCTTCGTCAAATATTGACAAATTTTTAGGGGAAGGAGGGAGGATAATAAGTATTATCCGAAAAGACTTCCATAATACATAGTATCCGAAGGGAACTCGAGGATAATATGTATTATCTCAGGGGAAGTCCTTAGCTGAGGGGAAGTAATCAGCTAAGGGGAAGTCTTTAGAGGTCTTGGGTTCAGGGGAAGTTTTATAGAAAACCCGTAATCTATATTAGGGTTTTTGGTTAAAATAATGTTAATTTGAATCAACTGAACAGATGATAATTACCTTCTAACCCAAAGACCAGTCATCAAATATCTGGTGGAGTATTTTTTTTAAAATGTGTGTCAGACAGGTTGATGATAGAAAGATGCTGCTGCTGCTGCTCAAAGTTGAAGAACCAGCCGGACATGACTACCATCTGAATAAGCAAGTGTTCAGGGGAAGTTGTTGGTTTCTTTACAAGCTTCTAAAAGATTATCAAAGAAGATGTTCACAAGCTTAGGGGAAGCAGAAGACTTCAAGTCTCGTTGAAGAAAGTGATGCAGAGAGCAGTCAGAGATCATGAAGATCCAAGTTCAACAATCAAATTCTTCAAAGTTAGGGGTTTTCAAAATTTCAACCCTCTAACTTTTAAAGATTCAAGACAGTTACCGAAGATTCAGCAAGAACCAATTCATTCATGAGAAGCAAGTCAATGAGAATCCTCCATCTCATTAACTTGTTCATTTCAAGAAGTTCAAGCCGATGCTGATCAAGAGCAAGTCCCAAGTGCCCGTTATGAAACCCAATGAAAATTTCTGCGGAAAGAATCTTCATCAGCATCTTTGCCAGTCAGTCAAGAAGAAGATTTTCAAAGATCGAAGACATTTAATATCACAAGCCTAGGGGAAGATTGTAGAGGCTAGATTATGAGGCTTGTAATATTAAATAGTTTGGGCTGGGCTTAGTGGGTTTCATTAGATTAGTAGGCTAGTTTTATTATTATGTTTAGGCTAGTTTACTATTGGATATGGGCATGGGCTTGGGTTTATGATTAGGGTTTGGGAGCCCAATAGTAAACTCATGGGATGGCTATATAAACCCCATGAGTTTACTATTCAAGGATGCTTGTTTACGATTCTAAGAGAGCATTTGGTGATTACGATCGTAAACCCATGAGACAGAGTTTACGATTTCTTATCTTGTACCCGACAAGTTCATCTTGTGTGCATAGATCAAGTTTTTATTGTTTAATCCTCGTTTTCTTGTGTTCACTTCATCTTTATTCTTGAATCGGTCTTGCACAAGGATTCCGCACTTGTACTAGATTAAAATATCGTGATTAGTTGTTGTTTCTCGGACCTACAGAGAGGGAGGTGGCGGTGGTGTTCGGCCGAAAATGGGGAAAAGAGAGAGGGAGGAGAGTGGACGTGTGGGTGTTGTGAAGGGTTAGGGGTTGTTTAAATAGGTAGGAAAATGGCATATTTCATGGGATATTTCATGGCATGTTCCATGGAATATTCCTTATCTAGATATTTTAATAAATGTGGTTTAAACGGGCATGATCAAGTTTGGGTATATTTAATTAACATACGAATGCATATAAAATAATTAAACGCGAATGAGTTAAATAAATAACATGATTTATTTATTTTTTTGATGTAGTTATTCGCGGGTTATTTAAACTAGAAAGTTTAAATGAATAAAAAGTCAAATAATTAAATGAGTTGATGTTAAGAATGTTAGACGTAAAATATAAATAGTATTAAACTAGATAGTTCAATAAATATTCATGTCTAAAATATTGATGTATAATACGTATTAAATAAAAATACGAGGTTGACAAGAAAATATAAAAGTCGTCTATATTTTCTTGTTGCTAAAATTCTAATTATTAAAATTAGAATTCCATCGTTCTTAATGAGGTCGTTTTCGAATACTGGCGTGGGAACGTAGTCACAAGTATTAAGTTGTCATGCATGCATTGTTGTCTAAATTTATAAATTATTAGAACAAACGCACAGATAAATAGATAAATGCACAAATTTATGATGAATTGCTCGGTCAAAGGTTAAGGTTGATCTGTAAGTTTTTACGAGTTGTCACATTCTCCCCCTGTTAAGAGAATTTCGTCCCGAAATTCAGTTGATGTCGATTGATGGTGTTGCATCGATGGAAAACTTATGGGTAATTATGTCTGATATGTTTCTCATTTACCCAGGTGATGTTTTGATCATTGACCAAGGTTTCAATGATCTATCACTTTAGGAGGGCGATTCTGATACAATCTTCGGATCACTCGATTCCTAATTGTTACGATTTTCTAACAAACTGGAGTCGATAGTTCATCCATAATAGTTTGTTAACAAGATGAGTGTTAGACACCCAGATGAATGAGGTTTTGAGTTTGAATGTTTTGGACAAGTCATGATTACTCACGAATAGGCTCTACCAGGATTTTCATGTAGTCCATATTACAATTATGTGTGCACCCACAATTGTTATTTTCCTTGCATGATTAGCCTAGGCTTTGCTCATACTTGAGTTTTTAGTTTTTGTCGGAATAAGTATGTGTCGTGGGCAACATGGATTATGGAAAAGTTTAGGTAAATTAGCTATTAACGGGGTCTTCCTAGGATCCTGGAGTTCTAATGATAATAATGATAGAAGTGCGGTTTGGCTCTAGTCTCTGGGTATTGCAGTCTAAGTTCTCAATAGGTACTGGATAGGATGGGGTTTGTAGGCTACTGGTCCAATCTATTCCAAGATCCCAAGGGACAAATGTAGCGAGGATTAGGCCTTCCTTGCTTTCCAGGCCTAGCTATTTTTGTCTGAGGCATAATTCATTATAAGGTTTTGAACCCTCTTATAGGTTCCAAGGGTTCGCACCTCGTGTCGTCATAGCCCTTTGGACGATCGTGCACGTCCGTAAGTCTTTGGCGAATTTGGGGTGACTTCTTCGCAGTTACAGGAGGGTACTTGAGATTATTAGTTGGTCAACCTCCAAACTCAGTCCGAAAAATAGGTGAACATCGCTTCCTTCTATGATGTGCCTCGAAAGGTGCAGTTGGATGCTTTATGTGATAGCTACTGCTGTAAGAGATTCAGCTGGTGAGAAATGATTTTTGTAATCATTTCCAAAGTCAATACACAAGAAAACAACATATCTTCCAATGGCTAAATTGTCCTTCCGTTTTGGCCATCGGTCTGAGGATGGTAGGCAATACTCGTGTCCAAGCGAATACTCAAAGTTTTTCTATAATGACTACCAGGATCTCGACGTGAGACGACTATCTTGCTCATAGATGATTGAAAAGGGGGCATAATGTCGTTTGACAACCTTCTTTGGGTAGATTCTCATAACTCATTCCATTTATCCATTTTGTTTAATTGGCAAGAATGTGCGAAATCCGTCATTTGATCAACTATTACCCAAATAGTATCACAATTGGAATGAGTCCTTCGGATGCTTCGTGATAAATTCCTTAACAATAAATTATCATTTCCATTAGGGTACCTCGGGTTTATCATCCCGGAAGGCTTCCGGTATTCGACATTATCTTGTGATTGCTTCAAGCACTTACTGTCGTAGGTGACAGATTCAGCCTTCATGTTAGGCCACTAGTACCTTTAGTAAACCGTGATATGTCATGTCAGATACCGGATGGAGAGAGTATCTAGATTTGCATGCCTTATCCAAAACTAAGCTCTTTATGATTCCATTGCTAGGCACCCGGAAGTTTATTCGTGAAGTAACAAACTCCAACAAATTTTTCCACAGTTTGATTCTCCATGCCACGCAATCACTCTTCCTCAGCTTCTTGTCCTTGAGAGCTTCAAGTTAAGGGTAACGTAACTGTGATGTGAGACTAACACAATTCTATGAGGTGAGGTCATTATGAATGGTCGTATCGATCGCTCGAATTCGAGGTGCTTAATATGTTCCTTTCTATTTGGGGTGTCGGGGACGACTTTAGCCTTACCGAATCTCGTAATCGTAACCATTGAGTAGTTTAAACCATCTTCGTTGTCCTATACTTAACTATTTCTAGTACAAAAATGTATTGGAGGCTCTTATGGTCAGTGTATATGATACACTTTGCTCCCTACAAGTAGTGCCTCCAAATCCTTAGAGCAAACACAACGGCTCCAAGTTCTAAGTCGTGGGTTGTATGATTCTTCACATGAATTTCTGGTTGTCGAGAAGAGTCAGCAATGAATTTCTCTCACAACGCAACCTTGATGTGATACGTCTTAGTACTCAACAAAATCCTCGGCTTCTTTAGTTAAGGATGGGATCGGTGCGTCGCAAAGTTTCTGCTTCAACAACTAGAAGGTGGTCTCAGGTTTCATATCCCAATCGAAATTCTTGTCTCTCTGAGTCAAAACGGTTTTGGGGATTAGCTATTCTGAAGTGACTTGTCACACCCCCAATTAACCACTAACGGAGTTTATACCGTTAAGGGGGCGCGACTAGACCAGGACCACAACCATTAGTTACAAATACTAAACGAATCAGAGTAAAGTCCAATGTTCATAAATAAAAACAGTTTAACATACGCAGCGGAATTTAAAAACATCAGTATCTTAGCACTAGCCACGTGCTTTACAAATCATTGTTTCAATTTCAAATTCCCAATTTAGTTTAATGAAAGTAAAAGTCTTCGCGTGCCATGCCAACCTTCAACGGATACTCTTCAACGATCTGCAAAAGTGAAAACCACACAAGTGTCAACCTAACGGTTGGTGAGTTCACGGTGGGCATGACATGCATTGGCCCAGTCTCAATAATCGTATGTACCAACATATACATAAGTAATAATGTTTTGCAAAATATTGTCGAGTGTTGAATTTTCGAATATGCACTAGTTAAGTAAAAGTTAAAGCAGTCAACCGATATCGCGGGTAGCTAATCCGGTTTCCATGCACTAAGGAAGTCGTACTAGGGCTGAAAGCTGACGTTACAGAGTGCGGCATTTGCCGTTGGTTTGTGCCTCCAGTTGTGTCCCATTTGGGATGCCCACAACTAAGAACAGGCTGATATTGCACTCCGTTCGGCCCCCGGCCGGTTGGCTACACATTTGTGTACCGCGGAGCAGGGTTTGTCAAACCCTCAGTAGATCTACCCAACATCCCCTCGCTTTCCAGATCATCAGTACTAAGTTGAGGTCTTTAAGTTTTTAAGCATCCTTAGAAATCATGTGATATCATTTGGTTTAGACTTTAACCTACACTAGTCATATTAAAAATGTTTATTCCGGATTTCATCTGAAATCCCAAAAAGAGTTTAAGTGTCATAATGGTTGGTTCCGGATTTCATTTGAAACCCCAAGGATGGACAGTTGCAAGTGTTCCCCATAAAACACTCCAACTTCCATAACAGGTACCCCATTAGGCAATACCTCAAATTGTCAGCGTTGTTTTCCGTTTAGTATGTTCGTTGTGACCCAAACGGGCTCACAAGTAAAGGGTTTGTGAAACTCACCTTAGGTTGCTCAGCTACACTTGTTAATCCAATTTATGTTTGCTAACGAAGACCTAGTAATCACATTAAGGTCTTACGTGTTAGGTTGTGTCTAAACTTTAACTTAACGTCACTATGGCCCATAACATAGCACGTTGCAACTAAGACTCGACATACCGACACACGATACCGATGGTTGATCATAAACAAGGGTTCACATATTACAGAAATCAAACATGTATCATCATAGCATAATCATGTAAGTCGTGGCATAATATTCAAGCAAATTGCACAAGTTTGGTTTTCAGGTCAGGTCTTAGTTTCGCTAGCACAGTTTCGCTAGGCAGTTTCGCTGGGTGCACGGGCAGCACTTTCGCTAGGCTATGCCCGGTGACACAGTTTCGCTAGGCTAGTTTCGCCCGAAACTGCTGACGCAGTTTCGCTAGCCTAGTTTCGCTGGGAAACTGGTTTGAACTTTCGTTCAGGTATTTCGCTCGGTAGTTTCGTCCGAGCTGGTCGGGTCAGTTTCGCTAGCGACACTATAGTTTCGCTCGGCAGTGTCGCTGAATGAACAAGTAAATTCGCTGGATAATTTCGCCCAGAGAACACACAGTTTCGCTGGTCGCGAAAAAACATACGGATTTGCCTAAAAATCAACCTAACAGCTTCTGATCTTACATGCAATCCATTATTTAGCATACATAGGCATTTACCAACATAAATCAGCAAGCTTTAACACCTTAAACATGCATTTTGTCATCAAATCACCCAAAATACATATAAAACCCTAAAATGGCTAAAATAGCATAAATCTCTATCATGGTTGGATTTCATACGCAAAGTTGGAGACTTTATCACAGATCTAGCATCCCTAGTCATAAATACAGAAGATCTAACAAGTTCATGAAAGATTGAGCATGCTTTATGAAGAAACATATAGAAAATGCATGTAAATGGGTTTTGGAGACTCACGGTTGATCGAGGATCGATGGATGCTCTCTACCAACAGTGATGATAGCAGCAAATAGTGATATCTCAGCTGGTCCAGAAATCTCAGAGAGTGTGTGTGTGTTTGTTGTGTGGTTTGAGCAAATGAGGCTATTAGGGTTTATTAAGATTATTTATATCAGAGGCTAGTTTCGCTGGCAGTTTCACTGGCCAGGCGAAACTAGCTCTGGTCACATGTTGATCGAGTAGTTCAGCTGGATACCGGGCGACACTACAGTTTCGCCCGGTAGTTTCGCTGGCGACCAAAAAGACAAGTTTTCCACATAATCAAGTATTCACAATTTGTCATGCAATTCACAATACTAAGTCATGTATTTAAATCACATTGCACATAAGGACAATAAATAAGCACATAACACATATGGGCGGGTTCGGTGATCAACCAAAGGTCGTGGATGTATTCGGCCTAGTTATGCATTAGTTACTTAAGTTAACACTTACGACGTAACTAACGGAGATTGTCTAACGGAAGTTAACCTTGGAATTCTCGGGTGTCACATCATCCCCTTGAAATTGGAATTTTCGTCCCGAAAATTATTCTTGTGTCGTGGCGTTCGCAGCCTCGGCTGTCGTCGTTGCTGTCGTCGCTGGGGAAAGAAAGCAAAAGTTTTAGGGTTGCCACATGACTCTTCATTGATCTATGGTAGTATCTAGCGAGACCCAAATATTTCGGATTTCTAATGGGGTCGAGGTAGTGCTTCAATTCTTCATGGCTTCGAATCTTATACAGATCGACTTAGATACTTCGATTGTTGATCACATCTCCTAAGAAATCTACCTCGTGAATCGAAAATGTCACATTTGGAGAATTTCGCGTGCAATTCTTACTTCCAAGCAACTCTGAAAAAAGTCTTAAATGTCTACTCATGTTCATCCTTACTACAAGAGTAAATTAGGTTATCTTAGATGTGCATGATAACAAATTTATCCATATATAGGTTTGCACTCAGGGTTCATTAGTCTATGAACACGGTAAGTGCATTTATCAAATCAGAAGGCATAGCTAGAAGCTAATGGTGACCCTAACAAGTCCTAAATGTCATATTGGCAACGTATTTTCCTTCATGAACTCTGAGTTGATGGTAACACGATCACATATTGATCTCCGAGTAGAAACTTGACCTTTGCAACTGGTCGAGTTGATTGTCGATTCTCAGGAGTCGATAGCGATTTTCCACCTTTAGCTTGTTAAACTCACATTAGTTGAAACGCATTCCGGAAGGGTCCATCTTTCTTTTTGGCAAGCAGGATAGGGGCTCTGTTGGACGAAAAGCTTGGTCTAATGAATCCTTTATCTCACAGTTCCTATAACTGATTAGACAGCTCTTGCATCTCAGGTGGTAGGCACGCAGAGAAAGTCCGATTGTTTATGAAAATAAAAAAAAATAGCAAATAACGCAGAAATTGTATAACCCAACAACAGTCAGGTCGGTACTCCCGTACACGAAGAGAAACTCCGATGAGTTATTTGAAACACCAAGAAAATAAAGCAGAACCTCAAGTGAGCACCAATCAGGTCGATCTTTCGAAAGGCAGAGAAAGGCCGGTCACTTGAAAAAATAAAGAAAACAAAACAAGTTTAAATTTTTGCAAAATGAATGCATGCATACATAAGGATATCTCTTATTCTATTTTTGCAGATTTGTCACATAATACTCATCAAGATGATAAACCACAACTATCAGGCAGGTATTATCTTGATATCATACTTACATATATCAAATTTGTCATGTTTTTCTCATATTAAGCAATAACCTACAACCTTTACATCTACTTTATCCATGGCAGATAACATGTATGATGATGTACCATCATTTCTCACTTTTTGTCGGATCAATTTCTCTTTTTGAATTTTTTAAATACTTTTATATGTTTAATTTTTATATTTTTCTGAATTATCATAAATTCTCCCCCTAAAATTCAAACAAAGACTATTTTTTTTAATATTCAACTTTTGTCCTTCTAAAATAATGAAAGAAAATATAACGAACAACAAAATAAAATTGACCGATCGACATTTGACACGATATTTGAAAAACATCAGCTTTGAAAATTATATTTCAAAGTTTTGTGAAGTATGTTAAATTAACATGCAAGCAACCACAGTTAGTAACACAGAATATCACCAATTGGTCTTCCTGATCACCTGCATACATCGGATAAAATTGGATCCTTTTGGATCGACCCAAGTCAACAGCCTTGGGTCACCCGGTATCTTCCACATAGTAACCGTTTCCCTGGACCTTTAGAGGTCTCCAATTTTGTATTAAAAAATAAATTTTGATAACCTTTGAAAATGATTTAGCATTTTTTGGTTCAAAAACCAAAATCTCATCAACCCATGGAGGTGAAACAACAGACTTTGTTGGTTTTTGTGGTTTATCAAAAATTTTACCTTTCGCATCAACATATTTAACATTCTTTTCAAGAAGAATTTGTTTAACATCAGATTTGTAGTTTGTAGCCGATGGACAATCTGATGCATAGTGCCCGTATTGTAGGCATACATAACACAATCTGTGTTGTTTCTTGAAAGCAACAATGTTTTCATTACCCGGTCCTGCATTGCTCAATCTCATCGGTTTGTGAACATGTTGCATAGTTGGCGAATCATAAAAACCGTATGAATGACCGAAATGTACCACATAATTAATTTTATCAAAGAAAATATCATGATGAAACCTGTTCGATGAACAACTAGAAACACCAGAAGAAAATCGTGGAGTTCCACATGACGATCTTCCAGAAGTCGAACCATCAAAATACAAAGAGTAGGAACAAAACTGCTTCTTGTTTGTATCCTTTGAAACATTTGCAGTATCCTTCTTCACAGATTTCTTTGACTTTTGAGCTTTCTTTGCTTGTTCTGGCTTAGAAGCTTCCTTAGCCTGAGATTCCAAGCCAACACCAAAAATGGAAGTATCCTTAGTACCAGACTTTGAATTTTTAGAATTATACTTTTCAGTCTGTTTCTCCTTTTTCTTGCTCTTTGACTTCTTTTGTTTCTTATCAACTTCCTTTTCACAATCTTAGAATAATCAAACTCTGGATTTGATAATTGAGCGTTCGTTGTGGAATTAGTGATATTCACTAGAGGAGGAACTGCAGGAAATCGAGATGAAAAATTTTCGTAGACTTGTAAAGATAATTTGTGAAAGCTTCAGACAATTTGTTGTTCTCAACTTCCATCGTTAAAGCAGCAAGAACAACATCTTTCTCAGAAAGTTCTTATTGAGAAACAACTAACTTCTTTTCAACTTCAAAAAGCCTCTCAGAAAGTTGATTATATTCATATTTTTAAACACCATTTTGTCACACTCAGCTAACAACTCCTTTTCATACTTCTCAAACTTTTCTTTGTAAATTTTCAAATTACCTTCAGCATCACTAGCATCACTGCATCGTTTCCTTAACATCTCATTTTCTTCTAAAAGCTGACTATTAACCGTGTTAGTTGTCTGAAAATGTTTACACATTGAGGGAACAACATGTTGTATGTTTGTCATGACATCAATTAACTTTTCAGTTTCACATAGCTTTTAAACAACTTTGCAAAGACTATGAGTGGTGGAAATATAGCTACTTAGCTGATTGTAAATTGGATGCGATAATACACTCTTCAACAAATTAAATGCCTTAGTTTCTAACTCAAATCTTGTCTTGGCATCCGATGAGAATTTCCTAAATTGTAGTGGAGTACCAAGAGAATCTATAGGCCAGTCAAACTCTTTGTCTCGAATTTTGAGAAAATCAGCAAAATGATCATGTACATAAGCCTCAAATTCTTGTTTGCAGAAAAAAGTAATCTTCACATTGTAGCAACTTAGGCACAACCTCAATCTTCTTAACTTTAGGAACAGATTCATCTGATGGTAATAGAACTGAAAGCATTGCATGCGTATCACATGTAAACACTAAATAAGCCTTATAACTTATAAAATCGTCACACTCAGAATCATATTCTGTCATATATTCAACAACTTGTTGTGGTTGGGAAGACATATGAGCATATTTATCAGAATATTCGACAAACTTTCCCCAATTATAACCCTTCTCTTTATCATTCAAAGTAGCAAATAATGCCTTAGCTTCTTTTGATTTTTCATCCTTTTATCTCCATCTTTCATGCACACTCTAGAAAAATGTCCATAGGTATACACTTAAAACATTGCACTCGACTCTTATCCAATCCCAGTTTACTCTGCCTATATTGAACATTTCTCTTCCCCTTCTTCTTAATGTAGTTCTTGATTCTTCGTGCCAACTTAGCAAACTGTCAATTTAAATCTATATATTCTAGATTATCAGCACCGATTTGATCAAAATCTTCATTGGCCAGCTCAGTATTACCAACACTACCAGTCAAACCCCATATCCAAAAGTAACTAAAGCAAAAACCAATTCCACATATTGATCATGTGTAAGACAAACCAAATTGATTCGGAGTAATCGGAACGTGCACATGACATCCACTAGATCCAGAATGTACTCCTGCTTTCGGAACGTGCACATGACATCCACTAGATCCAGAATCTATTCCTGCTACAAAAGCAGTGGGCGGTGTAGTAGAAGGAACCAAATTTGGTTTCTTTGCACTAATGGATGAAGAATTTTCTCCTTGATAAATTGTTGGATTCTGAACTGAAGCAGTCATATATTTATGAATTGACGTGTCAAGATCTTGAGCTTGTAATTGCTCAACCAAACTGTTGAAGGTCATATTCGGATAATCCTTATCTCTTGTGAGAATCAAAACAAAATTTTCCCATTTTGCAGGTAAAGCTTCCAACAACTTTTCCTTTTTATTAGAAGCCTCTTTTGTAACAGGAACTAATGCCGGCTCATTAAGAAGATGTAAAAATTGAGTAATCAAGTCGGAAACACTCTCATTTGGATAATGACGAAAGTTTTCAAACTATTTCTTGAGAACCTTTTGCTTACTTTTCTTGTATTGCTCATTTCCCACACAACGTTTAACCAATGCATCCCATAACGCTTTTGTATAATAGCAATCACTGAATTGATGTAAGAGTTCCTTTGGTAATGCCATTGTTAAAATCCCGTAAGCCTTTTGATCTGCTTGATATTTGGCCTTTTCATCAGGTGTAAGACTACAATGAAGCTTCAGTTGACCATTGCTTTGTAAAGGATATGTATACCCTTCTTCTACTAGAATCCAGATATCCACATCATTAGTACCAACATACGCCTCAAACCGTTTACGCCATGAAGAAAAATCTTCATGCTTTAACAACTTAGGAACTTTCTGGCTTGTTCCGATTTCGTTGTCAAAGTTAAGTAAAGCTTGCATTTGCGATTGAACGGCGGCCATTGCGGAATAATTAACCATTTTTTGAAAATGTTAAATGCTGTTAACGAACTGAGTCACGAAGTGGATCACGAACTGAGTTACTATGTCAGCAATGAACTAAGTCACAAAGTGTTTAACGAACTAGGTGACACAGTGAGCAACGAACTGAGTTGTGAAGTGGGTAACTAATTGAGTTACAAAGTAAACAACGAAGTGGATCATGAACTCAGAAATGAATTGGAGCTTCATGGGCATGAACTGAGTAACAAAGTCAGAAACGAACTGGAACTTTGTATGCACGAACTGAGTCACACTTCGTGGCAGTTATAGCAGCGAAGTAGAGCTGATGAAACAAACTCGACGAACTGAACCATTTTGGATCAGAATTTCATGATTTTGGATGTTTTTGGGTGAGATTTTCAGCAGTCAGGGTTCAGAAACAATAGAAAGGATTGATTTAGGATCGAAACTAACACCAAAACGAAACTGTAATGATCGAACAAGCGCAAAAACACTCCAATTTACCAAAAATCGACACTAGACGGATGTGAAAATTTTAAAAAATAACCAAGAACATATTAGTAGAATAAACCTAATTCTCTGATACCACTTGAAAGTGCATGAGCGGTGGATCGTCTACTCGATCTAGCTATTTTGTATACAAGAACGTAATTAAAGATTGTTTTATTGATCACTATTGAACAATTTTACAATCTGGAACACTTAGACACCTAGAGAACAACACAAAGATTCCTCACTTAGTTCACTCAAACACATCAGAAAACTTCTTAGTCATCTCAAGATTACAACACAAAATACTATTTATATCAAGTATGATGTCCACGAACTGGAGGTCCAACGTACTGACAGTTCGTTGGACACGAACTGTGAGTTCGTACTCCAGTTCGTTAACATTCTAATCTTCATTGTTCAATATGCTCTGATACATCACACGTCGCACCATTCCATGCTCTAACATTTCTCCAATGGAGAAATACGCATACGGAAATGGAGAAAGGGGGAGGGGGCTAGGGCTCATCCAAAATTGTGATTCAAAACCAAAAATTGAAGGATTTCTCAAGGGGGTTCGGATTTGGGGCTAGCCTCCATGCCCAATTCATGCATTCACTTGATAAATATATAGAAATTTAGAAGGAAAACATGAATTGGGTAGTAGAATAAACCTAATTCTCTGATACCACTTGAAAGTGCATGAGTGGTGGATCGTCTACTCGATCTAGCTATTTTGTATACAAGAACGTAATTAAAGATTGTTTTATTGATCACTATTGAACAATGTTACAATCTGGAACACTTAGACACCTAGAGAACAACACAAAGATTCCTCACTTAGTTCACTCAAACACATCAGAAAACTTCTTAGTCATCTCAAGATTACAACACAAAATACTATTTATATCAAGTATGATGTCCACAAACTGGAGGTCCAACGAACTGACAGTTCGTTGGACACGAACTGTGAGTTCGTACTCCAGTTCGTTAACATTCTAATCTTCATTGTTCAATATGCTCTGATACATCACACGTCGCACCATTCCATGCTCTAACATTTCTCCAATGGAGAAATACGCATACGGAAATGGAGAAGGGGGGTGGGGGCTAGGGCTCATCCAAAATTGTGATTCAAAACCAAAAATTGAAGGATTTCTCAAGGGGGTTCGGATTTGGGGATAGCCTCCATGCCCAATTCATGTTTTCCTTCTAAATTTCTATATATTTATCAAGTGAATGTGGTGGGAGCTCAAGCCATCAAGGAATGCTAGAATTGGAGACTCGACGTAACACATGAGTGGTTAAAGTAGTATGTTTCATATATATATATATATATATATATATATATATATATATATATATATATATATTATGTGGTTTGGCCTAGAATGAGATAATGAGTTAGTTGAATATTATAAATGATTATATGGCATTCGGTGTATAAACGACGTAGGATGATTGTAGTTAGATGAAGACTACAACATCGTAAAGAAACGTGGAAAAGTCTGTAATATGGCTCGTTTAGGTTAAGAGTGTATAACTGAAGTATGTTTTGTGTAAAAGTGTGTGTAGTATGACTCGTTTGGGTTACGAGTGTATAACTGAAGTACCTTGTGTGCAAATGTGTGTAATACGACCCGTTTGGGTTCATAGTGTATAAATGAAGTATGTTGTGTGCGAATGTGTGTGATACGACCCGTTTAGGTTCAGAGTGTATAAATGAAGTATGTTGTGTGCAAATGTGTGTGATACGACCCGTTTGAGTTGAGAGTGTATATATGAAGTATGTTGTGTGTAAAAGTGTGTGTAGTATGACCCATTTGGGTTACGAGTGTATAACTGAAGTACCTTGTGTGCGAATGTGTGTAATACGACCCGTTTAGGTTGAGAGTGTATAAATGAAGTATGTTGTGTGCGAATGTGTCACACCCGGTAAGATTTGTGTCGGGATGCGAAAAAGGTTATCACAGTCAAGGTTACGAACGTACTCTGGATGGTTCAACAACTAGAGCCGTTTTGGAAATGGTTAAATTGTTGGAGTAAATAGGAGTTTTTCCAATATCATTACGCAGCGGGTTAATTGTAATGAGAAAAGTAAATTGTTTAAGTTTACAACACATGAGTATCAAAAGATTTTTAGGACATGACACCGTTAGGTGTTATGTCGGGAAAATCTCTAAAGGCTTAACCATACTCTAGAAAGCAAATGAAAGTCCTAAAATGCAATGACAAGAAACAAGCAAGCAGGTCCGATGCATGCACAGCAAATAAAATCAAGTACCTGATAATTCATACAAGAAAATGGTCAACAAATAATGGTTGCTGAGTTTCACAGGTTTAAAGTGCTAGCAGTTAAAAGTTGAATGAAAATAGTAATTGAAAACAGTTCATGTTAATAATTTGACAATATCAGATAAGACTAGTTGAAAATGTTACCATGTACCCTGAATACCGAAACTGATTGTTTACCCACTCATAGTATCTTTTCTCAGGTTGATACCGCATATATATGACATAACAATTTGTACCCTTTGACTATAAAGACAGAGTCACGATTGGAGCTACCAATCAGAGCAGGGGCGTTAACCCAATAGATCTATTCAAACGTTACCATTTGCAAATGATAATTAATCGGATTCAGTTAATAGTGGGGTTTGGGTTATGATAACAAGGAAAAGCACATGTAACAGATATGATAACAAGGTCTAATTTTCTAACATGGAAACGTATGTATGAATTCTCCCCCCAAGATAAAAACAGTTAAAGGTAAAAGGGGTCGTGAAAAACTCACATGATTCAGTAACAGGAAATCGATAGCACGATCAACGAAAGAGTAGCCCTAAATAATTATAAGACATACAATAAGTAACTGGGTTGACAATAAATGTCACTCCAATTAGGTAGGTCAAGTCTTGACGTCATGGTAGCCTTAGGGTTAAATGATTCGGAAAGTCAAAGTGAAAGTGTCCGGTTATATGTTTATTTGGATATAATGTAAATTATATATATAAAATAAAATATACAAAAATTCCCAAATAATATTCAAATATGGTAAATATTTATAGAAATAAATATTAAGTCAAAATGAGGTTTTTCATATGAGTAATTGATTATTTTGACTAATTAGTTGAAAACCGGGCGATTTCGCGGTAACCGCCGATTACACGATATTTATCCGTTTAAGTTAGAAATCAATCAAGTACAATAATATATGATTATTTTTTGTCCAAATTAGGTAGATAATTATTTCAAGTGTCCGTTTTCATTAGTTTATCGGTTTTGTGGATTTTATGTCGGTTTTGTCATTTTGGTCCCGTTTGCCCGTTTAATGACACCGTTAGGTTCCTAAATTCACCATATGTATTTGTAAACATGTTTTTACCATTAAAATACCTCTATAAGTTCATTTTGACCAGATTTTGGTTTTGTTATAAAAATGACGTTTCCGGGCCCGTCGGGTGTTGGTTTTAGTCCCGGTTTGTGCCCAAATTCAAGTAATTTGTTAAAAGATCCTTTAGCCATGTTTTAAAATCATTTCAACCATCAGAACCTTCTGTTTAAAAGCCTAAACTTTCTGGTCAAAACGGAAGTGTACTTTTGGGTAGTAAAAGTTCCCTATCGTAAGTCTAAGCACAAGTAATCTTTCTAAAGTCCAAGATATCATATTTTGACTATCTTACAAGTCTAAAAATGTGTCATAGGCATTATGGGGTCCAAAATTACAAGATCAACATACAACACAATATATACAAAGTTAGTGACTAAAAAGCAACCTAAACAAACACTTGTGTAAAAGTCCTACAAATCAAAGTTTGTACATATTATTCTAAGGAAATGTCTATCATGAGTTTCTAGTAGAAATATATATGGTGAAACATAGAGATAATCGCAAGCTAGTAGACCTTTATGGTTCAAAATCATGTTTAGACAACAATGTAGTCAAGACTTGGTCATGGAGTGAACTAGGTATGAAATAGAATATGAAATCATGGCTAGAGTAAGATTTTATACAGGAAATGATGATGACATCTCACTAGGATGGAGAGGTTGGCCGAAAATGGTGATGATGATGATGATTCTTTCTTCCTCTTGCTTCCTAAGACCTTGTATCTTCAAGAGAGTGCTTGGTTTGCTAGGAGTTTTAGAGAGAGAGTAGAGAGAGAGGTGGACGGTTTTGGTGAAAGAGAGAGAAGGAGAGAGTTCTCTTGAAAGGTAAAGGTGATGAATAAGGCTAGGGTTTACAAAAGTTGCTTAAGTAAGGAAGTAAGTGAGAAAAGGAGTGTTTGGTTAGTGTGTGTGTGTGTGTGTTCGGTTCTAGTGAAACCGGAGAGAGAGAGAGAGAGAGAGAGAGAGACGGGTTTGAGAGGAGATGGAAAGAAAGTGAGGGTGTTTGGGTCTTGTTAAAGTGATAAAATATCTAGAAAGTGTGGTCAAATAAAAAGGTTAAGTGTTTATGTGTGTGTGGGTTGGATTCGGACCGAGAGAAGGAAAAGAGGTCTCAAGTTCGAGCCTTGGGGTGGCCGGCCGGTTTCTAGCTCACAAGGGAGGTCAATAGGGTTTAAACACTTGTGATACGTGGGTGTTTTTAGTGGTATAATGCAGATTTTTGAGAGGGAAAGCATGAGTGTTCAAGGAGGGAAATCTTTGTCCATTGGATAATAGATTTGGCACAACATGAGACAAGATCAACCTAGGTTTGTCAAAAGGAATTGTAGGGTGTAAGAGATTGTCTACACTTGATGTGAAGAGGATCTAATGGTAATCAACCAAGAAGCAACCAAATTTCTACAAAAATAAAGGAGCGAGGTGGGGGTGGATGGTTGACTTCGGCCAAAGTAAGGGGAACGGGTTACGGGTTAGATCCCGTGGCCGATCGGGTCGAGGAAAAACGAGAGGGGGAAGGGAAAGGGAAAGGTGACGGGTTGGTTTAATCGCGAAGGAAAGAAAGAAAAATAAATCAATCGGATCGAGTTTGAACATTTTATAAGATATTTATTCATGACGACATAAAATAATAAAACAATGACTCGGTTTGGTACTAGAATACTCGAGGGTTAATAACTTGAAAAATTAACGTTGCATTTATATATATTTTGCATGCATGTGAAAATACATTTGTCGTGAACGTTAATAAAGCTTTATGAATTGTTTTGGACGAAAATTAAATTGACGTTTACGTAGGGAATTGTCCCAAGTCTCGGTTGTTGTCGTTGTCTAAACACATTGTTGTTTTAATACGAAATTGTTTGTTAATGTTATTTGTGAAATACGTAAATGATACAATGATAATGGTTGATCAAAGGTTATGATTAAAATGAACGTAAAACGCTAATGATATTAATAATAAATCCCAAGATGATGGGATTATGTATGACGTTTACTACATAGTTTGGTAAATTTAGTAAACGAATTCGGTTAGTCGCTTTATTATTATAGAAGTTCCAATGAACATTCCGGGCAAAGAAATCATCATGTTCAAGTATTGTTTCCAACATGAATTAAGGCTACGTCAAGGCTATGATCCTATTGTAATTAAAGCAAATATGGTAAAATTAACACGTTGCAAGTAAACGATTACGTAACATAGTTAACACGTAGGTATATATTATCGGTTTAAGTCCTTGGAAACTTACGGGTTGTCACATCCTCCCCTAGTTGGTAGAATTTCGTCCGGAAATTCTACTTGTCATCAAGGCTGAGTTGCTGCTATAGGAAAAAGATGAGGATACTTGGCGCGAAACTGGTCTTTGCGTTCCCATGTAAATTCAGAACCACGGCGGGAGTTCCAACGAACTTTAACAAGAGGTATACGTCTATGCTTCAATTGCTTGACGGCGTGGTCGACAATCTCGGCGGGTTCTTCAACGAATTATAGGGATTCATCAAGATGTACCTCATCGAGGGGAACGGTAAGATCTTCTTCGGCAAGGCACTTCTTCAGATTGTTGACGTGAAAAACATCGTGAACGTTACTAAGATCGGGCGGCAGAAGTAGTCTATACGTAACAGGTCCGATTGTTTCAATGATTTCGAATGGACCGATGTAGCGTGGGTTTAACTTGCCACGTTTTCCAAAACGAATGACGCCTTCCCATGGGGATACTTTCAGCAATACCTTGTCACCCTTTGCGAAGGATAAGGGTTTATGGCGGGTATCTGCATAGCTCTTCTGGCGATCACGGGCGGCTTTCAGTCGGTCTCGAATTTGCATGATCCTTTCGGTGGTTTCTATCATAACTTTTGGTCCTGTCAGTTGGCTTTCACCAACTTCGAACCAACAGATAGGTGATCGGCACTTTCTTCCGTACAGTGCCTCGAAGGGTGCCCACTGAATGCTAGTGTGATAACTATTGTTGTACGAGAATTCGTGTAAGTACGTGAAACGATCTTACTACTGCATGAATCAATCAATCTAGTGAATACGAGAATGTAAGTAAGAGTTTTCTTATTGATCACTTGAAGATACAAAGAAGACTCTCTAGTTTCTCTCTCTAGAACACACACACAGAAGGTAAAGAATGACCCAGAGTTCTAAGCTATCATTCAAACACAATCTATTTATAGTGATCACATACTAGGCTGCGTACCAAGCTGCGGACCAATTGGTACGGGTGTACCAATTGGTATGACGTACCAGCATGGTACGGCCCATAGTATGCTCACCATTTGACTCATACTAATGCTCACTTAGATATAATACACGAAACACAATATAGCATAGGAATATGCTCTAACAAACTCCCCCTTAACGTGTAGTGTATCTAATCTAACTAAAACTTCAGTCTTCAATCTTCAGCATTGCTGCATCTGATCTTTGACTTGAAATCTTGTCAGAAATAGAGCTTGCATGGCTGGATCACTCTTGAATCATCTTTGAACTTCAATATCCACTTGTGGAATATACTTTAAACTCCCCCTTTCACCATGCTTGAGTCTTGACACACATAACCTGCAATTTCAGAAGACAGAAACACGGTTTCCTTTTCTTTCGAAAATTAATTTAATCTTAGTGCAAAACTTCTATTCGAGAATCCAAGATATAGATTTGAAATTTGATTTCGTATCACATGTCGATCGGTCGAAAACAAATAATAAACAAAATCTTTTTGACTTTTTGAAACTTTACATCAAAACATATCAAAAATCTTTTTGATTTTTCTAAGTTTATGCTAAAACACACCTAAAATTTATTTTTATTTTTTTTTATTTTTGGAATTTTCAGATATGAAACATAAATGCAATACAGAATCAGACACTATTTTTGTCTTTTGTGAGAAAGATCACAACTTGGGATCATATTGAACATAACATGCTGTACTACACTTCAATTTCAATTATTTCAGCGGATAATTCATGTCGATTGTTGGTATAATTTGTCCATCTTAAACTCAGACACAATCATACTCATAACATCTGGATATGTTATTGTATTGATTAGATTTTCTCTGACCAGTGTACCCCACACTATCAGACATACTCAGATATGTTTTTGCTTATCACACTTTGTTATTTCACTTGTGATTTAACACATAGTGATTGACTTCGTGATATCGTCAACTGTGTTCCATGCAAAAATAAATAAGAACGTTAAATCGTCTACTTTAAGGTCGATCTTTTGATACGCAGATAAGGCCTCGGATTTAACAAAATAAGAAAGATAAAACAAGTTGAAATTCTATAATTCAACAACAGTCAGGTCGGTCTTGTGGACACACAAAGAAAGTCTGATGAATTATACGAAACACCAATGAAAATAAAGCAGAACGTCAAACGAACAACAATCAGGTCGGTATTGTGGACACTCAGAGAAAGTTCGATCGTTTGAAATAAAGAAAATCAAACAAGTTTAAATCTTGGCAAAATGAACACATGTATACACAGTGACTTCTCATTTCCTCCACATCTTTTCACTATCTTGATATATGGTTCAAGATTTTGTCCACTTGGTCAAGCATTAGTATTTAGTGAATATCACATCTGAATACTTTCTGATTTAATATCGAGCCTACCAAGTACATCAAACAATGATCTTGTGGCTTTTTCATCAAATTTATCCATGAGTCAGACACGTAAGCCAATGTACCATCATCCCAATTATGTTGGATACAATTTCTCATTTATCAATGTTTTTGTATTTTTTCCATTTTTCTCCCCCTTAAAATGAAAACTCTATTTTTGGATTTGTCATTAAAACAAAAAACACAAAAACACTTCTTTTTTGTATTTACAATTTTCTCCCCCTATACTGAAACAAAAAGCATTAAAGAAAGAAAATTGACCTTTTGACATGGATACCTTTCCGATTTAGCTTTCAGAAAAATTTCAAGTTTGAAATTTGATAGTTCTTGTAATTTAACTTAAAGTAGCAAAATACTCCTCCATCAGCAACTTTTCAATCACCGATAGGTCTTTTAGAAGTATCTGCACACTGGTCAAACACATTAGTTCATAAATGACCCGAAGCGAATCGCTTCTGGTCGATCAGTGTCTTGGTTTCCTTTTAAAACAACTTTAGGTTTCCAAATTTGTCGTTTTGGTAAATCAGTATCTGATGAACCCATTACAGTAGATTGTGACGAACAACCGACAGATGAATCAGTTGAAACTTAGGTAAAAATTGATGTTTACAATATGTCGGTTGAAATTCATCAAATACTCTGTCATATTCTCAATAAATCTGTATTTGGCAGATTTCCTTTTTAAACCACTTTAGGTTTCCAAATTTATCATTTTGGTAAATCAGTATCTAATGAACTCGTCACAGTAGATTGTGACGAACAACCGACATATGAATAATTTTAAAACTTAGGTAAAAACCTTCTTTGATGTTTAAAATATGTCGGTTGAAATTCATAAATACTCTGTCATATTCATCAATAAATTTGTATATGGCAGATTTACCAACATAAGGAACCTGTCTTTTCGTTGAACTAGAAGCAGCAGTGACATGACAATCTTGTGCCATATGCCCTTTTTGTCGGTAATTGTAACCTAAACGATTATTTACATTTTTCCTCTTTGGTCTCTACAAAGCTTCACAAAAATTAGTATCTTCCAAATGATCAGAAAAAGAATCACATACATGATGTCGATGATCATAAACCCATTTGCATGTTGGGCTATTTGAAGTATAATTTGATCTTCCAAAAGAATATTTAGCATTTTGAATCTTTTTGTTCTTTGATACATCATTCTTCACAAAAACTTCGGATACTTTCTGAGCGTTCACACAATGAAGTGGAAATTGTTTGTCAGAAAATATTTGTTCTGAACCCTTGAGCTTGTAAAACCTTTCCGGTTGAACTTTTTCAGCCTTAAAAACATCCTTCTTGACTTGTTTCAACTTGAGTTTTTTAAATTCTGTTGTTTTGAAGTTGGAACCCCATCATCGTTAACATTCTTGAACTTGAAACCCAATCCAACAATTTTACCAGAACCTTTTTCCTCTTAAATAGATGATTTATGCCCATTTTTCGCCAAACGATAGAACTCAGCTTTAACATCATTGACATTCTTCTTGGCATAGAAGATTGTCTCATCAATATTTGTATGAGTATGAATCTTCTAGGTAGAAGTAACTGATTGCTCATTCTCTATTGATGAGGAACCAGACACAAACTTTAAAACCCTAGGAACTTCAGAGTGTATTCCATTCTTCTTTCCTACCTTCTTGGTTTTCTTCTTCTTTACAAACCTCTCTTCTTCAGAATTGGATGATGACAATTTTGAATAATCCCATTCTTCAGCATTTTCTTTGACAACATTGACAGCTTCTTTAATAATAGTTGAAGGTGTAACTGTCTTATTAAAAACTTTCTCAAAATTCTCATCTTTGGACAAGAAACTGGTGAATACTTGTGAATTGGTAATATTATTCAACACACGATTTGCATCAATCACTTGAATCTTCAAATCGGAAATCTTTTGTTGTGCCGCAGCCAATTTCTTTTCTGTTGTAATCAACTGCTTAGCAAACTTGTGTGTTTCATATTTTTGCAATCTCAGATTGTCAAGCTCACCAAATAATTCTTTCTTCCACTTATCTTCATTCCTTTTCTGAATATCAAGATTTACGTTCAACAGCTTATTCACCCTTGTTAATTCCTTCCTCTCTTCTAATAACGCTCCATTCTCAATAGAATAACTTTTTGCTTTAGCAGCCAGTTCATCGGAAGTCTTATTAAGAACATCAAACTTGATCTTCGATTTCTCAAACAAATCATTAAAATCATTCTCGACATCTTTTGCTTCATCCTTCCAATTCTGAACTTCCTTGACTAACTCAACCTTTTCTTCAATTAATTTTGCAATCTTAAATGCCGAACTTTCATTTTCAGCTTCTGCAGTTTCACTTTTCAATCTTTCAACTTCTTTTGATAATCCAATACACTTCCGACATTTTGAAGTAACTACTTCTTCATCATTCAACAAATTATCACCCATAAGCAAACTTTGAATCTTCTTATTTTTCTGTGAAACCATTTCAAATTTATCAACCAGATGAAAAAAAATTGGCATCAAATCTGGCATCTTTGCATTTTTGCTTGTCTCAAAGACAGGATCAGTTATTTCTTTAGCATTTTCTTCCATTTCTCCAATTATTTTATCAGAATACTATTTTCTTCAGTCAACTTTGAAACTTTCTTCCTAACTACTCAATCTCACCATTAGAACTCTTATCTGACCTTGAATTCCGATAAAGTTGCATATTGTGAAATTCACATAATAGTTTCAGATTCTCCCACAATACTTTCGATCTTCGAAAATCCTTGAAATACATAAATAGCTCTGTTGATAATGCCAGCTTAATAAACTCATATGACTTCTTTTCATTTTCATTTTGTTTAGTCACTGCAGGAGTAAGCTCCATTCTTTCTTTAAGTTCTCCATAGGAATCAGTTGGATAAACATATAAATTCTGAATCGGAACCCACAAATCTTTATTCACTCCATTAAAATATTCATTAAATCTTGGTGCCCAACTAGAATAATCTTTAAATCTTAACAATTTTGGCACTTCCTGTCTATGACTAGCAACAAATCTTTTGATCTCATCCATTTTGAAAACGTAAAACCGGTTATCAAAACTTCAAACCCAAAAACGAAGGTCTTAGAAGCAGAAGTTGGGTACCAAAATGGAGGGTACTAGCCATTAGGCGAGTAAAAGTCTAGATCTTTTTTAGATGGTCATTTTGGCTGGTATTGGGTTCCATAACTCTTAACGGTTCTCAAGTTACGTCAGTTTTAGTGAAGACCACTTTTCTGCCAGCGGACCAAACTTCTCAACGTACCAAAATCTTCCAACGTACCAAAATCTTCCAACGTACCAATCTACGTACCAGACCAAATCAGCAGACCAAACTAACTCAGCGTACCAGTAGCGAAACAGAATAAGCTGTGTACCAAACCAAGCAGCGTACCAATTTGGTACGGCGTAACTGCCAGTGTACCAGAAAATAACCATTGCGTACCAACGATGAAGATTGCCTAGCGTACTGTTGGTTTCCTGAAGGGCTCTTTAACATTGTTTGCACAATTTGATTTAAACAAGATAAATGAATTGCGAAAAGTAAATCAAATTGGAAGACAACAATTCATAAAAGGGTTATTCTGTATATCTCAAATGTAAATAATGGTTTACACGAGTTTATAGTATGACTATGTATCAACAGAAATAACTTTCTATGGGAGTGATGTTGCAATTGCTTTGAGAAGATATTGAGTTGTATGCTTGATATCTTACTTTGTTTGGTAAAGTCAGCTTGCTAGTTATAGGCAGATGTAGCAAGTTGTATTTGGATAAGGTGGTTGAGGAAGGTTGATGTTGGAGTGTGTCAGAGTATATAGAGATAAATTGAGCATGTTCAATTTATCTCTTTGTCAAGTGTCTTCAACTACTTTCTTGATTAATGCCAAGTTGACGTTCTTTTTGCTTGTTCTTCACAAAAATATAGAATATGTTCTTCTCGTAGTATTCATCTTCTGATAATCCAGAACTCCTTCTGGATTCTTCTTTGAAGACTGTTCATGCTTCCCATTAGAATCTATCTACATAAATGAGGATTTCTGTAGATTTTAGTCTGTATAGAACTACTCCGGAAATTCCGGAGTAGTTCTGTATGAACATAGAAGTCATGCAGAAATCTGTTATTCATACAGACTTTCGTATCCTTTCTCTTTTAAGGATGTATCTTATCTTTTCTTCTAATACTTGACTGTTTTGTGTTACAATTACATTATGTTCTAACAATCTCCCCCTAAGTATTTGAAGAAAATAAATAAAAAGAGAAAGTAATTTTAATCATAGATCACTTTTGTTGATCTTTTCAATGAATATGAAAAAAAGTCTAGTCTATCATAATTTAATGATTTACAAGTCTTTTATGATCTTTGACCTACCAGTGAGAGAGTTAATTTCAAAGTTGTATTCTGTGGTGCTTTCTTCCAGTTGGGTCTTGAAGATAGCTTTCTCCTTTATTAGTGCATTGATTTCATACTTGATGATTTCCTTGATGCTGTTTTTGTTGGTCTTGCATTTCTCTAGAATGAATAGGAAGAATTCTAAGGCCAGATTTGTATACTTCTGTTTTTCTTTTAGCCTGGAGAATCTTCTTTCTTTAGAGAGATCTCTGAAGCATATTCCAGAGATTGGGCTGAGAAATGCTGTGCCGGATCCTCTCCATGAGATTTCAGGAGGAACGGTCTCATTTGGCTTTGTTAGGAGTATTAGAGGGATGTTGGATTCCTTTGCTAGCTCTATATCCACCCGAGCTTGTCTTCTGAACATCTTTTTACCGGCTTTAGTTCCTTGGTATAAGGCTATGCTTACCATCTCTGTTTTTGATGATTGACTTGAGAAGTACCTTAAGAATGTCTCCAACTGTGTTGGGTTAAATTGTTGCAGGTCTTTATCAGTGAATTCCCTGAAATTGTCATCTTTTGTTTTCACCATGTAGCAGATGAAATGATCTATCCAGAGATGTTTTGTTAAAGGTTGTGCCTTGACTTTTATGAATTCAGTGATTGAAGGCATTGTGTAGTTTGGATCTTCCTCTACTGATATTCCGGTTGACCTGTCGAAGGCTTTTCTTGACAGAGGGCTCATTGTGGGCCTATCTTCTTCACTTTTGAGCAGTTTCTCTTGCAGTTCTCTGACTTCTTCCCAGATGATTTTTTGCATATTTTTCTTTTTAGTGTAATCGTCTTCAAAGGCTGATTCAGATATGAATGATCCAGCCAATGAGGATGATTGTATTTGAGTCTGCTTGACTTGAGTTTTCTTTGCTGCTCCTGTGGAGAAAGGTTGAGAGATAGTTTTTTTCTGGGCAGTTTTCGTTGGTGGCTTAGGAGAAGAAGGGGGTGGAGGGGGTGGCATTTCTGTATGAGTTTTAGTTTAGGATGTGCACTTCTTTGAGTTCTTTCTCTTGAGTTGTTCTGTCTCATCTTCTTCTTCACTTGAATTACTGCTTTGAGGTCATGTCCTCTTTATTGGAGATTCGACATGAGTTTTGATTGACTTTCTTCCTTCATCTGTTGCTTTTACTTTTTGTTTCAATTCTCTTTCTATATCTCTCATCTGGTCTTCTTGACAAGAGTGTTTGATCTTTAGATTTTCATAGATCTGTTGATTTCTGGTTAGCTTGCTTCTGACTGCTCTTACTTCCTCTTGTGCATTCTTTGCCTGATTTTTGCCTGTGTCTTCAAGAGTCTTTTTCTTGCTTAATAGTTCTGTAGAGAAATCTTTAATGATTTGTTCATCATTGCTTGTCTCTACAGCTTTCAAATTTTGAAGGCCTTTGCTGATGTCTTCAGAAATTTTATTGGCCTCCTTGCTCAGTTCTTCTTTCCAGGTCTTCAGCTCTTCTACTAGAGTATTAAGTTGTTGGGTGTTTTGAGCTGAGCTTCTTTCCACCATTGTGAGCTTTTCTGAGTTTGAGTGTTTGAGTTTTCCTAGCTCATGAAGGTCAATTTTCTGATCCCTTTTGCAGTTGAATATTTTCTCTCTGTTTAATTGAGAGAACTCTATGAGATCAGATTTAAACAGCATTCTGGGTGAATTTTGAGTTGGATCAGCAGATGATCTTTCTCCTTCTAACCTACCAGTGGACAACAGATGTCCAGCAGTTTCACTAACATTTTCTCTGTTGAGAGTTTTGTTAGTGCCTAGAATACCAGAAGAATCTGATCTTCCTAGGTCTTCCACATTCATTGTCCTTATCCTGAATGATTCAGACTCATGTGTTATTTGATCATTCTTTTCAGAATTCTCATGTGTCGAATACTCAAGGAACCAATCTCTGTGGGTCCTTTCCAATTGTCCTTGACTCATTGAGTTTCCACTTGTTGTTGCTTGCTGATGACTCTCAGAGTCATCAAACAGGCTGGGCTTGGTGGCTATTTTGGGAATGTGGATCTAAGGGGGTGAGTTTGGTGGGCTGAAGTTGAAGTTTATGTAGGCTGAGGTGGTGGAATGTGATATGGGAGAGTCAGGTGAATTTTTGTTTAGATTAACTGACTCAGAGAAGTGAGATGTTTGTGGGCTTTGTTTTGGGGTTGGTTGTTTTGGTTCAGATGGATTCTGTTGTTGTAGCTCTATTCCTTCTTTGTACTCTATCAGAACTGGGGAGCTACCTGGTATATTCAAAAGTAAAGAAGTAGGTATAGAGGAAATAGAGTGTGTTGTACCTGATTCAAACTTTTTCAGAATTTTCAGAATGCTTGACCTATGCTTAGTTCCCTTCATAGCCAATGATCCTTCCTGACACTTTTTGAAGACGAGTAGAGAAAGAAACCTTATAAATGGGATGTGGGCAGTTTCTTTCTTCTCCTTTTGTTTATCTTCAATTCTTTTTACTATATTCTTCCACAGTATAGCTCCATAATCTATTCTTTTATTAGAAATTATAGCGATCATTATGGAGTATACTGATTCACTAGCTTGATTAGATGAGCCGACTTTAGCAGTTAGGCTGTAAATGCGTGTGTGCATCATCAGTTTCCACTTTCTCTCTAGCTGATTAATGTTTATACCCGAGATTCTAGTAAAGTTTGTTCCTTTGTTCAAGGAATTGATGATTTTATGGATTTCTGTTTTGGTTGGGGGTTGAGCAGGATTTTCCGGTGCTATGAGGTCAGTAACTTGTCTGAAATCCTCTTCAGAAAACTCTAAGGCTGTTGTGGATTGATCTTCGTTTCCGATGAGTGCTTTAATTCATACCTTGTCAGTTGCAGTTTCTGTTTCTACTTTTATTGTTGACCAGACATTCATAAGAACCTCTTTGGTGACTTCTTCATCTTCAGTGAGAGTTGTTGCGAGAGGAGAGTGATTAAATGCTTCTATGATGATCTGAACATCGCTTGAGTAAGCCGCTGGGTTTAGATTTGCCCGCATGTTGTTTTGCTCTATGTTGAATGTCTTGAATAGGGAGATTTGGGAGGATGAGGCCATTTCGAGTGTTTGAAGAATTGCTTTGCTTGGTGAGGATTGTGATTTTGTGAACGGTATTTTGATTTTGGGAATGAGAGAGGGTTTTATAGCATGAGAGAGATTCTAGGGTTTTAACGGCTCTTTTTACCGATTGGATTGACTAGGTGGTGAAACGGATGTCCGTTGGATTATCAATTTTCCTCGTAACTGAAAAAGTTACCGTTCCTATTTATTGGAGCATTTGACGTCTTTTTTGTCGGTTTGGATTTCTTAGTGAATATTTGTTTATACACCGGATTTGATGGGATCAAATGTGGTCTTCTTTTAACAACTCCAAATTAACAACTCCAAAATTTTCAGAATCCTTTAGTGATTCTTTGTCATTCCTTCTCCTTTCTCCTTTTCCTCTTTTTTCCTCCCCCCCCCCCCCCCCTCTTTTTGTGTGTGTGTGTGTGTATGTGTGAACAAAACTTCCATAATTTTTTGTAAGAAATTTTTCAACTTTTTTTATTCTGACATTCAATCTTCTGTACAGAATTACTTCGGAATTTCCGAAGTTGTTTAGTTTGACCAATTTTTGGTGTGAATAGTTAAGATCATTTGTTTGATGATCCTTTTTTGTTGCAAATTGACTTTCCTGCTTTTGTTTAGGACTACTTTTGAAATTCTGGAGTACTTCTGTATGATTAGATCCTTAGGAATGAAGTACAAAATTCTTATGTAGTTTTGACCTGTTCTTGTAATGTCCCCAAAAGATTTATATTTCTGATGTGCAAAAAATCGATCTATAAAAATAAACTAATTTATCCTAGACCTAGACACACTAAATTAAAACCCAATTAACCTCAAACTAGACCGACTCAACAGGCAAGTGAACCTATCGGATGTAGAATAGCTATCGGCAGACCGGGGTCGAACCCTAGAGACACTAAAAGACAAAATTAACTAAGAAAAATAAATTACTGATTAATTGATGAAAATTGGTTTTGTTTTGGAGAATTGATTAACTAATTAAATTAACTAAAATTAACTAATTAACTAAACTTACTAAAAATAGAAACTGCTAAAAATGGAAAGTTACTAAAAATGGAAAGCAAACCACAAACTCAACCCTAAAGACGAAAACCAGATATGACGAGAAATACCACCTAGACCTAGAATCCTAGTTAATGCTAACGACTTCCCTTGACTATGACAATTCCGATTTAATCAGGTTCTAAAGATACAACCTATAAGAAACCTATGAGCCCCCGAAATCCTCTCCGGACGTAACTGATAAGAATCCTAACGGTTGGAAAACGCTCACTGATTTGTTAGTTCACCTTTTGAGTACATCCTAACCGATAATTCTACCGCTCAATCTAATTGGTTCACCTTTTGAGTATTTCCCAATTCAATTACCCTAACCACCCGCGAAACTAATCTAGGGCACCTTAAGGCAATAGGAGCTACCTCTAACCACTATGAAGATCACAACTAGCAAATTAGCTAACTAATCTAGGGGACTTCCTTTTGAGACAATCCTAATCTAGACAATTAACCAACCCAACTAAGTTGACAAGGTTATCCCCTTTTAAGTTCTAACCAAGGCAGAATAAAGCAATCAAAGTATCAATTATAGACCAATGTTCTAGTTCGGGACGTCTCCTAAACTATTCTCTAGATGGAAACCCTAAAGCTACCACCTTTAGATGTATTACCCAACCCGAAAGACATTCGAAGGTAACACAAACATCAATCAACAATCAAAACCCTAATCACAATATGCATACGCAATAATCACAGCAGGTTATAGGAATTGCAATAGAATATCAACACATCGAATATTGTCACAATCAAGAAAAAGTCGAAAAGCACTAACTATTCATCAATTGGTCTAGATGGTACAAAAGATTTAGCCAATAACAGTAAACATAACTGAGTTCATCATAAAAACAGTAGTAACAATCAAGAACATAGTCTGGTCTAATGAAAACAAGAATTAAATCGAAAGATTAAGAACCCGGGGAAGCGATTGAGAGTCGAATTCTTCAATCCTAGGGCTCCAATGGCTTCAATCTTGCTCTTCTGCTCCGAAAATCGTCTTCAGTGGCTCTGAGATACGGCAAGGTGAATGTAATTCGACTGGAAACCCCGCATTGTATTTATAAGTGAAAAATTAGGGTTTCCCGGAATATTAGCCTCCAAGCGTATCGCTTGGAGGTCTCCTGATCAGTAGGCGATACGCCTGGACCCACTAAGTCGACAAAATAGTCGAGTCAACGTTTAAAACACCGCCTTTGACTTTCTCACAGCAAGCGTATCGCTTGCATCTTCATGAGCACTAGGCGATACGCCTGGTGCTTCAAACTTCAGCATATTTGCTTCTTTTTGATCTTCAATTCTTATCCAATGCTCGTTTCTCTCGGGACTTGTACCAAAACTGCAATTTAGCTCCGAAACACACATTAAGACACTAATAAACAAAAACAACTAAAAACCTATGGAAATTGACTCAAAAGACTCTCAAAACGACTCAAAAACATAAAGGAAAACCGATGTGTTTTGCAACACATCAAATATCCCCCCACTTAACTTTTTTTCGTCCCCGAAAAAACCTGCAAATGGAATCATAACCTGAGTAATTGGTTTCCAACCTTTTCAATTTCATCAATTTCAATTCAATTAGCCTACTGACATTCCGGTAGCGATTATCGATATTTCGATCCGATTAAACCCAACACCAACCTTTGAGCCCCCAAGGTGTTTATAAATTACCGAATACTTTCCAATCTGCCTATGTGTCCCACTCTAGAGAGATCAAGTTCAACCTAATCCCGAATCATATTCAGTCCGAATAAAGGGTAATAAAGATATAACTTTTTGATTTTTCCCACCCCCCTTAAATCAGATACAAAAATGTCCAAAGAATGATGGAATTAGATGGAATGTGAAGTGCTTGAGCATTTATTTCTAAACTACCATATCGTTTCACCTCTCTTTTTTTTTCTTTTCTTCTCATTTTTCCATTTTTTTTCTTCATAATTGGTCAATTTTACCTAAAATTACCAACGGACATCATCAGAGGTATTCTTTCACAAGGTCTTACCCCCGAAATCATACGTGAGTATTTTGCCCGCGAGATCCGGAACATCATCAGAGGTACTTACCACGGGATGCTATCCTTAGTTTGTACATGAGTATTTTGCCCCTTCACTCTAATTCATTAACCAATTATTACCTAGTATGCTCATGATGGAAAAATGGGGCGCCGTTATTTCTCGGATTTGCTTTCGCAAAAAGATCATAACGTGCCAGGTATTCTAAGGACATAGAAGTATCTAGCCTAAAGGGGTCTCTTTCCTCCTAATCCTCAGTTTCAGTATTCCTATCACTCCTAAAATGTGAACCCACTAGCAGACTGATTAATTACATATTTATACAACAAATAAACACAATGGGATATTTAATCTTTACTGAGTTAGCTGGGCCTACCAATACATCACTAACCGGTAATGTTTTCAACTGTTAATTATATTTATCATTTAAGCACTTAATCAGACAACCAATCCTCGGGTTTTACCTATCATCTTCCATTTTAAACTGCAGATTTAATCAGAAACATTTTTTTTCATTTTTCAATTTTTAAATTTTTTTTTTCAAACAAAACTCACACTTTAAATAAACTAACTAAAACTGACTCAACTAACGAGACACGACACGTAGTCTCCCCATCCCCACACTTGAAACTCACATTGTCCCTAATGTGAACTGAGAAACGACTCAAACAAATAAAAGAAAAAAAACAGAAAAAATAAATAAATAAATAAATAAAGACTGAAAAATAAAAGAACAGAAAAAAAATGGAACAGACTCCCCTGATAGAATCGGCATGAATGAAAAGAATCTCGTTCCTCGCCCTCCAATTCGAACGTGATATCGAAACTCACTAACTCCGGAATTGCATCAAAAATCGTCACGGACGAAAGCGGCGACTAACAAAACATATTCTAACAACCACAGCAAACCAAAATCACAGCAGCATATATATATCAAACAAACCACCCAACCGGTTAACCCCGTACAAATTCCCAAGTATCAGAATATCATAATATTAGTACAGACCATGATAATAAAAACAAAAATAAAGAAAAAGTACAAGGATGTGAAATAACCGATCAAAAGGCTGCTGCTGTCATAATACTGCATCCAACTCCCTACTCCTCAGCATCATCATCAGAATCATCAGGCTCGTCATCTCCAGCCTCAGGCTCACGGAAGAAATCAGGCACCTCGAACCCCTGGGCAATGAACAAGCTCCTAATGGCCCGATCCTGCAAATCCATCCTCAGAATCATCTCATCTCTAACTGCCTCTAATGTCAACGGCTCAGCTCTCGGCGCCCTAACAGGTCTAGCAACCGGAGGCCTCTCAGCCCTCTGCGGAATCCTCCTCCTCGCAGGGGCTCCAACCTCAACCCATCTCGGGGGATCATCAAATGGACAAAAACCAGCCTTCCGCATATCCAGTAAACTATAAGGCAATGTCGGTGGTCCAGCAGTCAAATGCGAAGGCCTATACCTCTCTAAAACTCCCAAACGGTCAGCCAACCTACCAATATATGGACCCAGATCCAACCTCGCCTCCGGCCCACCCTTGCGGGGCCGGGCAACTGACTGAATGAAAACCATAGCGAGGTTGGTCGGGTGTCTCTCCACCAACGACCTCAAACAAAACATATCCAACATATTTATCTTCTCGGCCCCAGCACGTCTCCCAATCAACGAACACGCTAAAATCCTATGCACATATCTCAGAAACGGATCCCTAATCGCAGAAGCTACTAAACCGACCGTGTACGGTGTATCAGAAATCGTCTCCCAGAAAGCTCTCAAGTGACCATCAACAACATACAAATCCTTGGCCTTCTTGGCCGTCCCTCTCAAACTCCTCCTAAACTCAGATGTAGCCACCTCCTCCTGTGTGTAAAAACCCAATGCTACAGCAAACTGAGGCACGCTCATCTCAAACAACCTCCTCCCGAGAGCAAATGAAACACAGACCGGAGAATCAAACTCCTTGATATCATACTTCCATGTCGAATGGAACTCCACGGTCAGCTCCCGGTACTGGGGTCCATCACAAGCTAAGACTCTCCTCCATCTCTCATCCAACAGCTGCTCCAGCCGAGCCCTCGCTCCCATCCTATCCAGAAGATCCCAATCGAATGTCCTATGCTGGAGCAAGTCTAGGCGCATAAACGTCTCACATCTCTCACCCTCGTAGGTGCCCTGAAACTGCAGTAGAGTGTGATCCTCAATCCGGCGCTCCTCAACCGGCGGCAGCTCCTCCTCGTAGTTCGGTAAAACCTCGGCTGCTAAATACGGGATCCTCGACCGGTGATGAATAACCTTGGTCGTTTTCTGCTTCTTCCTCGAACCACTACCAGATGCCTCCATACCTGCAAAACAGATTTAACAGTGATATCCAAGCAACAGACAGCAATCACAAACTATTTTTGGATTTTTAATTTTTTTAATTTTTTTTATAATTTTTTTAAAGAATAAACGAAAGACAAGAAAAAGACACGAAAACTAAAAAAAAACAAATTGAGTTAAATAAACAAAAACACAAAAAATTTTGAAAAAATCGGGCATGACCCGTTCGTTTATAGATCAAAACCAGGTCTTCACAAAACCTATCAAAATGTGTAAATTCAACCCAAACAAATCAACCTTCCAGTTTCCAACCATCCGATCTAATGATGAACCAATATCTATATCAATTAAGCAAAATGCATCGCATAAACATGGCCATTCCAAACAAAACCCAACCAATAATCACAAAACGAATAGCAACGTATCCAATAAGATCAAAGTCGCCCACAAAAATAATTTATCAGAAAAAAATTAGGGCTACACGTACGATCCATAAACATGCCACATTGTCTCTAACCCCAATAACTTTGCATTATCCTAGCATCGAGTGTTTACCAACCTCATCCCAACAAAACCAACTAAGACGTAGAACATAATCATACTCAACATCCAAAAACAACTGAACTCTATCATATAATCATCCAATTGTAGCCTCAGTCAAGAAAACTAGAAAAAAATCAGAACAAAATGAAAGAGATGCAAGAAAACAGTACCTGGAAGCGGGAAATGCTGAAAAAAATCAAGAATGGGTGAACTGTGATGGTGGTCTCGGGCAGCAGCACTCACCGGAACTGAGACAGTGGCGGCGGCGGTGTAGCGGAGGTAGATGGTGGTTGGTGGTGAGTGAAAGTGGCAGAGGGGGTGATAGGTGATCGTGGGTAGGTGGTCGGAAGTGAGTGGGTGGCGGTGGTGGGATGGTATAGGGGTGATCGGCGGCGGAGTGGTGATGGAGGCGGTAGGTGGCGAAACCGAGGGTGGATGATGGTGGTAGAGGGCGGCGGTGGAAGTGGCGGAGGATGAGGGTTACGGAGGTGGTGGTTGCGACGGTGAGGTGGAGGTGAATGGCGGCGGTGGTGGGGCGGTGATAGGTGGTGGCTAAGGTGGCGGTGGTGTATGGCGAAGCGGCGGTGGTAGGATGTGCGGTAGGTGGTGGTGGTGGATTAGGGTTAAATGGGGACGAAGGGGGTTTTAACCGAGATATTTTTTTCTCGGTCTCTCACCTGCAAGCGTATCGCTTGCAGGATTACAAACGCTGTAGGCGATACGCTTGTATCCATTGACCGCCTTTTTGACCTCACTTCCAGGCGTATCGCTTGGAGTAAGTGCTCATCCCAGGCGATACGCTTGGAACGAGATTTCCAGGGAATTTTTGAGATTTCTCATACTTAGTCAAATTTTCGATGTTTTCACAAAATTCTCATCACCCTGGAATTTCAAGCCCTGCAAATTTATACTAACCAATACATACCTGGGACTCCATTTCCGCATGAATTCGCTCTTCCAGACATCTTCAATTCCCTGAAACATCAAACAAACACACAAACGCAAAAACCGAAAAACACGAAAAACGAAAACACAAACACACGAAAATAATTAGAAAACACACAAGCAGCTACTATACAAACTCTACAACTCGGATTTTCACCGAGTACTTACCTCCTCACTCATTCTCCATCAATGTTGTGGAGAACCAAGTTCTCCTCATCCGTCTCAACCGGTCCTCCTATGTAGTGCTTCAATCTATGACCGTTCACTTTCCAAACTCCACTATCCGACTCCAACTGAACCGTTCCATACGGGAACACCTCCTTCACAACATACGGTCCTCTCCACCTGGATTTCAACTTACCTGGAAAAAGTCTAAGACGCGAATCATATAGCAAAACTCTATCCCCACACTTAAACTCTTTCCTACCTCTCAACTTACTATCATGTAACGCCTTTGTGCGTTCCTTGTATCCCCAAGACCTCTCATACGCCTCATTCCTAAGCTCTTCTACCTCATGAATTTGGAGAAACCGGCTCTTAGCCGCCTTGGCTAAATCAAGATTGATCGATCGAATGGCCCAATAGGCCTTGTGTTCCAACTCAACCGGTAGATGACACGTTTTCCCATAAACCATCATGAAGGGTGTGGTTCCTATGGGTGTTTTGAAAGCAGTACGGAAAGCCCATAACGCATCATCTAACTTATCGGACCAATCCTTGCGATTGCTTCCGACAGTTTTCTCCAAAATCCTCTTAACCCCTCTGTTAGCATTCTCCACTTGACCGCTCGTTTGTGGATGATAAGCGGTCGAAGTCCTATGATTCACTCCATATCTAGCTAACACCTTCTCCATTTGGGCATTGCAAAAATGCGTGCCCCTATCACTAATCAACACCTTAGGGGTTCCAAACCTACTAAACAGTGTCCTCAAAAACCTCACAACCACTCGCGCATCATTAGTAGGCAAGGCTTGAGCCTCAACCCACTTAGAAACATAATCAATCGCAACGAGGATGTACCGATTCCCCCGGGATGTGGGGAATGGTCCCATGAAATCAATACCCCAAATATCGAACACTTCAACACCTTGGATAGGGTGTTGGGGCATCTCATTCCGGTGTGAGATGTTACCTGCTCTCTGACACGCATCACACTTCCTAACTAACTCGTGAGCATCCTTAAACAATGTCGGCCAATAAAAACCTGAATCTAACACCTTCCTAGCAGTATAGGTAGGCCCGAAATGTCCACCAACTAAACCCTCATGACAATGCTTAAGGATCTCTAATCCCTCCTCACGACTCACACATCTCCTAAAAGAACCATCTATCCCAACCCGGAACAAATAAGGACTATCCCAAATGTAGTGCTTAGAATCGTTAAGGAATTTCCTCCTCTGTTGGGATGTCAAACCATCTAAAATCGTACCATGTGCCAAGTAATTAGCTATATCAGAAAACCATGGCATGCCCTGTTCCTCAGCACTCGTGACTCCTACAAACTCCTCACTAGCAGCCATCACACTCTCTAACGGGAATGTATCTCCTATGTTCTCCTCACTCAACCTCTCTCTCTCGGGGTCCTCAAGGCGCGACAAGTGGTCGGCCGCTACGTTCTCCGCCCCCTTCTTATCCCTAATCTCTATATCAAACTCAGATAACAAAAGAATCCACCTAATCAGACGAGGTTTCGCGTCCTTCTTCGCAAACAAGTATCGCAATGCAGCGTGGTCGGTGTAAACGATGGTTTTGGAAAGAACGAGGTAGGAACGGAATTTGTCGAATGCGTAAACAACGGCGAGAAGCTCCTTTTCGGTGGTCGTGTAATTCTCCTGAGCGTTGTCTAAGGTCTTGCTCGCGTAGTAAATGGGATGGAAATGTTTCTCTCTACGTTGCCCTAAAACTGCCCCTACCGCAAAATCACTCGCGTCGCACATAAGCTCAAACGGTAAACTCCAATCGGGGGCTATCAAAATAGGCGCACTCACTAACCTCTCCTTCAGAAACTCAAACGCCTTCAAACAACTCTCATCAAACTCAAAGGCAACATCCTTCTCTAAGAGACGGGTCATGGGTCTAGTGATTTTGGAAAAATCCTTAATGAACCTACGATAGAACCCTGCATGACCTAAGAAACTCCTAACAGATTTGACATTAGTGGGTGGCGGAAGTTTGCTAATCGTCTCAATCTTAGCTCTATCAACCTCAATTCCTGCACGAGAAATCTTATGACCTAAAACTATCCCCTCGGTGACCATGAAATGACATTTCTCCCAATTAAGCATCAATTTGGTCTCTATGCACCTAGCTAACATCCTCTCCAAATTACCTAAACACTGATCGAAAGAACTCCCGAAAACAGAAAAATCGTCCATAAATACCTCCATGGAAGTCTCGATCATATCCTGAAAGATGGCCACCATACACCTCTGAAATGTGGCCGGAGCGTTACATAACCCGAATGGCATACGGCGATACGCGAAGGTACCGTACGGGCATGTGAAGGTGGTTTTCTCCTGATCCTCGGGTGCAATAGGAATCTGGAAATAACCGGAAAATCCGTCGAGAAAACAGTAGTACTGCTGACCCGACAAACGCTCCAACATCTGATCGATAAAGGGTAATGGGAAGTGGTCTTTCCTAGTGGCATCATTAAGCTTACGGTAATCTATACACACACGCCATCCTGTGACGGTCCTACTCGGGATCAACTCGTGTTTCTCATTCATCACAACCGTCATGCCTCCCTTCTTCGGAACTACCTGAACCGGGCTGACCCATGTAGAATCGGAAATCGGATAAATCAAGCCCGCGTCCAGTAGTTTGAGAACCTCCTTCTTCACAACCTCCTGCATGTTTGGATTTAAACGCCTCTGAGGTTGGACTACAGGTTTATACTCATCCTCCATGAGTATGCGATGCGTGCAAAACAAAGGGCTTATGCCCTTGATGTCTGACAATCTCCACGCAATCGCCTGCTTATTCTCTCTAAGCACCTGTATCAGCTTCACTTTCTCCTCCTCCGTCAAATGAGCAGAAATAATGACGGGTAATCGGGACTCACTATCCAAGAATGCATACTCTAGATGAGATGGTAACTCCTTAAGCTCTAAGACTGGTGGTTCCTCTACAGACGGTTTTTCTCCTAACTCCTCAGACTCACTAACCTCACAAACCTCAGAACACTCCTCTGGTCTCTCAGTTGAGACATGTTCCTGGTGAACATCATCATCAACCTCCCGGTCCTCACTCACCGGGGTCTCACTCTCACTCGCAACAAGATCTGCTCCACAAATGTAGTCTAGACACCGATCCATATGGGAAATGAAAGTATCAATGAAGTAAACAGAATCGTCCTGACCTACAGAATATTTCATGGATTGCATGACATCGAATGTGATCGTCTCATCCCCTACACGAAGTGTAATCTTCCCGTCATAGACATCGATCAATGCCTTGGCGGTGCGCAAAAAGGGGCGTCCTAGGATGAGTGGACATTTTTCATCTACCTCCATGTCCATGATCACAAAATCCACGGGGAACACAAATCTATCAACCTTCACCAACAAATTCTCCACAACTCCCCGTGGATATTTAACGGATCGATCCGCTAATGAGATGCTCATGCGCGTAGGGATCGGATCTCCGAGGCCTAGCTTCTCGTAAATCGAATAGGGCATCAGATTGATGCTAGCGCCTAGATCCGCCAACGCGTGGTTCACAGTCGAGCTACCTAACAGACACGGGATCGTGAAAATGCCCGGATCAGTCAGTTTCTCCGGTAGCTTGTTCTGGACCACCGCAGAACATCGTTCATCGAGAGTAACGGTCGAGAGCGTCTCCAGCTTTTTCTTATTGGATAAGAGGTCCTTTAAGAATTTGGCATATTTGGGCATTTGCTGGAGCGCCTCAATGAATGGAAGATTGATTTTGAGCTGTTTGAACATGTCAAGAAACTGACCGTACTCTCTCGCATATTTCTGTTGGATGAGACGGGCGGGGTAGGGGACTCGCCTCAAATCCTCAGCAGTTATCTCCTTTGGCTCGAACTTCTTCTTCTTCTTCTCTGCTGCCTTGGGTGCAGGAGACTCGGAGGTTGGCACGGTACTTGCTGGGACTAGCCTCGGGTGCGCCCTCCCATCCGGAGTCTCCATCTCGATCTCCTCATCCACCGGCTCTTCCTCCTGTGCCGGTGGGTCTTGCTCTCCGCCTCTACCGCTACGTGTTGTCACAGCCTTAAGGGTCGCATTAGGGTTTGTTTGTGTACTACCAGAAAATGACCCCCCCTTACCTACCAACTCAGAAACCTGTTTTCCTATGTCTCCTACGGAACGCTGTAAATCTAGAAAGGCCGACTGTTGGTTCCTAAAGAGTGTGTCGTGTTCCTTCAACTTCTGCTGCGTCTCCTGATCACGTGTCACGACCTGATTTAGCAATTGCATTTGTGCAGCCAACATTTCCTCAATCTTCTTCATACTCGACCCTGCATCACTCCCGCTATCCTGGTTCTGACGCGATTGAAAACCCGAGGGGTTCGCGCCACCCCGCCAACCAGAATTGGGGTTGGTCCTCCACCCCGACTGAAAAGAGTTACCGAACTGGTTTCGGTTAGAGATGAAATCCACTTGCTCCTGGCCGGCAAGTGGGCAGTCGATGGTGTCATGACCTCCACGACATAGTTCACATTTAGCCTGCTGCTGAAGTTTAATGTCGTTGATTTGTTTCTGCAAAGCATCATACTGGGCCTGAGCAACAGTGTCAGAACTCACGTGGTGAACTCCCCGAGATGTAGAAAGTGAAGATTTCGTTGGAGTTAAAGTAGCCCTACGATCACCGGGGTTCTGCTGCTCAGCTAAGGCAAAACTCTCAAACAGGTTCTTGCATTCCTCAATACCCAGCTTCTCCATCATGTGGCCCCCTGCAGAAATGTTGAATTGTTTTTGCGTTTCGTAGGTGAGACCGTTGTAAAATTTTTCAATGATTGCCCAATCAGTCAAACCGTGTTGAGGGCACTTGCTCAAAAGAGTGTTAAAGCGCTCGTACGCAAGATAGTATGGCTCGTCAGGGTCCATGCGAAAAGAGTGAATCTGCTCCCTCATACGTGCGGCTTTCGCGGGCGAATGATACTTTTTCAGGAATTTTTGTTGGAGATCGGCCCAAGTGGCAATTGAGTTTGCGGGAAGGGTTTCAAGCCACTGGGCAGCACGAGCGGTGAGTGAAAATGGGAACAAGCGAAGGTAGACGGTTTCAGGTTGAACGCCATTGAGGCCAAAAGTGGCACAGATACGTACGAATCGAGATAAGTGAGCGGGTGCGTCCTCCTCATCTAGGCCATGGAATTGAATGGTTTGGGTTAACGTGTTCAGGACATGAGATGGAATTTGCCAGTTGGCAGTGTTAGCAATGGTGGTGGGTGCAATGGAAAACCTAGCATCTACGACTCCGTCACTAGCTATTTCATGAACAGTACGTCTAGCAGCCATATTCAAATCAGGAAATGGGATGGGCGGAAGTAAACGAGAAACGGTTTTAGGGGTGTGTACCTTACTACCGCGAATGGTCTGGAGACGCTCACGAAGCTCACGAATGCGCTCGTGGATATCTCTCTCGGGTTCGGACGTAGCAGAAAATTCAGGCGATCCTTTGGAACGGGTATGGGGCATAAACTAGAAAAGCACACAAGAAAAACAATTAAACCTAAATTAACTAAGGCACACAAAGTAAGGCAGAAAGCAAAAAGACACAATTTAACACCTAAGACAAAAATAAAAATTGAATTAAACTAAGCACACAAAGAAAAAGAAAAACACACAATTAATCCTAATCTAAAAAATCAAAGTTAATTTCGCTATTACCAAGTGTCCCCGGCAACGGCGCCAAAAACTTGATGTGCAAAAATCGATCTATAAAAATAAACTAATTTATCCTAGACCTAGACACACTAAATTAAAACCCAATTAACCTCAAACTAGACCGACTCAACAGGCAAGTGAACCTATCGGATGTAGAATAGCTATCGGCAGACCGGGGTCGAACCCTAGAGACACTAAAAGACAAAATTAACTAAGAAAAATAAATTACTGATTAATTGATGAAAATTGGTTTTGTTTTGGAGAATTGATTAACTAATTAAATTAACTAAAATTAACTAATTAACTAAACTTACTAAAAATAGAAACTGCTAAAAATGGAAAGTTACTAAAAATGGAAAGCAAACCACAAACTCAAACCCTAAAGACGAAAACCAGATATGACGAGAAATACCACCTAGACCTAGAATCCTAGTTAATGCTAACGACTTCCCTTGACTATGACAATTCCGATTTAATCAGGTTCTAAAGATACAACCTATAAGAAACCTATGAGCCCCCGAAATCCTCTCCGGACGTAACTGATAAGAATCCTAACGGTTGGAAAACGCTCACTGATTTGTTAGTTCACCTTTTGAGTACATCCTAACCGATAATTCTACCGCTCAACTAATTGGTTCACCTTTTGAGTATTTCCCAATTCAATTACCCTAACCACCCGCGAAACTAATCTAGGGCACCTTAAGGCAATAGGAGCTACCTCTAACCACTATGAAGATCACAACTAGCAAATTAGCTAACTAATCTAGGGGACTTCCTTTTGAGACAATCCTAATCTAGACAATTAACCAACCCAACTAAGTTGACAAGGTTATCCCCTTTTAAGTTCTAACCAAGGCAGAATAAAGCAATCAAAGTATCAATTATAGACCAATGTTCTAGTTCGGGACGTCTCCTAAACTATTCTCTAGATGGAAACCCTAAAGCTACCACCTTTAGATGTATTACCCAACCCGAAAGACATTCGAAGGTAACACAAACATCAATCAACAATCAAAACCCTAATCACAATATGCATACGCAATAATCACAGCAGGTTATAGGAATTGCAATAGAATATCAACACATCGAATATTGTCACAATCAAGAAAAAGTCGAAAAGCACTAACTATTCATCCATTGGTCTAGATGGTACAAAAGATTTAGCCAATAACAGTAAACATAACTGAGTTCATCATAAAAACAGTAGTAATGATCATGAACATAGTCTGGTCTAATGAAAACAAGAGTTAAATCGAAAGATTAAGAACCCGGGGAAGCGATTGAGAGTCGAATTCTTCAATCCTAGGGCTCCAATGGCTTCAATCTTGCTCTTCTGCTCCGAAAATCGTCTTCAGTGGCTCTGAGATACGGCAAGGTGAATGTAATTCGACTGGAAACCCCGCATTGTATTTATAAGTGAAAAATTAGGGTTTCCCGGAATATTAGCCTCCAAGCGTATCGCTTGGAGGTCTCCTGATCAGTAGGCGATACGCCTGGACCCACTAAATCGACAAAATAGTCGAGTCAACGTTTAAAACACCGCCTTTGACTTTCTCACAGCAAGCGTATCGCTTGCATCTTCATGGGCACTAGGCGATACGCCTGGTGCTTCAAACTTCAGCATTTTCTTCTTTTTGATCTTCAATTCTTATCCAATGCTCGTTTCTCTCGGGAATTGTACCAAAACTGCAATTTAACTCCGAAACACACATTAAGACACTAATAAACAAAAACAACTAAAAACCTATGGAAATTGACTCAAAAGACTCTCAAAACGACTCAAAAACATAAAGGAAAACCGATGTGTTTTGCAACACATCAATTTCAACAAGTTTTTACAAAACTAACGCCTAGTACAGAACATTATTTAAACATTAAGTTCAAGTGAGAGCATATGTTCTACAAGGACAGGGCAAAATGATTCTGGTGGGTACAGGAGGATGTGCCCTGGCTTCAAGTTAAAGAGGAATGTTGTTATGAGAGATGGGTCTTTGGTTCTCATCATCTTCCTCTATAGTGTTACTTGGAAGCCCACTAATGTGAAGACCAAAAAACCTTTGAGAGGGTAGGATTTGGGTGTGATATTCACGAAGAATTCCTTCCCATTTCCTGGCGTGGCAGATTATATTCGTCACAAAGCGAGGATATAGATTAACTTTCTCTTCTATGGGTAAATAGCAGTTCGTTTTCATGTTTTGCAGAAGATAGTGAGATAAGTTCATGTTAAGACCATTAATAAGAGCATGCATGACCATTTGAGTATCATGGTCAGGAAGATGATGATTATTGACCTTGGATGAGAAGTAGAGTTGAATTTGAGTGAAGAAGAACTGCCAGATGGGGGGAAGATGGAATCTGTTGGCCTGTTCTTCGAGAAATTCTCCATTATACCCAATGTCAATGAAGGTTTCAATGACTTGGGCCCTGTTGAAGTGAGTGGCTCTATTTTTGTCATTTAGACAAAGGGCAGAACGAATGGAGTCCTTAGTGACTTCAAAGGTAAGTCGGTTCACTTGTGTTCTTATGGGGCTCCCTGGTACGCTGGGGTCAGAACTTGCATTTACCCAAAATTCCCTTAGAAATTCATATCTGAAGAGTGCAAGGCCAATGGTGAAAGTTTGCAGAAACCTCATCATTTTGGTAAAGGTCAGTTGATGGTTAGATGTGTGAAGACACAGATTGTGAGTTTGGTGAAGAGGGATTTTAAAGGCTTGGCTATCTAATAGAGCTTGAAAGTCCATTTTCTGATGAGGGTTAGGGTGAAGATTGGGTTTCTTTGGATGAGTACTTGGATGAGTTGGGAGAGATATCCATCTATTTATAATCGGGAAGTGTTCAAGTCTGGAGATTGGGCAGTGAGACTTTTGTATTTTTTCGGCTGCTCAGACTCCTGACAATGGTAGTTGGGATGATTTGTGAGATGGAATTAACTCCCTTTTTCATCATTTTCCTAGTTAGAGCTATTATTACCCCTTTTAGATGCCTCAACTCAAAAAGATTTGTTTCCTAATATGCCCATTGCCTTTTAAATGTGTGATTTGATGGGCATCATTACGCATCAGGAAGAGAAAGTCAAACCTTCTTAAAGAGTTATTGATGTCTCCTTAAACAAATGAGAGAGATAAAAAAACAAAAAATGAAGAACTCCCCCTAGATATGTGCACGGTGGTGAGTTCTTGTTCCCCCCCCCCCCTTTTTTTTATTTTGTTTTAGGAACCCAATTGGGTTTTTTGTTTGTTATTTTGGTGACTCCTTTTCTTTTTATTTTTGTAGATTTGGAAGTGTTGATACCTTATATGTGCGTCGTGTGAAGTATCAAGTAATGTACAAGATCATGTCAAATTAGGTCTGGCCAAACCTGGTCCGAACCTGGAGTTCGGACAGGCCGGACCTGAGGTTCGGCCGAAGCTCGGCTAGCTAGGTATAAATATGTGTTTGGTCTTTGTATTTGGTAGTTCTAAGCGTGTGAGATTTCAGCTAAGTGTGTGTTTCTGAGAGTGTTTTCTCTGTGTCATTTCTGAGTGTTTACTGATTGTAATTGTTCGTTGTGATCAATAAAACAATCGGTTAATTACGTTTCGATGTTCGAATAGCTAGATCGAGTAGACGATCCGATGCTCACGCATTTTCAAGTGGTATCAGAGCTTTCTGGTTCACTCTAGTGATCTGTGGTTGCTATCTTCGGATTTTTGAAGCTTTTTCGTGTTTCTCGAGTTTGTTTTCGTGTTCATCATCAATTCTATCGAGTGTTTGGTGTCAAATTTGCTCCTAAACCATTTTCTATTGGTTTTTCTGACTCACAGTATCGAGTTTTGTCAAAATCAGTACATTTTTGCGCGTTTTTGAAAAATGAAATTGAGGTTCGGAGGTACCTAGTCAGGTTCGGAGTAACTGCTCCGAACTTTGAGTTCGGTCGACGTTCAGTGAGAGTTCGGAGTTGTCTCGGTCGAGGTTCGGAGTGATTTAAGGTTCGGAGCTAGATCGGAGTTACTTAGAAGTTCGGACTGTTGATTTTTATTCGGAGCAAGTTTGGACAGAATTCGGACTTTGGTTTTAAGTTCGGACAGAGTTCGGAGCTCAGTGATAAGTTCGGAGAGAGTTCGGCGACCAGAATTCAAAGTTGTTCAACAATGTCAGAATTTCAAGCGTTTGCCGCAATGCAGAGCGCGATGCAAACTATGCTAAATTTTGATAACAAAATCGGAACAAGTCAGAAAGTTCCTAAATTATTGAAGTTGGAAGATTATCACAATTGGAAACAACGTTTTTCAGCTTACATCAGCACAAATAATGTGGGTTTATGGATTCCGATTCGCAAACTTTACATGCATCCACAAGCAGATGGAGATTTTAAAAGAATTCAAGATTTTGATGGTGATGAAAGAAAACTCTATGAGCTTGAAGAAAAAGCCTATGGTTATCTAACAAAGGCTCTGCCCACTGAGTTGTTGCATCAGTTTAGTACTTGCAAAAAGTCAAAACAATTGTGGGATGCATTGTCTGCTAGATGCGAAGGAAATGATCAATACAAGAAGAGTAGAAGAAAAGTGTTGAACAAAGAATGTGAGAATTTTCAACATTATGATAAAGAAACTATTCCGGCACTTGTATCCAGATTTTCACATTTGATTAGTGAAATGAAGGTGGTGAACATTGAAAAGACCGAGGAGGAATTGAAAGAGAAATTAATGAAAGAATTACCAGAAAAGTGGAAAAATTATGTTATGTTGCTTACTCATGACAAAGATTATCCTGCATTATCATTTCATGATTTAACTGGGAAACTTCATGCTAGAGAGATGGAGATGATGACTTCAAACAAGGGTACTGCTACATTACAAAATCCTGAGTTGTACCAAGGTGAGAATACTGCAAGCATGAATGCTAAAACTAAACCAAGCCTGAGTTCTGCACCAAGTACAGCTTTCTTGACTGTAATTTCTGATAATCCTGATAACAAGTCTTCACGGGGTTGTAGCTTTACAATTCCAAATCTTTCAAAAAGGAATGCTTTTTCTGCTGAATCAACAAATGATTGTGCTAAAATGATTTATGCGTTGATTTCATCGTCTTTTGGTTTGATTATCAAGAATGTTGTTGATGCAAAGTTAACCAGCGATGATCTTGATGCACTCGATGATGATCAACTAACTGAATTGGATATATCTTGGAAATATGATATGTTATGTCAAAGGTCGAAGAGGTTCTTCAAGAAACATGGAAGAAATCTTTCTGGTGATAAATTGGGATTTGACAAATCTAAGTTAAAATGTTATAAATGTTCACAGCTTGGACATTTTGCCAAAGATTGTCAACAGGCTCATGCAAGCAAGCCTGGTTTTACTCAATCACCCAAGCCTGGTTTTACTCAACCATCTACTAGTAACACAAGCAAGACAACATCCTTGACGGCTCAACATGATGGTGTTTATGATTGGGGTCAACATTTTGGATATGATACATCAACATTAATTGTCACACATGACTAAGATGATTATTATTCTGATTTAAGTTCATATGACGCTGCTGAGAATGAAAAATTTGAGTCTAAAACTGAAGCTTTGATGAAAGAAAAAGACTTGTTGATTGAAGAAGTCAAGAGAGTTTCTGCTGACTTAAAAATGATTAGTTCGGAGTTGGAAATTTCTAAAGGAATTGGGTATGAAGAATGAATATTTACTTAAAGAGATCAAATTGTTGAATCATGTTTTAGAAATTTTTAAACAAGATAAAAGGGATGTTGAAGCTGCAAAAGTTAAGATCTGTGAAGAAAGGGATGAGTTGGTGAAAGAAGTCAAGAAATGGAAGGATGAGGCAGACGATACTGCTAATGATTTTCAGAATTTGTTTGATAAATCCAAAATTAAACTTGATTTGCTTACAAAGAATACTGAAGAATCTGCTGCTAAGATTGAAGCATAGTAAGTTGACATGGAAAAGTTGTTGGATGAGAAGCGGGAGTTGGTTAGTGTCAGTAAAGTTCAAAAAGCAAATCTGGAAATTCAAAAACGCAATGAGGATAAATTAAAGAAGGAGTTACATGAAGGAATTGACAACCTTCGGATGCAAAAATATGAAACTCATAAAGTTGCAAAGAGGTTAATAGCTACTGAGAAGGAATTAGCTGATGCTCAACAGAAAATTTCTGATCTCAAAATTTAAGTCATTGATGCAAATCGCTTGCTGAACAATGTCTCTAATTCTCAAGTGTTTACAAGTTTTCTTACTAAGGATGGGAATTTTGAAAAGATGTTTGATAAAACAGCTTCGCCTCCTGCTCAGATCAAGGAAGCCTTCAAAGACGAGAAAGAACAAGCTGATGAGTTTGATTATTCAAAATTTTCATCATCTACTGATAAGGAAGAAAAGGTCGTGCATACAAAGAAGAACAAGAAGAATACAAAGAAGAAGGAAAATAAATCTGAGTTTCCTCCAGCACCAAAATTTGTTTCTGGTTCATCATCTGCTGACAATGAGAAATCAGCAACTTCAAGTGACAAGATGGAGTTTGATGAGAAAATTTTCTACGATCAAAAGAATGTGACTGAAGTCAAAGCTGAATTTTCTCGATTGGCAAAGCATGGGCATTTTACATATGTGGAGAAGATTTCTGGAAAGAAAGTTGGTTTGGGTGTTCATGAGAAGAAAGATAATACTGAGACGGTTTCAGCATCTGCACCACAAAACTTGAAGAAGCCAGTGGCGAAGCTTGACCAAAAAGTCCGCGCGGGCCGAAAGTTAAGAGTTAAAAAAATTTAGGTTATCGTTAGGTTTTAACAATTGGGTTATATGTTCGGATCGGGTATTCGGGTCGGATTTTCGGTTTGGGTTGGGTCACACAACAAAAAACAAAGATATCTAATTGTTTTAATTTGTTAAAATAACCATTGTTTCGCATAAAAAAAACTAAACGATGCGAGAGAAAGAAATATTACCTGGAAATGAGTATTTGTTTGGGATAGAATGATAGATTAATCTTGCTCATTATGAGCATTTGAACTTGCCTCCAAATGAGCATTTGAACTCACAAATGGAATTGCAATGTCTGGCAACCAGGGAACTGGGGCTTCAATTCCAACAGGGAGACCAATGCTATCAAAATAGGATTGCAATGTCGAATAATCATCGTCCAAAACATAGTCATCTAAATCAACAAAGTTATTTGATCCTGGGCTTAATCTCCCAAAGCAGAGTAGCAGACACAAACACATAAGATCAAGCAACAGAAAATAAGAAATCAAGAAACAAGTTATGCCTTTTTTTCTGCACTACTACCCTTCTTCCTTTTTCTATACTCAACCTTCCCTTCATACATGTCAACATCAATTATTTCATGAGAAGCAATCTGACATATTAAGTGATCAATACTCAATAACCATAATTTTCCATTTAACATATCATTACAAATGTTAAAGGCTAACAATATAAGCATTACAAAAGTTTCTACAAAGAATGCGTATGAAATGATGATCAATTTTAAAGGTTAACAAAAACTTCAATAATCACCTCATCAGGCGTCAATCAATATAAACATAATTTATGCATAATCTTATTCACCAATCAATTTAACAAAATCAAGTCTAACATTCAAGTTCAACAATCAATTTAACATGAGAAACATTTTCCCCCAAATTGAACTCAAGAACCCTAATTTTGATTATCTAGCATCTATTTAACGATTACAAAAGGTCTAACATTCAACAAAAAGTCTTGGAGTAACAATCAATTTATTGAACAAATATAACTATGAAATTTGATATAATACCTAATTGAAGACTTGGATTGTAGATTTTAGGAGAAAAGAGATTAGAGAGGGAGAGAACCGCAGCCCGCAGCAGCAGCCGGCGGGGGCAGTCTTGGTCTGGAAGAGGTCGGCAACGTGGGGAATGGTGAGGGGTGGCGGACTGGCGGTGCGTGGCAGCGTGCGGGGCTTAGGGTAGCGAGAGATGGAGACTGGAGAGGCAGCGTCTGAGCAGTCGAGCAGAATAGCGAGGGTGGGGGGGAGGGGACGAATTTCTTAACTTTTTTAGGTTTAAAAAAAAACCACGTTCAAAGAAAAAAAAGGAAAAAAATAAAAAAAAAAGGAAAATGCACAAAAAAACATAACCACCAAGTTTCGAACTTGAGTCTCTATCTTTAACAATCCCAGCGTGAACCAGTTGAGCTGTGGAGATTTTGTTACCTTTATTAACTCCTCATGAATATATAGACCGGGCCAGACTAAGCATATAAAAAAATCGAACCGAACGAGTATCAATTCCCACTTCTGAGCGAAAAAACAGGACGGGCCGGGGCCCGGTCTGGCCCCCATTAAATTTCGCCCCTGGAAGAAGCATAAGATGAAGCAAGTGAAGAAGGAAGTGTTCAAAGCAGATAAAGTTCTACCTGCAAGAATCTATAAGCTCAAAGGTTCTTATCAGCTTTTCTCGGACAAAGAGTTTCCTCTTCATTGTGTTGATGCTCGGAAGATTTCTGAAGTTTTTGTGACAGCTCAAATTTCTTCTGAAAGTTCTCAATCTCAAAGCCCAACATCAAAATGGGTACATGATCACAGGCATCAGGTATATGATTTTCATTCTGATCGTGATCAAGATATTCATGTGTGTTCTTCATAGGTACATCAAAGATGGGACAAAACAAAAAGAATTTGTTATATTTGCCGTCGCCCAGGGCATATGGCAAAGGATTGTCCATCACCTGCTGATTCATCCCAAGGGTTTCATAAGAAACCAGTTTTTGGTAAACCTGCCAACATAAAGTTCTTTGATGAACAAGGCAGAGTTTTTGATGACGTTGAACCTACATTCTTTCATAAACAAAAACGTTTTGTTCCAAAGTCTTCAAAGGTTCAAAGTGTAGGTTCATCATCACAGTCACCTGTGATTGTTTCATTAAAAACTGAATTACCAAAACAACAACAATGGAAACCTAAGGTGGTTTCTAAGCAAAACAATGACACTGGTCGACCAGAAGCGATTCGCTTCGGGTCATTTTTGGACTAATTAGTTTGACCAGTGTGTAGGTACTTCTAGAAGACCTATCGACGATTGCAAAGTTGTTGATGGAGGAGTATTCTGCTTAATTTAAATTTCATGATAAATCTTTCTAACCTTCAAATTTTTTGAATTCTAAATCTGTAAACTATATGTGTTGATTGATCACTTTTCTTTGCTTCCAAATTTTTCTCAAAAACCCAAAAATAGAGTTTTGTTTTGTGTAAAATTAAAATCCAAAAATAGAGTTTTCATTTTAAGGGGGAGAATTGTAAGTAAGGGGGAGTAATTGAGAAAATGCATGTTATGGGGAGAAAGTGAATACATGCCAAATATATAATGAAGGAAGGTGAATACATGCAAAATATAATATTGTGAGAAATTGATCATTGGGAAATGATGGTACATTGGCTTACGTATCTGACTCATGGATAGAGTAGATGAAAGGGCCATAAGATCATTGTTTGATATGCTTGGTAGGCTCGGCAAATCAGAAAGTATTCAGATGTGATATACACTAAATACTAATGCTTGACCATGTGGATAACATCTTGATGCATATTTCATGACACAAAAAGAAAATAAGTGTAAAATTCAAAATGAGAAGTCACTGTGTATACATGTTTTCATTTTGAAAGATTTAAACTTGTTTGATTTTCTTTATTTTGTCAAACAATCGGACTTTCTCTGCGTATCGAAAGATCGACCTGATTGTTGTTCGTGTGACGTTCTGCTTTATTTTAATTGATGTTTCGTATAATCCATCGGACTTTCTCTGCGTGTACGGGAGTACCGACCTGATTGTTGTTGGATTATACAATTTCAACTTGTTTTATTTTCTTATTTTGTTAAATCCGAGGCCTTATCTGCGTATCGAAAGATCGACCTTAAGGTAGACGATTTAACATTCTTATTTCTTTTTGCATGAAACACAGTTGACGATATCATGAAAATATTATGCATTGTGAAAAATAACAAGTGCTGTCACACAAAAGGAAAAAGAAAAGAAAAACTGAAAATGTCTGATTATGTCTGATAGTGTGGGATACACTGGTCAAAGCAAATCTAATCAATACCTTAACATATCCAAATGTTATGAGTATGATTCTGCCTGAGTTTAAGTTGGACAAGTTATACCAGCAATCAGCATGACTTATGTGCTTCGATTAATTAAAATTAAAGTGCAGTTCAGTGCGTTATGTTCAATATGATCCCATATAGTGATCTTTCTCATACCAAAAATAGTGTTTGATTCTGTATTGTGATATCATTTCATTTCAGAAAAGAACAAAAAGATTGTCGGTGTGTTTTAGCATAAACTTTGAAAAAATAAAAAAGATTTTGTTTCTGCTTTATTTTCGATCTGATCAACATGTGATACAAATCATTTTCAAAATCATTTATTGGAGTCTCAAAGAGATGTTTTGCGCCAAGATTATTTAAATGTTTGAGCAGGTTGCTATGTGCAAGATATCACGACTTCAAGTCTTCTGAAGCTGTTGATGAAAGACCAGAGATACACTAAAATATCATCAAGTATTCAAGATCAAGCTACGATCGAGTTGAGGAGGAGTTTGTTTGAAGATTCATTTCATTAAATGAACGGATTCTATACTTGAGGGGGAGCTTGATTGAAGATACAAAGTTGATGATGTTGAAGAGATACTGCACACGACGAGGGGGAGTTTGTTGATACCTGATATGTGCGTCGTGTGAAGTATCAAGTAATGTACAAGATCATGTCAATTTAGGTCTGGCCGAACCTGGTCCGAACCTGGAGTTCGGACTGGCCGAACCTGAGGTTCGGCCGAAGCTCGGCCAGCTGGGTATAAATATGTGTTTGGTCTTTGTAATTGGTAGTTCTGAGCGTGTGAGATTTCAGCTAAGTGTGTGTTTCTGAGAGTGTTTTCTCTGTGTCATTTCTGAGTGTTTACTGATTGTAATTGTTCGTTGTGATCAATAAAACAATCGGTTAATTGTTCGTTGTGATCAATAAAACAATCGGTTAATTACGTTTCGATGTTCGAATAGCTAGATCGAGTAGACGATCCGATTCTCACGCATTTTCAGGAAGATACACTCAAAGGGGTTTTAGAGTGCATTTGTTTTATGTCGAAGTGTCTTCCAATTAGTTTTACCATTTCATTGCACATACAATGCTTGTAAATGTTACTTTCTCCAAAAATTTCAAGATTTTGACTTGAGGAGCTGGATGACTCAGATTCGGCTTTGTTAGAGTCATCAGGATAGGATTTGTTTTGACTCATATTTTCAAGAATTGGACTTTTGTTTTTGGAATTGATGTCCAGTTGTGATTCATTTTGACTGCTGTTTTTCACAAAGACAGTCTTGGAACCTTTTGTTCCTTGTATGTACCCAATTTTCTTGTCCATAATTTCTTGGTGTGTTTGTCATTTTTTTAAGCTGATCATGGGCATTTATGAGACCATTTATTTTGTTAGTTTCCACGTGCAATCTTTGGTATAGAGTTGCAGTTCGGTCTCATAGTGATCAGTTTTTGCTTTATTGCTCAGGTTTCACGTTTCTAGTTGCCTCAATCTTAACAATTTCTTTTCTCTATCCTCTTTTAGTTGATGAAGTTCAGACAGGAGAGAGTTAATTTCTTCTTCAAAAGTTTTGAATTTGTTTTCATTTAAGAGTTTGTTTCTTTCAGAATTTTCTTGAAGAACTTTATAGTTGACTGACATGTTATTGAATTGAAAAATTAGATCAGTGTGAGATGAGCTTACCTGCTCTTCATGTGAGATTTCGGATAGATCAGTTGAGAGAGATTCATCGTTTGTCATAAGACATTTGTTGGTTTGACATTCTTCGTCAGATGATGACTCAGAGTCCCAGTTCTCAAATTCAGCCATTAAGGCTTTTTCTTTTTACATGGCTTGTTCATACTTCTTTTTGTAGTATGCAGCATCTTTGAGTCTCTTATTTTTGCATTCTGAAGCATAGTGTCCCATTGTTCCACATTTGAAGCATCTTATCTCACTTTTGTCAACTTCAGGTTTGTTGTGTTCAGATGATCGGTTTTTGCTTTCTTCATTATTTAAAAATTGTTGTTGGTTGACCATGAAGGATTCCTTTTGAATCTTCCAAATTGTTTGGTCAGAAGTGCCAAAGATTTTTCAAATGACTCATTTTATGTCTCATACTCAGAATATTCATTTTCTGAGTCACTTAGTTCCTTTCGTTTTAAGTGGCTTAGCTCTTGTTTGATATTTCTTTTTCTCTTTCCAGAGTAAAGAGCCACTGGGTCCACTTTAGATTTTGAGATGTCCTGTATTTCAGACTCCTGAGAGTCTAGAATGCAGAAGAGGTCATTAAGATTTTTTTCTTCTAAATCCATGGTTGACTGAAGAGTCATGGTTAGACTTCTCCATTCATGAGGAAGAATTTTGATAAATTTGATGTTTGTTTCCTCATTGGATTTAGAAACATTGAATTTTCTTAGATTGTTTATTATTGTAGCAAAGCGATTGTAAGTGTTTAAAAGTGACTCGCTTGGTAGTGACTTGAAAGATTCATATTCATTTAGAGCCATTGTTCTTTTGTTTCTTTTCATTTGATCCCCCCCCCCCCCCCATCAAAGAGTTTCTCAAGGGTATCCCATATGCCTTTGGCTGAGGTGTTGCAGTCAACTTGACAGAATATATCATGAGGAAGAGCCATGATAAGGACTGTCTTGGCTCTGTCCTCATTTATTTCTTTGGTTTTGTCCTCTTCACTCCACCATTTCCTTTCTTTAGGGATGGTGCGAGCGGGCACACCGGCTGAGGTTTCAGTTTCTTTTATCTCAGGAATGTCAACTGTGGGACAATGGGGTCCTTTGGCTATGCATTCCAACAGGGAGTTATCAACTTCTTTTACGAAGTTGGTAATTCTGATTTCGCACTGTGGATATTCCTCCCTAGCGAGCATAGGGGGTTTTGCCAATGAGCCAAGAGATTTTCCATTGTTCCAGTTTGAAGACATTTTCAGGGTGAGATAAGAAAAGATGTTAAAGAGCAGGAACTTTGAATATTGATTATTCAATCTGCCCTGATACCAATTATTGGGTCCCTGAAGGGCTCTTTAACAATGTTGGCACAATTTGATTTAAACAAGATAAATGAGTTGCGGAAAGTAAATCAAATTAGAAGACAACAATTCATAAAAGGGTTATTCAGTATATCTCAAATGTAAATAACGGTTTACATGAGTTTATAGTATGACTAACATAGCAACACATTACATTACATTACAAAGTACAATAGAGTTGATAATAAAGGTACATGCTACAAAGTAATCAATTCTTGTCCACAATTGTTCAGACCCACATAAACATTTGTCCGGTGATAAAAAAAAAGATTCACTAATAATACAAGTTTCGAATACATCATAATACCATACAGGAGTAACAGTCACTCCATAAAATAACAACTCTAATGAAACGGTGCTCGATCAATGATGTTGTGGATGTCACGGATCTGGATAATCACTGATAGCAACATACGGATAATGTCGGCGAAGTCCTCCGCTTAAGGGGTAGTAGCTGCGAGAGCTCGGATGGCCTGGTTGGCATCATTGGCGACTCCATAGGCATCAGACAAGTGAACATGCAGGGTATCGAGTGCCTGGTCCTGAGAGGTCACACGGGCCTCTAGGACAGCAAGGCGGGTATCAATGGCAGTGATAGTGGCTGGTGGAGCAAGGACTACGGATGGTGGCGTGAAGCTGACAGATCTCATCGTCACGGCGGGCGATGCAAGCAAAGAGGGAAGAAACAAGAGACTCAACAGGTATGCTAGAAAGGACAGGGGGTGCATCGGATGCAACAGAGCTAGCTGGGGTATGGGGTGTAGGTGGCACATCCTGGTCCTCGGTAGCAGTAGATGACTCTCCGAACTCAAAGGTGTTGTCGGCAAACTTCACCCTCTTCTTGGGTGGCATCATCTCTAGGTCGGTGGGTAGCTCATCGGGTTCTGGGGAGAGGGATCGTTTATGGATCGGCTTGGACTCAGCAACTGGGCCGGGAACACGCTGTCGGCTACGCATGATGGATTTCCTAGGAGTATACATGCGAAAAGGTCCGTTAGGTGAGGAGCGGTAAGGTCGAAACGAGAGCTCACGGTCGGGCGAGACATGGCTGGACCCGGACAAGGTAACCACTAAAGTGTCTCCGTCCTGAGCGGGGTCGGCCTCAGCAATGTCGATAGTGAACGGCGCATCCTCCTCCGGATCCTCGTTGGGTGTGGAGTCTTCCTCAGGCTCTGAGTCTGCATCGTATGGGTCCTCCAACACACTGCTAGGCGAGCGGGGAGATGACGGGGCCATGGTCGTGACTAGCGACACCGGCTACTCTAGATCCACGTAGGTCTCTGTCTCCGAATTGGAAGATACGTCGATAGGACCATGAGAAGCCATGCTGCGACAAAGTTTCCAAGTAAAGTTGACAATATATATATATATATATATATATATATATATATATATATATATATATATATATGTTACGTATAGTAATTGAATAGTTAGAATGAGCAATTAGTGATGCATGCAAGTACGACTAACAGAGCTTAGGCGATAGTCTAGACTCTAAGTATGCAATCTACTTCTATAACTTTGGCTCTGATACCACTCTGTCACACCCGGTAAGATTTGTGCCGGGATGCGAAAAAGGTTATCACATTCAAGGTTACAAACGTACTCTGGATGGTTTAACAACTAAAGACGTTTTGGAAATTGTTAAATTGTTGGAGTAAATAGGAGATTTTTCAATATCATTGCGCAGCGGATTAATTGTAATGAGAAAAGTAAACCGTTTAAGTTTACAACACATGAGTTTCAAAAGATTTTTAGGACATGACACCGTTAGGTGTTATGTCGGGAAAATCTCCAAAGGCTAAACCATACTCCAGAAAGCAAATGAAAGTCCTAAAATGCAATGACAAGAAACAAGCAAGCAGGTCCGATACATGCACAATAAATAAGATCAAGTACCCGAGAAGTCATACGAGAAAACGGTCAACAAATAATTGTTGGTGAGTTTCACAGGTTTTAAAGTGCTAGCAGTTAAAAGTTGAATGAAAATAGTAATTGAAAACAGTTCATGTTAATAATTTGACAATATCAGATAAGACTAGTTGAAAATGTTACCATGTAACCTGAATACCGAAACTGACTGTTTACCCACTCTTAGTATATTTTGTCCGGTTGATACCGCATAGATATGACATAACAATTTGTACCCTTTGACTATAAAGACAGAGTCACGATTGGAGCTACCAATCAGAGCAGGGGCGTTAACCCAATAGATCTACTCAAACGATACCGTTTGCAATTGATAATTAATCGGATTTAATTAATAGTGGAGTTTGGGTTATAGCATGAATGAACATGAGATAACAAGTTTGGACAATGGAAAAGCACATGTAACAGATATGATAACAAGGTCTAATTTTCTAACATGGAAAAGTATGTATGAATTCTCCCCCAAAGATAAAAACAGTTTAAAGGTAAAAGGGGCCGTGAAAAACTCACATGATTCAGTAACAGGAAATCGGTAGCACGATCAACGAAAGAGTAGCCCTAAATAATTATAAGACATACAATAAGTAATTGGGTTGAGAATAAATGTCACTCCAATTAGGTAGGTCAAGTCTTGACTTCATGGTAGCCTTAGGGTTAAATGATTCGGAAAGTCAAAGTGAAAGTGTCCGGTTATATGTTTATTTGGAAATAATGTAAATTATATATTTAAAATAAAATATACAAAAATTCCCAAATCATATTTAAAGATGGTAAATATTTATAGAAATAAATATTAAGTCAAAATGAGGGTTTTCATATGAGAAATTGATTATTTTGACTAATTAGTTGAAAACCAGACGATTTTGCGGTAACCGCCGATTACACGATATTAATCCGTTTAAGTTAGAAATCAATCAAGTACAATAAAATATGATTATTTTCTGTCTAAATTAGGTAGATAATTATTTCAAGTGTCGGTTTTCATTAGTTTGCCGGTTTTGTGAATTTTATGTCGGTTTTGCCGTTTTGGTCCCGTTTGCCTGTTTAATTACACCGTTAGGTTCCTAAATTCACCATATGTATTTGTAAACATGTTTTTACCATTAAAATACCTCTATAAGTTCATTTTGACCAGATTTGGGTTTTGTTTCAAAAATGACGTTTCCGGGCCTGTCGAGTGTCGGTTTTAGTCCCAGTTTATGCCTAAATTAAAGTAATTTGTTAAGGGATCTTTTAGCCATGTTTTAAAATCATTTCAACCATCATAACCTACTGTTTAAAAGGCCAATTTCTGGTCAAAAAGGATCCTTAGCTAAAAGTGCTTTTTAGGGTTTTTAAAGTGTACTTTTGGGTAGTAAAAGTTCCCTATCGTGAGTCTAAGCACAAGTAATCTTTCTAAAGTCCAAGATATCATATTTTGACTATCTTACAAGTCTAAAAACGTGTCATAGGCATTATGGGGTCCAAAATTACAAGATCAACATACAACACACAATATATACAAAGTTAGTGACTAAAAAAGCAACCTAAACAAACACTTGTGTAAAAGTCCTACAAATCAAAGTTTGTACATATTATTCTAAGGAAATGTCTATCATGAGTTTCTAGTAGAAATATATATGGTGAAACATAGAGATAATCGCAAACTAGTAGACCTTTATGGTTCAAAATCATGTTTAGACAACAATGTAGTCAAGACTTGGTCATGGAGTGAACTAGGTATGAAATAGAACATGAAATCATGGCTAGAGTAAGATTTTATAAAGGAAATGATGATGACAACTCACTAGGATGGAGAGATTGGCCGAAAATGGTGATGATGATGATGATTCTTGCTTCCTCTTGCTTCCTAACACTTCATATCTTCAAGAGAGTGCTTGATTTGCTAGGAGTTTTAGAAAGAGAGTAGAGAGAGAGAGGTGGACGGTTTTGGTGAAAGAGAGAGTGTTAGAACACAATGTAATTGTAACACAAAATAGTCAAGTATTAGAAGAAAAGATAAGACACATCCTTAGAAGAGAAAGGATGCAAAAGTCTATATAAATTATGGATTTTCTGCATGATTTATGTATTCATACAGAACTACTCCGGAAATTCCGAAGTAATTCTGTACAGACTAAAATCTACAGAAATCCTCAATTCTGTAGATAGCTTCTAATGGGAAGCATCAAAAGTCTTCAAAGTAGAGTCCAGAAGGAGTTCTGGATTATCAGAAGATAAATATTACGAGAAGAACAATTTCTGTCTTTGTGTGGAGAACAAGCAAAATGAATGTCAACTTGGCAGTAATCAAGAAGGCAGTTGAAGACAGTTGAAAAAGAGATAAATTGAATATGTTCAATTTATCTCTATATACTATGACACACTCCAACATCAACCGTCCTCAACCACCTTATCCAAATACAACTTGCTATATCCGCCTATAAATAGCAAGATGACTTCACCAAACAAAGCAAGACATCAAGCATACAATTCAATATCTTCTCAAAGCAATTTCAACATTACTCCCATAGAAAAGTTATTTCTGTTGATACATAGTTATACTATAAACTCGTGTAAACCATTATTTACATTTGAGATATACAGAATAACCCTTTTATGAATTGCTGTCTTCAAATTTGATTTACTTTCGCAACTTGTTTATCTTGTTTAAATCAAATTGTGCCAACATTGTTAAAGAGCCCTTTAAGGGACCCAACAGAGAGAAGGAGAGAGTTGTCTTGAAAGGTAAAGGTGATGAATGAGGCTAGGGTTTATAAAAGTTGATTAAGTAAGGAAGTAAGTGAGAAAAAGGAGTGTTTCGTTAGTGTGTGTGTGTTTCGGTTCTAGTGAAACCGAGAGAGAGAGAGAGAGAGAGAGAGGGAGAGAGAGAGAGAGAGACGGGTTTGAGAGAGGAGAGGGAAAGAAAGTGAGGGTGTTTGGGTCTTGTTAAAGTGATAAAATATCTAGCAAGTGTGGTCAAATAAAAAGGTTAAGTGTTTATGTGTGTGTGGGTTGGATTCGGACCGAGAGAAGGAAAAGAGGGCTCGGGTTCGAGCCTTGGGGTGGCCGGCCGGTTTCTAGCTCACAAGGGGGCTCAAGAGGGTTCAAACACTTGTGATATGTGGGTATTTTTAGTGGTATATGGCATATTTTTGAGAGGGAAAGCATGAGTGTTCAAGGAGGGAAATCTTTGTCCATTGGACAATAGATTTGGCACAACATGAGACAAGATCAACCTATGTTTGTCAAAAGGAATTGTAGGGTGTAAGAGATTGTCTATACTTGATGTGAAGAGGATCTAATGGAAATCAACCAAGAAGAAACCAATTTTCTACAAAAATAAAGGAGCAAGGTGGTGGTGGGTGGTTGATTTCGGCCAAAGTGAGGGGAACGGGTCACGGGTTCGATCCCATGGCCGACCGGGTCGAGGAAAAACGAGAGGGAGAGGGGAAAGGGAAAGGTGACGGGTTGGTTTAATCGCGAAGGAAAGAAAGAAAATAAATAAATCGGGCCGAGTTTGAACGTTTTATAAAATATTTATTCACGACGACATAAAATAATAAAACAATGACTCGGTTTGGAACTAGAATACTCGAGAGTTAATAACTTGAAAAATTATCATTGCATGTATATATATTTTGCATGCATGTGAAAATACATTTGTCGTGAACGTTAATAAAGCTTTATGAATTGTTTTGGACGTAAAATAAATCGATGTTTACGTAGGGAATTGTCACAAGTCTCGGTTGTTGTATTTGTCTAAACACATTGTTGTTTTAATACGAAATTGTTTGTTAATGTTATTTGTGAAATACGTAAATGATAAAATGATAATGGTTGATCAAAGGTTATGATTAAAATGAACGTAAAACGCTAATGATATTAATAATAAATCCAAAGATGATGGGATCATGTATGACGTTTACTACATAGTTTGGTAAATTTAGTAAACGAATTCGGTTAGTCGCTTTATTATTATAGAAGTTCCAGCGACCATTTCGTGCAAACAAATCATCATGTTCAAGTATTGTTTCCAACATGAATTAAGGCCACGTCAAGGCTATGATCCTATTGTAATTAAAGCAAATATGGTAAAATTGACACGTTGCAAGTAAACAGTTACGTAACATAGTTAACACATATGTATATATTATCGGTTTAAGTCCTTGGAAACTTACGGGTTGTCACAAAATGTGTGTGATACGACCCGTTTGGGTTGAGAGTGTATAAATGAAGTATGTTGTGTGCAAATGTGTGTGATACGACCCGTTTGGGTTGAGAGTGTATAAATGAAGTATGTTGTGTGCGAATGTGTGTGTTACAGCGACCCTCAAATCCCACATCACTCCGGCCATCCTTCTTCTCCTCCAGCATGCCGCCACCACCAACACATCACCACCACCCTTGTTTATTCTCTGATAACGAAACCCACCACCGGCGTACCCTCCACGTCTTCTCCGACATATCGTTCGACGTCTTCTCCGGCGTACCTCCACATCTTCTCCGCCTTCCAGTTCCATGGACTCGTGAAATCATCTTCTCCGTCACAGGCGGAGGCCGGAGCCACGACAACGCCGAAAACAACATGAATCAGTCATCTTCCTCACCGATAGAGCAATCGTCACCACCAGAATCGCAGATCTAAACCATGAGGGTCACCGGAGTCACGAATAAGCCGCCGTTCGGTGGAGGTCGTCGGCGTTCACGTGAGCCGGTTGGAAATCTCGCCGTCGAAATAGAAATGTGCTATTGTGATGTGTTGTGTGTGCAAACACGAGAAGAAGAAATTAGTTTTTTTATATGTTACGAAAATGCCCCTTACCTTTTATATTTCCACAAATGCCCCCTCATGTTGCCATATTAGATAAAAAAAACCAATTAGATCGCCATGTCAGCAAAAAACTATCATCGTTAGGATTCTATTAATTTAAGATCAATGAAAGAAAAAATAGTTTGAAACTTAACCTCATTAAAAAACATTTCAAAAAGTAAAATTAAGCCCCTTTCTTTAGACACCTCAATTTTTGCTAGAGACACCGGGCTTAATGCCCCATTAAGGGCTTAATGGGGCATTAAGCTTAAACTTTATTCCCTCCAATCATTTGCACAGATCCCCAGTGTCAATTATTGAGGCTTAATGCCCCATTAAGGGCTTAATGGGGCATTAAGCTTAAAGTTTCTTCTCTCCAATCATTAAGGTATTGACTTGACAACAGACAGAGAATAAAGTGGATGTGACATTAATGGGACATTAAGACCTTAATGAGGCATTAAGGTCTTATAATAAGTTTAATAATAATAATAATAATAATAATAATAATAATAATAATAATAATAATAATAGTAATAATAATAAAAATAATAATAATAATGATAATAATTAGGGGTGAGCAAAAAACCGAAAAAACCGAACCGAACCGAAAAAACCGACAAAACCGAACCGAAAAAAACCGAACCGATTAAAAAACCAAAAAAAACCGAACCGAAAAAAACCGAACCGAAAATAATGGTTCGGTTCCGGTTCCCGTAGATTAAAAACCGAACCGAACCGAAAAACCGAACCGTTTAAAAAACCGAACCGAACCGAGGACATATGTGTAAATTAGTGATTTATAAGGGGGGCATTATGTAACTTAAACCATTAATAATATTTAAAAGTATAAAAAATTACAAAAAGATAAAACTTACGGTGGATCCAACTTCCAAGACCCAAACCCTAGTCACACTCCTCCGTAACGTGCCTCCCAGACTCCCACTTCTCTGGATCGACGACGGAACACCAAACGTCGCCGGCCACCTCCATCACCGGCGACACCTCCATCACCGGAGACACCACCATCAGGTCCATCAGATTTGAAGTTCCAAGTTCCGTCACCGTCCAGTCGTCGTTCCAAGTTCCGTTGTCCATCCCCGTCCACGTTCCGTCACCGTCCAGTCGCCGTTCAAGTTCCGTCACCGTCGAATTGAAGTTCCGCCACCACGCAGTAGTCTCCGATCCAAGTTCCGTCACCGTCCATTCTTTGTAAGTTCCGTCATCGCCGGACTGTCCACGTTTTTCTAATTTCCTTAGTGTTCATGTTTGCCATAATAATTTTCGGTTCGGTTCTTATTTTCCTATGTGTTCATGTTTGCCATAATAATTTTTTGATGGTTAGTATTGTTTTAACAAAATATAGTTTCATACTGGTTAGTATATTCGTAACTTTGGTTAGTAAATTCGTAAATTGTGGGTACTGGTTACTAATTTTCTATTTATTCATGTTTGCAATAATAAATTTTTGATACTGCCAACCTTTGATGTTTATTTTTTGTTAACAGTTTAGATGGAACCAAGTAGTGAAAGTCCCGGTATGAATAAGAATGATGAATCGGTTAATGTTATTGATGTTGATAACGAACCATTGCATGGTAGTAATGAGGAAACAGTTGAGCAAGAAAATTGTACGGATGGTGGTAGTAGGCAAAGATCATTTGTGTGGGAACATTTTACAAAGGATTGTTCCACCAACAAAGTAAAATGTCATTATTGTAAGGGCGCTCTTGCGGCTAGTTCATCGACGTCCACCTTAGGGAAACATTTGAGAAAACGTTGTAGGACATCGCCGCTTTACATGAAAGAAGACATGAAAAAACAAACCATATTGGGTTTTAAGCCTCCAATTTCCACGGAAGGTAGTGCTACTTTGACTTCACACACATTTAGCCAAGAAAAATGTAGAAATCTTCTTGCTAGAATGTGTATAAAAGATAACCGTCCATTTAGTGTGGCCGAAGATGAAGGTCTTAGAGAATTTGTTTGGGAGTTAAATCCAAAGTTTAAGTTTCCATCTAGATGGACAATAGCTAGAGATTGTTTGTCGGTATATGAAGAAGAGAAAAAAAAACTGAAACATCTTTTAAGAGACCAAACTGTATCTATTACCACTGACACGTGGACATCTGTTCAGAATTTTAACTATATGTCTCTTACAGCTCACTGGGTTGATGAAGATTGGATACTAAGAAAGAAAATTTTGAACTTTTGTCCAATATCAAACCATAAGGGTGATACAATAGGCAAATTGGTTTATCGTTGTTTACAAGATTGGGATATTGAAAAGGTTTTCACGGTAACCGTAGATAATGCTTCAGCAAATGATGAAGCAATTAAGGTTTTGAAAAAATTGCTAAGGGGTCCGCATTCTATGTTAGATTGCAAGTACTTGCACATAAGATGTAATGCTCATATTTTGAACCTTGTTGTGAAGGATGGTTTAGCAGAACAAGTTGTATCTATATCTAAGGTTCGAAATGCTATAAGATACATAAGATCGTCTCCTTCTAGATATCAAACATTTAAAGAATGTGCCGAGAAAAAAAAAATAGGTTGCAAAAGAAAACCATGCCTTGATGTGGATACTCGATGGAATTCAACATTTTTTATGTTGGAGACGGCACTAGAGTTTAAAGATGCTTTTGAAAGGTATTTTTTTAATATTACATTTTATTTCGTAATTATATTTTATATCATACTAATGATCTAAAGTGTTATTTTTTTTTTCTTAATAGGCTTCACCATGTGGATGTGAATTATAGATCATATTTTCAAGTTGAAGTTGCCAATAACGAGAAAAGTAACAAGAAAAATAACGAGACGGTTTCAAACAAGAGAAAAGTAAATGATAGAGTTTTGGGAGCACCCGATGAGGATGATTGGGAGAATGTGAGGTAATGATTAAATATATTACTCATTTATTTTAATGATAGAGTTTTAAGAGGTTTAGCAACTGTTATTTTAATATAATTGACTTTCCCAGAAGCCTTAGTAGACCCGTAAATATGTGCATTTTCTACAAGTATAAATCATAAGATCAAGATTTATATGCAATGTAATTCAATGAGGTAATTAAAAAACATCCAACAGGTTATATAATATCTAATTTGCTTCACATCTCAAACTACAAAACATCCAACAGTGTCTTAACTATATTGTTCTGTCATACTGTTTGAGTGTTTGGTTTTTCTGCTACTGTTTGGTTTAATATATACATTAGGAAACCAATATGTTATTATGTTACTACATTTATTTTATTGTTTCATTTTATGGTTTTCTTATTGGTGTATTAAAACTACATTTATTTTATTGTTTTATTTTAATAGGTTATTTGTGGAGTTTTTGAGGATTTTTTTCAATGCAACAAAAAAGATCTCGGGGTCTAAATATGTTACTGCAAGCTTGTTATTTGTTGAACTTTGCAAGGTGCATTCAAGTATTATGAAAATGTCCACAAGCATTGTTGAGAAGGAAAGTAAAATGGGTTTATCAATGAAAGAAAAATATGATAAGTATTGGGACAACTTGAATATTAATTTCTTGTTGTACGTGGCATTGGTACTAGACCCCAGAAATAAGATGACATATCTTGAATACCGTTTAAAGTTGATACATGGTAAAGATTCCGTTAAAGTTGATGAAATCAAAGCTCAAGTGGAAAGAACATTATTGGAGTTATTTAATCACTACAAGATGAAATTAGATAAATCAAAGGAGCGCAAGGGTACCTCGTCTTCCACACATATTATTGATGATGATGATGATGACGACGAAGATGGATATTATAGGTTTTTAGCGGAAAAAGAAGAAGGGGTTGAAAATAATGAAGTGGACATTTATTTGCGAGATGGGAATGAAAAAAAGATAAAAGGGGATGATACGTTTGACGTTTTAAGTTGGTGGAAGCTAAATACGGTGAAATTTCCTATTCTCTCTCTCATTGCTAAACATGTTTTGGGAATTCCTATATCAACAGTAGTCGGCTTTTAGTACCGGCGGTAGGGTTATTGATAAACATAGAAGTTCTCTTACTTCTAAGACAGCGGAGGCGTTGATTTGTACACAAGATTGGCTAAGGTGTACACCAATGGACTTACAAGAAGACTATCTCATGCATGGTCAACAATTAGAAAATGTATTTGAAAACTTAGAGAAAATCGAAGATGGTAATATTGTCATTTTTTTTTTATCAATTTGATTGCATCTTACTTTTACTAATATATATATTTTTTTTTGTAGATTTGATAAGCAAGAAGGAAAAACACAAAGAGTCTATAATGGAAGAGGATGAAGATGGATTTCATGATCTTTAGTTTTATGAACTTTTGAATTTCTAGCCGTTTTGTAATTTCAATACTTTGTAATTCGTCATCTACGTGACTACTTTGGTGTAAAACAATGGTGCTATTCTCCTAGTGAATGAATGCTGGAAATTTAAAGTTCAAATTTTTACTAACCATATAATAAGTAGGTTACTAACAAATGCTGGAAAAAAAAAAAAAAAAAAAACCGGAACCGAACCAGAACCAAACCAGAACCGAAAAAACCCGAAAAAAACCGAACCGAAAAGAACCGGAACCGTTTGGTTCTTATTTTCGAGAACCGAAAGTTTTGGTTTCGGTTCGGTTCGAGCCAAAAACCGAACCGAACCGAACCATGCTCACCCCTAATAATAATTATAATTATAATTATAATAAATGCCCATTAAAAAGCTAAATGCCCCATTAAGGCCTTAGTGGGCCGTTAAGTTTCTAAATGCCCCATTAAAAAGCTAAACCAGGCATTACAGTGGAACATAATGATGCATTAAGGGCTTAATGGGCCATTACGTTTGACAGTAATGCTGCATTAAGGCCTTAACCCTGCCTTAAGGTTTTATATTTTTTTTAACGTTTTATAGTATTTAGATGTATATAAACATATATAAACTCATATACATGTTAGTATATGTACACACACATATATAGGTACATATGTTCATGTCAAAAATAATTATACATACATATATATACACATATAGGTACACATGTTAACTTCATGCAAATGCAACTAGTTCTGTGTATCTCGCAAAATACACTGAATTTGAAACTTTTAACTATTATTTATTATTATTATTACTATTATTATTAAACTTTTTATTATTAGCATTATTATTATTAAATTTATTATAAGTTTAATAATAATAGCAATAATAAGTTTTATAATAATAATAATAAGATTAATAATAATAATAAGATTAATAATAATAATAAATAATAAAAATAATAAGTTTACTAATAATAATAATTATAATAATAATAATAATAATAATAATAATAATAATAATAAATGTTCATTAAAAAGCTAAATGCCTCATTAAGGCCTTAGTGGGCCATTAAGTTTCTAAATGCCCCATTAAAAATCTAAATCTGGCATTACAGTGGAACATAATGATGCATTAAGGGCTTAATGGGTCATTACGTTTGACACTAATGCTGCATTAAGGCCTTAACCCTGCCTTAAGGTTTTTACATTTTTAACGTTTTATAGTATTTAGATGTATATAAACATATATAAACTCATATACATGTTAGTATACGTACACACACACATATAGGTACACATGTTCATATCAAAAATAATTATACATACATATATATACATATATAGGTACACATGTTAACTTCATGCAAATGCAACTAGTTCTGTGTATCTCGCCCAATACACTGAATTTGAAACTTATAACTATTATTTATTATTATTATTACTATTATTATTAAACTTTTTATTATTAGTATTATTATTATTAAACTTATTACTAACCCCATTACTAGGAAGTTATGGCCCACTAGTGGGAAGTTAAGGCCCTTAGTGGAGAGTTAAGGTCTTAATGGGGAATTACGTTTAATAATAATAATAATAATAATAATAATAATAATAATAATAATAACAATAATAATAATAATAAAATAATAATAATAATAATAATAATATGTTTTATAATAATAAAAGTAAGTTTAATAATAATAAAGAATAATAACAATAAAAAATAATAATAAGTTTAATAATAATAGTACTAATAGTAATTATTATAGAAAGTTTAATAATAATAAGTAATACCTCTTTCTTTAGACACCTCAATTTTTGCTAAAGACACCGGGCTTAATGCCCCATTAAGGGCTTAATGGGGCATTAAGCTTAAACTTTATTCCCTCCAATCATTTGCACATGAATGTGTTGTTAAAAAAAGAAAAACCATTTCGTGCGATTTGCGAATCATGGGCAAGCGTCGGCGCCGGAGCTCCTCCTCTTCCTCCTCCGCCACATCCTCATCTTCTTCGACCTCTTCCTCCTCTTCTACTTTCGAAGACCCCGATGCTCAGATCCTCTTCGCCGTCATGCTTTCCGCTATTTCCAATCATGAATTAGGAAAACCGACACCAGGAGGAACCCTAGTCATCCAAAAAGCCCTAGACCATCTTCTTCTTTCCCTCCTCTCCAAATCCCCCAATTCAATCATGCGTTCTCAGAAAACCCTACACCCGCCTTTAGTCTCCTTACTCCCTGTTCTCCTCAATTCCAAGTAATTCTATTAACTGCATTTCACTAATGAAATGAATACTTTACATATACACAAACACCCACACACATGCCTTCATATGATCGTTTTGCTCTTATTTATTTGAATGCATTCCAACTGTTGGATGAAATGCTCACGTCCAAAGTTGTATTTTTGTGGTGCTTTGTTTATTTATTTTTTGCAGGTCCTCTGAGATTGCATGTAGTGGTATGGAGATTGTGGGCGCGGCTTCATTGTTCTCAATTGAAATGAATGAACAAATTGCTTTGGATGATGAAATAGTGAAGGGGCTAATTACGGCTGCAGCAGCAGCGGCGAGTTCTAGGAGGAGTGTATCATTGGCTGCTTGCAATGCTCTTCTTGATTTGTTCACTACTTCGGTTGGCCGGTGTAAATTGCTGGAATTCTCTGCGGTTGAGGACCTTATGTGAGCATCATTCGTCTTCTTGTTTCTGAGTAATATTTGTTACTGAAACCGAAGTTTGATGAAAAGATTTCTCTGTCTATGATGTTGGCTTTAGATTCCAGTAATGTCTTGGGTTTTCATTCTATCATGATTCATGATACATTTACTTAACGTTGCCAAATGACATGTTTGATATTCGGAAAACATGCTTGTTAACCTGTAGCCTTATCAGTTTCATTGACTGCCATAATGTTCCAGATTGGCCGATAGACTACATGCCAAATTACACAACCAATAAAAACAGGAGTAGACCGTTGGTGGAGAGGTTCCTTATAAGTGACTAAAATATTTTTGAATAACTTTGTGGAGAGTTGAGAGTTGGGTTGGGTTGGATTGATCTTCACAATTAGCCCATCTAGACAAATAGAATAGTCCATGTGCAAATTCTCTAGTAACTTAATTATATGTAGAAAGCAACTTAATAAAACCCTGTTATGATTCTCATATTTGATGTCTCAATCGTCAAGTCTAGAATATGCCTTTTAATATATGAATTTCTTGATTCGGGTTATGTTTATCGCTAACTGGTCTAATGTGTATGTAGAAGAATTAGCCCGAAAGGAAACATGGGAAATGGGTTGAAGTGATTGCCAAAGTTTATTGTTAAAGTGTAATACCTCCTAAATCATTTATTAAAAAATTTAGATTATTAATGAAATAATAAAAGAATTTATAATCATGCTTGACCCACCAATTATTTATGAGAAATTTAAAATTCTTATACCAAAGTGTTTAGCGTCAACCCAAGATTTACCCTTTTTTACCTGTTAGGCTGTTACCCAACCCATTTTGCACCTCTACATTTTAGTACATAACCTGACTTAACATCCTTTAGTTTTTGTTTCCTTCAGGTTCCTAAATCATCAACACCTTCAGTTTCTCTAGTTGTGGAAGAACTTGATGGTAAAACCTTCTTCAGAATAGGGTTCAGGGAAGATGAATATACTATATCGCTTCTTCATGTTTTGATTATTCTCATCAATGACTGCACATTGGAGCAGCTGGGAAAGATCTCAAGAGGACTTTCCAGAAATTTATTAAAGTATTTAGCAAAGCTGTGGGCACAAGTACACAAACATATTCTAATAGATGCTGTTCAAGAATCAGAGAAACTTTTCTATTTAAGTAATATTAGAACTAATAATCTAGCAGAAAGCTTATTTAGACTCTCAATGGAAGGAATATTTACCACACCATCCAAGTTACAGGAGGTTAAAAAGAGCATCTTTCACAATAATTTTGAGTCTTTTATTGTAAACCACTGGGAGAGATCACCATTGCTTATGACAAATCTTTCAAATGCTTTATTGCAAGATAATGCCTTCAGATTTTTTTCACAATTTCTTAGGTCTAAGGAGACAGTTCCTTCATTTCTTGCTTGTTTACTTCAAAATCTTTCTTCTGTTCTACCAGTTGGTTCAGATGAGCTAGATATAATTAGCTTCTTGAGGGAAGCTAGAGCAAATTTAGGCTGTCCGTTAATCTACCAACAAGATATTCGGGTTGTTAAAACTTTGGATTCTAAAGGCGAGTTACATTTTTATCATGGGTTTGACGCCCCGTATTTTCTAAATGCACATGATATTCTGAGATGTCAAGAAGCCTATAATGATGGTTTCACATTTGCTCTGCGTGGCATGGAATGCCGTTTTCAAGAAATTGCTGCTGTTTCAGAGGGGTTGACTTCTCTTTTTGGTCAACCATCAACAGGGGTAAATATGTACTTAACACCACCAAATTCTCAGGGCTTGGCTCGTCATCGTGATGATCACTGTGTGCTTGTGTGCCAAGTCAGAGGAAGTAAAAGGTGGAAGGTATTTCCCAACCCATCCCCTCAGTTACCTCGATTATATGAAAATGTTGATTGCTTGGTTGATTTAGAGGATGAAACAATAGACGGATACAAAGAGTTCTTGTTGAGAGAAGGTGATATTTTATACATTCCTCGAGGTTTCCCTCATGAGGCATGTACCATAATCGATAATGATGATGAAACAAATGGAAATGCTGAATTCTCCTTGCATCTTACTCTTGCTATTGAGATTGAGCCCCCATTTGAGTAAGTGTTGTTACTTTTTTCTTTCTGGAACAGTTAATATTATTCAACTGAAGTACATCAACTGACTCATTACAAATTGATGGTCTTCAGTGCTTGTTTTAAATGTGCATAATCCATTAAGATGGACTACATAGAAAGTTACATTTATAAAAAGTTCAGATGTTATAGTATTCAAAGGATTCGGGTATGCGCGACAAACACTTTATCAATATGACCATGAGTCTGAGCTATGTTGTCTTATTTTTTTTAAACATGGCTACGGCATGTCACCTTTAAATAAATGACCTATGTTAATTAATGTTAAAGGGGAACATCTGTGTTCCTTGGTGGAATAGGGTTCTCTATGGCTAACAGCACAGTGAAAAAAAAAAACACTATTTAAGCAACAGATATGAGAGTTAGACATGAAACATCTGGTCTTATGCTTTGTAAATAGGATCATGGAATTACTTCCTTTAACATCATGTTAGCCAACTATTTCCAAAAACTAGTTAATTTCCTCTTTGGGTTTTGCAAATTTTCACTAGCAACATGTGTGAGAAATGAAAGATGTAATTGTTTTTTATGTTACAATTGAATGATTTGTTTTTTTTTTTGTTTTTTTTGTTTTTTTTGGTATGATAGACTTATAGTTTTGAACGCTGCAATAAAAGGAGCTGTCAGGTAGGTACCACACAGAAAAAGAATAAAAACAAAAAAATTAAAAAATGACATTTTAAGTGGTTAACTTTTTATAATCATGGATGTGATATTGCTTTTTGTGTTGGACCCATGGCTATAAGTACTGATAACATGCTTGAGATTCAGATTGCATGGTAACATGCCCGTGATCTTGACATAGTTTGTTGATTATTTTCATGTATGCGCTTGTTTTATTTGGTCAAATTGACGTATCTTGAAACAAACTTGAAAATTGTCACCCCAACTAAGGTTGAATGTTAAATTGTCTGTAGTAGGAAAATAATTTGTTGTGATTGACGGATACTTTCATCTATTCATGCTTGATCTGTCTCTGTCCTTTTTCTATATCAATACACTGTTAGACTTTTAGATAAGATTAATAATTTGTTATGATGGACTCCACAGTTTTTACACATGTATTCTTGTTTTCATTCTGCAGGTTAGAGCATTTACCACCCCTTCCCTATCTCGATCTCTATAGTTTAACTAAAAAACACTACCTTTTCTCTCTCCTTTTTCACTTAAATAATATTTTTTTATACCTTTATCATTATCTTTTCTCTCTTTTTTTACTGACAACCACTTTTTAAAAAATATTAAAAAAGGTAGGGAACGAACAATTATTTTATCAAATATAGAGACGGACGGTAACATTTTTTTTTCTTCTCCAGTAACACAATAACACAATTATATGGAACGGACTGTGAATGCTCTTAGTGGGAGCTTCACAATTTAGTTTAAAAGAATGCTTTAGATATTAATGTCATATCCACTTTTTGTTCTTATTATGTGTAAGTTCTGAATATTCACTACTTCAATGAATAATAATGTACTTCGAAACAAATGACCCAAAGATGCATGTGGACTGGTCACAATAATCCATAATATGAACATGTGCTGTGGACCAGATACACACATCAATCTTATCTTTGAAAATGGCATCTCGCATGCGCTTATCGTAAATATATCTGGTAGTTTACCATGGTTATTAAATAACTATTTCGAGAAACTAATAATTTCCGTGTATCAGAAAAACCATCTGAATCATTGATTGACTCCTGAAGGCTTCCCAAAATAGTAGAAATAGAAAGTCGATAAAGACACGTGTAACTATTAGTATGTTTACCTTTTTATATTCCTTTGACCATTGACGATTATATTAATCCGACACTGTTCGTTTCAGATGGAATTAGTTTGAAAATCGGAACATTGGTATTTTGTGGAATTATCTTTGAAAGATTGTTGTTTGAGGTGGCACTTTCGAGCCACTTGCATATAATAAATGGGTTGTTTTATGTTTTGTTAATGTCTTAAACCCCACTGAAACAAAATTATTAGCTAAATAAAAAGGCAAACCAGACAAATTGGTAATGCCTACACCCTACCAAATTGTTCTGTTCAAGGATTAAGATTAAATTTTGTGACCAAAGTTAACATGCTGGCTATTTATTAAACGATGGACTAAAAACATGTTCCATGCAGGTGGGAAGGCTTTGTTCATGTAGCTCTCCATCATTGGGGCCGCAACTGTAATCTCTCTAGTGATGATCATTCTTTTCACGATCTTGATGATTTGGTTGTGCAGTTGATGCATATCACAGTGAAGTTGATTGGTGATGTTAATCCTACGTGTCGAAAAGCTTGTTTAATCGGCGCAGTGTCGTCTACGGAAGACTTTCTACAAATTCATCAACGGTCAACTTTCAACCATTTGCTCAGTATAGTTAATTCTGACGGTAATATGAATGATGCCTTTTCCAATTTAGACGTGGCTATCAGAAACAATGAAGATCTTTTTGAAAATATAAGATGGCTCCGTCATCTTGACCAAAAAATGTCCTCAATGACGATGGAAGACCTATTTCAACTGGTAGTTCATCAAAAGGACAAAGTTGAAACTGCTTTCATAGAGGCTAAATCTAAATTCTGTAAGGAAGTAGTATTTGACGATGTGGTACATCATTATGGCATGTTACTAGGAAAATATAGGAGCATGCGGAAACAATACATCAACGGGATGTTAGCTTTAAGTTGCATTTAACAATAGTTATAAATCAATTCTCATCTGAAGAAACCTCTATCTTTTGAGTTCGTATTAGAGGTAGCAAAATGGGTGGTGGTGTTGTTTTTGGTATAGTACATTGATATGATCAGCAAAGGTACACACACGCTTGCTTGCTAGGTTGTTTGTTGACTTTTTTTTTTTTTAAACAAACGCGTTTACCTTGTATATTTGTTTTTAACAGATTTGTTTACAAATTAGAGTTGCCATGGTGGTTTGGGCGCTGGGCTTAGAGCTGGTTGGCCCGTGTTGGAAACATGGTGGATGCTTTTTTTAGACCCCCCTCTTAAAAGAGGGGCATTATGCTACATATATTTTTTTAGTTAAAGTTTTTTTCCCGTTATTAATTGTCGTCCCTTGTGTGGTAGTAGCTATCGCAAAAACTATATTGGGTAGTTTCACTTTTAAATTTTTTTCCTTTAAAAGTATTTATGTTCTCTTTTTTCTAAAATGCTTTTTTGTTATTCATATTGAACTTTAGGAATAGTACACAATAGATTTTTACCGACGTAATCTTTTCACAATCACACCCATCTCAACGCGCGGGGAGCTCTCAACCTAGGTTAATTGATAATTATTTGTGTCAATTATGATTGCATAATGTATACTACTTCTGTAAAAAGTTATTTTACTAAATAAAATAATTGGTTGCAGGTTTTATGCATAATTATATTGTCTTTTATAAAATCTACTTCTAATTAACATATCCCGGTAAGTATACGGGTTGAAGTTGCCACCTTTATTAACTATGAATAATTCGGATTACCAACGTTTCTCTTGTATAAAGTGATCCTAGAGGGAAAAGAAAGATAAAAAAGACAGGTATGTGATATTAACTGCTTCTAGACTTGTACTGCAGAATCGATCAACTTTTTATGGATGCTTAGGAGTCGGGCTCGGATGAGTTTTCACGCCTTGATAATCAATGTTATAAACAATCTGTGAATCTTCATTATTGGTTGCATCATATGCCTTTGCCATTGTAGAGCTCCATGCATTTCCATCTACCTGCAGCATGCATTTACATTTAGGTCATATCGATCATGACTAGTGGATTGAGTAATGGGTCGGGTCAAGTATGATTAAACAAACAATAATGATTTGACCTAAACGACCTTGGAGGTTTTATGCATTCAACCTGTTTCCTTTCTAGTTATTGTTTATATAACTTAACGGGTTTGGGCCATCAATCCCACCAAAACCCGTAGGCATGCATGTATGAAGATACCAAGATTTAAAATTCACAGCTAGATTGTTTTTGGTGTATCTATACCTTGTTGATGTTGGTGTTTGCATCGTCTAGTGTCCTCAGGCCTCTTCGTGCTTGAAGTGAAAAGGGTGGATCATTTATGGAGCGTTTTGTGATTAAACACAACCATAGAGTTAAAAAGATGAATAACATGATGATGTTAGAGAGCCTCATTTTGAATAACCTAAAGAATATGGTGCGTGTTATAACATTATGCCTATCCTGTATATATATTAGGTGGTGGTGGTGGGGTGTTTGAGTCAATTATTGCCTGAATGTCCCAGCCCATGCTACCTGGGCACATAAATGCCAATTTAATAATATCTGGGTCATCAATATCAATTGCATCTTTAGATAATATATAAGATGATGTTATAGGATAGGTTCAAACGAGAACTCCACTCTTTTGTAAGAACGTGCTTAAGTGAACTCCGATTGAGTACACTCCAGCAGCTTTGAATCGAACAAAAAATTAGGGCAAAATTTGATACTTAGAAAAAATCAAATCAAATTTACATTTACTATTATACCCCAATAATAAAAGGATAAACTAAAAGAAAAATCATGATTGTCTTAAACACTACTAGAAAAATAGCCTTTAATGACGCTCGAACGATGACACACACTAGTTTTATGACGGGATAAAATATGCGTCACTAAAAATCTGTTATAAATTCTAAAATCTGAAGAGTAGATGACGTGCAATTTTGGGCGTCATAACATTTTTGTCATAAAGGAAAAAAAACACAGTGTACATATTCATAAAACGCGAGGTTTTCAGCAATTTCTGAAGGATACTTCACTGACCGGTCAGCTAACTGGATGCTCATTCTGGTAGGTGTGAGTTTACCAAGGTTTAACTTGTTGAACTTGGAGGATGGCATAAGGTTTATGCTAGCCCACAGGTCTGCAAGTGCACTAGTGACCAAGATGTCCCCAACAGTTTAAGGTAATGTGAAGCTGCCAGGATCTAGTTGCTTTCGGGGAATAGTGCTGGATAGAATGGCAAAACATTCTTCCCCTAGGCTGACAGGGTTGAGTTCAACGATTTTGCGCTTGTTGGTTAGAAAGTCGTTCATGAATTTTGTGTATTTCGGCATTTGTGAAAGAACTTCTACGAAAGGCAGGTTAATATGTAACTGCTTCAGAAGGTTCATGAACTTACCGAATTGTTCCTCATTCTTGACTTTGGCTAATCTGCTCGGGTAAGGAACTTTCGGACTTTTCACGACTTCTTCAGCTGCCACAGGGATAGGTGATTCAGTTTGTGCTTAGCAGGGTAAGCTGATGGTTTCTTTGCTCGGAGTAGCTTCTTCGGGGCCAACCCTTTGGCTACGGAGAGTGTCCCATACAAGTGCCTGAGTAGTGGATCATCTAGTCGATCAATACGAAATCAATGTAATTCAAATATAAACGAGGACACAAGAAGGTAAATACAATGAAGATTGTATTGATAACCACAGAGGAATACTCACTCAATATCACACAGTAGATTTGACCCAGTGTTACAAACTAAACAAAGATCAAACTATTTATAATAGTCTTCACTGTTCCGAACTGGACACCACAAGAACTGCCACTTCGGGTCAGTTCATGTGCCAGTTTGTATTAGTTCGTGAACAGTCATTCTTGCAGTTTTGTCTTGAAACTGATACTTCATACGACGAACCAGATAATGCTCTAACAAACTCCCCCTCGACGTGTGCAGTATGTGTTTCTCCACATAGTGTAGTATCTTCAATCAAACCCTCCCTCAACTTGACAGTTAGTCGGATCTTAAATACTTGACATTGCAACGCGTGTTATCTCTTTATCAACAACTTCAGAAGACTTGCAGTTGCATTATTCTTCTTTACCTGATTACCTGCCAACATAAATAAGTTTGGCGCAAAACATCTCTTCGAGACTCCAAGATATATGGATTTTGAAATTTGATTTGTATCCCGTGTTAATCAATCGAAAAAAATAAGAAAAAAAATCTTTTTGATTTTTCTATATTTTATATTAAAACACACCTAAAATCTTTTTTGTATTTTCTGAAATGAAAAGTAAATGCAATACAAAATCAAACACAATTTTTGTCTTTTGTGAGAAAGATCATGACTTGGGATCATATTGGTCAGAACGTGCTGAACTATTCTTCAATTTCAATTATTGTAGCACATAAGCCATGTCGATTGCATATATAATTTGTCCAATCTTAAACTCAGGCATAACCATACTCATAACATCTGGATATGTTAAGGTATTGATTAGATTTGCTTTGACCAGTGTACCCCCACACAATCACACATACTCAGATATGCTTTTGCATCACACTTTGTGATTTCAGTTGTGATTTAACACATAGTGATTGTATTCATGATATAGTCAACTGTATTCCATGCAAAAAGAAATAAGAACGTTGAATCGTCTACCTTAAGGTCGATCTTTCGATACGCAGATAAGGCCTCGGATTTAACAAAATAAGAAAATAAAACAAGTTGAAATTGTATAATTCAACAACAATCAGGTCGGTCTTGTGGACACGCACAGAAATGTCCGATGAATTCTACGTAACACCAAAGAAAATAAAGCAGAACCTCAAATGAACAACTATCAGGTCAGTCTTGTGGACACGCAGAGATAGTCCGATCATTTAAGAAAATAAAGAAAATCAAACAAGTTCAAATCTTTACAAAATGAACACAGGTATACACAGTGACTTCTCATTTTTCTTGATATCTTGAAATATGCATCAAGATATTGTCCACTAGGTCAAGCATCAAATTTAGTGTATATCACATTTGTATACTTTCTGATTTTCTGAGCCTACCTAGCATATTGATTAATGATCTTATGGATTTTTCATTTACTCTATACATGAGCTAGAAACGTTACCTAATATACCATAATTTCCCAATTATGTCGGATACAATTTCTCATTATTAAATGTTTTTGTACTTTTTGCATTTTTCAATTTTTTTTAATCTTTTTCAATTTTTCTCCCCCTAAAGTTGACAAACTTTATTTTTAGATTTTCATTTTTACCATTTGAAAACCGACACACTATTTATGTATTTTTCAAAGAAACAAACTCCCAGTTAAATTGAGACGGAGCGAAAAATAAAAGAAAATTGATCAACCAACACGAATACTTGCGTTTTAACATTTTTGAAAACACAAACGTGGTTTGGAAATTCAGTTTAAGTTAAAACACATATATTCCACCACCATCAATCTTTCAATTACCGATAGGTCTTCCTGAAATACCTGATGACACCAAATAAAATATTAGTTGCTTTGGGATTGACCCGATTCAACAGTATCGGGTCGCCCGGTTTCTTCCTTATAGTCCTTGTTAGCCTTGGAATCAACCTTTGATTTCCATATCATTGATGATGAATTTTTTTGACTAGAACCTATGACGGTTTCAACCGACGTCTTTGGTTTGGACCAAAACGACTTACTAGTTTATAAGAACTTTGGGAACCAAGGTTCATCAAAAATTTTACCATGTTCATCCACATATATTGCATTTTTGTGGACATATGCAGTCGTAGGACAATCAGCAGCAAGATGTCCAGGTTGATGACATGCATAACAAATTCTTTCACGAAGTTGAAAATCATTTGAAAAAGACTTTGAATTTTTTAGAAAATGAAGAATTATCAGAACCAAAATTATCAAAGAAATCATCATAAGAATCATACCTCGGAGATTTACTCTGCGAAGAAACTTTGTAATCAGATGAAGAACCTCCATAATAGTAAGAATTGTTCTTGGAATAGAAAGCAGCATTTTGCTTCTTTGGAGGTTGTGATTTCTTTTGATCTTTAACCTTCATGACACCTTCTTTCTTTCTTTTGATTTTGAGATTGAACTGGCTTCTCCTTGAAAACAAATCCTAGTCCTTTATGCTTAAAACCCGATGGCTTGGAAGATTCAACCTGAGACTTACCAGCAGCACTTGTTTGATGTGCCTATTGAGTAAAATTGACCTTAATCTCTCGTATTTTGTTCTCTTGTACCAAATTCTTGGCAACTTCAATCTCAGATGACGTACCAACTGATTTTCCAGATACACTCTTGTCAAAAATAACTTCATCTTCTAGTAACGAGGAATCAGATGTAAACTTTGGAGCTTTACCAATATTTTCTTTCTTCTTTCCAGACTTAGATTCTTCTTCTTTGCAGGAGTTGCAAACTTAGAATAATCATGCAATTATGCATTTGGATCAAGAGGAGCAGATGAAAATTCAGATAAATCCACTGGTGTAGGAACATTGTGAATATCATCTTCCTTTGCACTATCAACACTTCTGTCTTTCTTGTACAGAAAGTTCAACAATGTCGGTGATAAATGGTAATTTTTAACTTGTCTTTGTAATTCCAAAATCTCCAATGTTAATTCAGAAATCTTTCGTTGAGCAACAAACAAATCCTTTTGAGAAGTAATGAACTCTTCATTTAAATCATTGTATTCATACTTTTGCTGTTTCCTTATTTCACATTCTGCTAACACTTCTTCAGTGACCTTCTCCCACTTCTTCTTGAAAATATCAACATATTTTGTCAATACTTCATTTTTATCTCGGAGAAGTACATTTGCATCTCGAAGTGTAGATAATTCTTCTTGAAGACTCAGTTTTCTATCAGTAGCTTCAACAACAATTGCACCAGCTATTTCATATTTCTGTTAAACTGGATAGCTTTTATGAAATAAAGCATCAAAGTCTTCATCAGCTTCCTTAGCTTGAACTTTAGCCTTTTCACATTCTTCAAACAAATCAGCTTTTTCTTTCATCAAATTCTCATTGATTGGAGTCAAGTCATAATACTTTTTCTGAAAACTTTCCAACTCTTGTTTTAGCACAACAATTTCTCCAGTTAACAGATTTACACTTCTTTCTAAACTTGCACTCTTGTTGCGTAACAAAACACATTCAAAACATTTAAATGCTTCCTTCTTCTGACTATCGGTCACATTTGCCTGAACCTTTTCAACTGTACTTGCTCTCGAACTTGTTTCTGAATCAGTCAGAACACTATCACTTAAAACAACTTCATTATCCGTATTATGTATCTCATTGATATCAACATTACGATACGCATCCCTTCTAAATTCATGATCTGCATTCCATGCATATTCATTTGGATGCCAAAATATCTTCTTCAATTTTTCAACATGAGAAATAAAAGCTTTTTGATCTTGAGTGGAATTACTTGTTGAAGCTTTAACCAAATGAGCATGTTGACCAGAATTAGACTTATTGTCGGTTGACTTTAGGCATTCACGAGCAAAATGTCCATACATAGAAAACTTGAAACATTTTATCTTCGATTTTTCTAACCCAATCTTGCCATCTTGATTCAATATCTTCTCCCCAGTTTTGTTAAAGAATTTCTTTGTTCTTCTAACCAGCATAGCATACTGCCAATTCAATCCATTTTTTCAAGATGATCATAATCAATCCGATCATAATCTTCTTCAATTAATTCTGCATTATTTACTGCTCCAGTAATAACACCATAGTATGAAGACACCAAATCAGACATCAATACCATATAATCCTCAGTTATCTTAACAAATAAAGTATTGTGTGTTGATGAACTTAGAATTGAAACAATACAACTAGAAGAATAACCAGAATTATCAGATTTTCCAGCAACAAATGCTATATGGGGTGCAGAACTTAAAACATTTGATTTCGCTTCATGAATGGTAGAATCATTGTCTCCATGATACATAGTAGGATTATGAATTTGTGCAGGCATGGACTTGTTCACAGTCAATTCCATATCCCTTGCTTGTATTCTTTCAATCAAATCATTGAATGACAACCCCGTATATTCTTTATCTGGGTAATCATTATGACATAATTTTACTATTTTTGGGTAATGATTCCAGCAACTTTTCTTTTAAATCAGCATCCTCCTTTGTAATGTTAACCAACACCATTTCACTCATCAGATGTGAAAATCTTGCAATCAAATTTGGAATCGTTTCATTTGATTATGTTTGAAATTATCAAATTCCTTTTTTCAAAACTTTTGGTCGGCTATTCTTGTATTGATCATTACCTTCACATCTCTTTTGCAAAGCATCCCATAAACCTTTTGATGTACCAAAAGCAGAAAACTGATGTAACAACTCCTTAGGTAATGCCATAGTCAATGTGCCATAAGCCTTTTTCTTAGCTTGATATGCTTTCTTTTGTTCAGAATCAAATTTTCTTTGAAGAATCGGCTCTCCATGCATATCCTTAGGATACTTATATTGATAAGTAACTGACAACCACATATCAATATCATTTGTGTCAACATACGCTTCAAAACGTTTCACCCAACTATGATAATCTCCCAACTTAAGTAATTTGGGAACTTTCTGACTTGTTCCAATTTCATTATCATAATTCAACATACTTTGCATCGACGTTTGCATTGCAGCAAATGCTTGAAAATCAGACATCTCGACAAGTCTTGATTTCTGTTCACCCGAACTAAAATGAAGTGGAAATTACTAACACGAAGTGATACGAAGTGGATCGGAAGTGAACAATTGAAATGAAGTAATCCGAACTGAGTACGAAGTGATCCGAATTGTCTTGACACGAAGTGACTTCCGAAGTGATTCCCGAACTGATACGATGTGAGAAATGAATAAGACTTTGCGAACTCGTTCAAACGAAGTGTCACTTCGGATAATTTCGGATCTCACTTCAGACAAAGATCAAACTTATGCATCAGACATCTCTGGGATAACGAAAAGAACTATACACCTCATGATTTGGAGTTTGGAGCGGTGGTCTTTGCGTTGATGATCTGGAGGAGTTACTTGTACGGTACCCAATGTACGATTTACATCGATCACAAGAGTCTTTAGCATATCTTTGACCAGAAGACAGAAACACGGTTTTCTATTTTTTATATCAACATAAGTTAATCTTGGGGCAAACCTTCTCTTTGAGAATCCAAGATATTGTTTTTTTTTTTAAATTTTGTTTTTGTATCAAACGTCGATCAATAAAAAACAAATAAGAAACAAAATCTTTTTTGGTTTTTTTAGAAACTTTAGATCAAAACACAACTAAAATCTTTTTGATTTTTTAAATTTATGCTAAAACACACCGAAAATCTTTTTGGATTTTTCCGAAATGAAAACATAAATGCAATACGGAATTACACTCTATTTTGGTTTGAGAAAGAGCACTATCTGGTATCATATTGGTCATAACGTGCTGAACTACACTTCAGTTTCAGTTATTGCAGCACATAAGCCATGTCGATTGCATATATAATTTGTCCAACTTTAAACTCAGGCAGAATCATACGCATAACATCTGGATATGTTAAGGTATTGATTAGATTTGCTATGACCAGCGTACCCCACACTTTCAGACATATTCAGATATGCTTCACATATTTTTCATGTGACTATACTTGTGAATTACACAAAGTATTTGAATTCATGATATCCTCAACTGTGTTCCATGCAAAAAGAAATAAGAATGTTAATGTGACAATCCGACTTTTCAGGTCATTTCCTGACATTAACTGAATGTAAACTGCATTAAATGTTGTGTGAACATTTATGTGTTGACTTGTTGACTTTAACAATTAGGGTTTTGTGTAATCATCACTATACGAGCATGCACTAAGTTCAAACGACGCTTGATATTCTAGATTTCACTTTATGACTTCATGTGACATATTTGTATATATTCACATGTGGTTTTATCATTTTATTTGAGTTCTAGTCATTAAACCCTAGACTTATATCTATGATTTTATGTGAATTTAAGTGAGATTGATAATTCTTACAAACGATATACGATTATATATTTTGACGTTCTTCGTATATTCGTCATTAAAAACATATTCTGTTAACCCCGTTAGAGCCGTTAGGTTTTCACGAAACTTCAAGGGACTTATTTTGTCATTTTCTAAACACAATTCTATTCAATTAAACCTATAGGGACCGTTTCTGTAATTACCAAAATTCAATGTCACCTTGGTAACTTAGGGAGGGACTAAAAGAGTCATTACCCAAATTTGTATTAATTGGATTCAATGTTGTTCGTGAAATCAGAAACGTATTCGATGATCGGTTTCGGCCGATCATCATTCCTTCGCAGTTATGTTTTGGACATCAATTACCTTCAATGACCATCAATTTCCTTCAATGATATGAGTATATCATTTGCACAAGATCTCAAGACAGAAACCTCACACACGCTTACTCGTTCTCTGCCTTTTCTCTCTCGTTTTATTTTTTTAAGAGTTTTCCGGCGAGCACGAAAATGCGGCCAACCACTGCACCATCGGCTCCCATTTGACCATCATTGGGATCGCCCTTCGACACTGAGCACGAAGGTGTCCTCAGTTTTAGGAATCGGAGCAACTTGCGGAGTAGTTTTCAAACTTTTGGGTTTAGTTTCGGTGTCAAAAACGTGTTTGTTCTCATCTCCGACTCGAGGTATTAGTTCCTATATGCTAGTCGCACATTTTTATGCATTTTACTTGAGTTCCGCGATTTTCCGGCGACCGGAGTTAGGGTTCCGGTCACCGGAATTCTTTAATGAAGAAGATGAAGTCGGTCGGGTTCGGGTTATATAATTTGGGGTTGGGTTTGTATAACAGACGCCAATCTGGCAGGATGGTCTGGTCGCTGGTTTCTGTCCGAGAGGTCGCGGGTTCGAGTCCCGGCCTCATCTTTTTCTTTTTGAGTCTTTAATTCCCTTGTGTTGTTTCTGGTCGCTACCTTTACACAAAAGAATTTCGGTCTGGATCTTGGCACAGGCAGGCCCGCTGGCCGGGTGGTTAAAAACGTCACTGTTGGGCTGGGAGGTCACGGGTTCGAACCCAGTGGCCTCCACAATGTTTTTTTTTTGGTTATTTTGTGTTGTTTTGAGCATGAGTTCACTATATTTTGTACCAAAGTCATCCCATGACACACCTAAAACCCGTAAAAATATATTTGAGATGTTAAAACTCGTAAATCATAATTTTAGTTGTAAAACATGTTTAACTTGTCAATTTAATTTAAAAATATAGTTTTTAAACATCCATGTATATATTTTTTGAGATAAAACTTTGGGTTTATCTAAAAAGGATAAATATATATATGTTCATTGTGTAAGCTATATATATATATATATATATATATATATATATATATATATATATATATATATATATACAAGACGTTGGATTGAAACGAAGTAATATTTCGTGTAAACATTAAAATGTTTTTTTTAGGAAACTATTAAAAAGCGTTGTTTTGACAAGAAACACGAAATGCTCGGTTTTGGATTATGATTCACCTTAAATTGTTGTTTCTTTTCAAAATAAATATTTAAATCATTTGATTTAACATATTTATGTATATATATATATAACTTGTTGAAACTTTATTATTAACGTCACTTGAACATTTATTTAAATATATATATAATATATATGTATTTATTTTTGATATCCTCAAACTTAGAAAATATATATTAAAGTTATATATATTGGTTTTTCTCGCGTTATTTCGATAATCGCTCGGATTTGGCACACGTGCCATCCTCGACTTATTCCGAACTTCACGATCTTTCGTTTTTATCGTTTACGTTAGATTTAATAGTTTAGAACACACACTTATACTTGAATGCTCGTTAGGTGATTGATTGATTGCACAAGACTCATTCTTGCTACTTGAATTAACTGTTTTATTTGGAAACTTTGCTGAGCAACCTAAGGTGAGTTTCACGACCCCATTTTACTGTTTTAATCCTGTTGGGGTAGATTAGTATGCATGATTTACGCAACTGAGATAATTAGACTTTTATATATCACTTGAAGTACTTGTAGCACACTGATACAACAAAGTCCTTATGGTACCGTTAGTATTAATGACGATAGCGGGAAATATATTGTAGTACTACTGGGTCTGACAAACCCCACCCGGGTCAGTCGCTCTGGCACGATTGGATATCGAACGGGTGTTATATTCGTCCTAAACACAACAAGGAAAACTATAAACAACTGTTAGCTTCGGTGACCATCAACGTGCGAAGTTTCATGTATATAGCCTAGCTAGCTATTTGATATATATTAGTGATTATGCTCTTAAAACTTGACGTTAATGAACGGTCAATCTTAAACTGAACTTGAAACGTTACTGAACTGTTAAACCTGTGAACTCACCAACCTTTGTGTTGACACTTTAGCATGTTATTTCTCAGGTTGCTAAACTGGATTGTCTGCCACGAGCTAGGATGCACCACATAAGGATTATGATTATCATGCATGCATCGTAGACTTAAATACTTTTCAAACTCATTAACTTTTGGTTTGCGCATGTTTCGTCGCTTGAACATTTATTACAACTTTTGTCGTTTACGTTTCCGCATTTAAAAACGCATTTATTTTGGTTTTACTTTTACATTGCATATAGACTGTTCGTATGGCTAATGTGTTCGATCCTGGTTTGTCACGCTCCCTGCGCCGCGTTGTCACGCGTGGGATTTTTGGGGGTGTGACAGATTGGTATCAGAGCCATTGGTTATAGTGAACTAGGTTTGCATTAGTAGACCGACTATAGCCTTAGACACACCTTAGTCATACACTCGAACACACACACTAGTATGTGATTATTTGACTATGTGTTACTTGTACTTATATATGTATATATATATGGTATATATGCAGACATGGCTGGATGGATATCCGCTTCCCAATCATCCTCATCATCATCATCCCCATCCGTCACTAGTAGGCGGGTTACTTCGGGTCCTACTACCCCGACTCATGGTGTTCGGAGGATAACTTCCGAGGGCAACGTATATGGAGAACCAAATGTCGTTCGTGGAAGAGACAACGGCAACTGGAACGGGTATGAGTCACTTGTGGCTAGTTGGGTTCATCGGGAATAAGTGCCACCTACTACAACAGAGCCGTCATCAACTCGATTCTCTCTACCCGAATTGCCGTATGCCATTGAAAGAGTTGTCGCGGCAATGGTCTCTATGTTTGACCGCGCGCTCAGGGACATTAGGGAACTGTTTGATAGGGTCACGGAACTGCAGAATAATGGGGCCAACACCAGTCTCAGAGTTGCTATCCTTAAGGAAGAGTTGGAAGGGACTAATATGCGCCAGGCCGAGCATCAAGTAAGACTGAGTGACACATATTATCAGGTGAATCACCTCTCAGAGCTGTTTGAGACACTCACGGATCGAGTTGCTGAGCTTGAGTTGGCCAGGGAGGCTGCGGCTCTGGCTCCGGCTCCAACAGAACCTGTTGAGGAACTCATTGTGGAGGATCCCGAGGAAGAACCCGAGGAGGATCCCGAGGAAGAACCCGAAGAGGATCCCGAGGAAGAACCGGATGAGGAGATGGCTGATGCATCCAGTGATCATGATAGCACTTGAGTTTATTGTTTTCACTTTTGTTTTGTTTGGTTGTTTGTTTTATCAGGAGGATGTTCCCAAGACTATGCATTTTGAATTTTTAATCTGTTGATACATGGTTCCTGATCGTCATGTGAAGTATCGAGAACAAGACGGATCGTACAAGTTTAGGGTTGGCCGAACCTTGGCCGAACTCCAGGTTCGGAGCCGCCGAGGCTTGGCCGAACCTGAGGTTCGGCCGGTTGTGATTTCAGCCTATATATATGTTTGTCTTGTATAGATTCAGGGGCTTTTTCGTGTTATACATTCTCTAAGTGTACTCTGTGGTCTCAGTGGTTAATACAAGTCTTCATTGTATTTACTCTCTGTGTTCTTACTCGTTATACTTTGATTTCATATCGACTAAGTAGAAGATCCTCACGCTCAAGCAATTTCAAGTGGTATCAGAGCATTTGGTTTGCTCTACTAGTCGGAGATCACTATTTTTCGAGTTATCGAGTTCAAATTCTCGTTTTTGACTTTCAAAACTCGTTGCTCATCTTCATTTTTCGAATTTCTCGTTCAAAACATCATGATTCACGTCAAATATGTCTGTGTTTGCTCATTTTCAGTTGATTGAGTGTTTACAGCTCGAGAGGTGTCAATTTCAGTGAGTTTTTCAAGTTTTTCCGAAAATTCGCGTTCGGCCGAACTTGAGGTTCGGCGTAACTGCTCCGCACTCCAAGTTCGGAGTACGCTTGGCATAACTGCTCCGAACACCAGGTTCGGAGTACGTTCGGAGTCCATTTTTGTTCGTTCGGTGAGAGTTCGGACTAGGCTCGGAGGGTTTCGGAGTCTACTGGGTTCGGTGAGAGATCGGCGAGAGTTCGGACTGTGTTTCTGAGTTCGGACTACGTTCGGAGGAAGCTCGGAGGGTATATTAAGTTCGGAGGAGGTTCGGAGTGAACAGTAACTTGTGTTTCGAAAATGTCCGATTTTCAAGCGTTCGCGGCTATTCAAAACTCAGTTCAAGCGACTATGCAAACGATGATGAACTATGATAATGAAATTGGAACAAGTCAGAAAGTTCCCAAATTGCTAAAGTTGGAAGATTATCATAGTTGGGTTAAACGGTTTGAAGCATATGTCGATACAAATGACATTGATATGTGGTTAGCGTTCACTGAGCAATATGTTTATCCTAAAGATGAAACTGGTGAACCTATCCTTCAAAGAAAAATGTCTTCTGAACAAAAGAAAGCTTATCAAGCTGAGAAAAAGGCATATGGTACTTTAACGATGGCTTTGCCTAAAGAATTACTTCATCAATTTGCTGGTAATTACACATCGAAGAGTTTATGGGATGCCTTAGAGAAAAGATGTGAAGGCAATGACCAGTACAAGAAAAGTCGACAAAAGGTTTTGAAGAAAGAGTTTGACAGCTTTAAACATTATCAGAATGAAACGATTCCCAATCTGATTGCAAGATTTGCTCATCTGATGAGTGAAATGCGCTTGGTGAATCTTACTAAAGACGAAGCTGATATGAAAGAGAAGATTTTGGAAGCTTTACCTGAGAAATGGGAGAATTATGTTATGATGATTACTCATGACAAGGATTTTCAAGGATTGTCATTTAATGATTTAGTTCAAAGAATTCAGGCTAGGGATATGGAGTTGATGGTGAACAAGTCTCTTCCTACACAAATTCAGAATCCTGCAGTGTATCATGGTGAAAATGATTCCACAATGAATGCTGGGAAATCGAATATTCTTAATTCTGCACCCCCAACAGCATTTCTGGCAGGTAAATCTGAATCTTCAAGTTATTCTTCTGCTGGTTGCAATGTTTCTGTTCCAAGTTCTTCAAATCAAACTGCATTATCTGTTCAAACTGTTGATGATTATAATGCATTAATGTCTGCATTGGTATCTTCGTATTTTGGTGTTATCACGGGTGCTGTGAGTAATGCTGAGTTAGCTAACGAAGATTATGATCAGATTGATTATGATCATTTGGAGGAAATGGATCTAAATTGGCCGTATGCAATGCTGGTTCGACGAACGAAGAAATTTTTCAACAGAACTGGGAAGAAGAGACTGAATCAGGAAGGAAAGATTGGTTTGGATAAGTCGAAGGTGAAATGTTACAAATGTTCAAATTATGGTCACTTTGCTAGAGAATGTTCAAGTTCTGCAGATACTAAGTTGAAGACTGGTCATCATGCACATTTAGTTTATCATTCCCCTAATAAAGCTGAGAAGGTTGAGATTAAATCTGCTAATGTTGTTCATGATTGGACCAATACGTTTTCACATTCAAGTGAGTTTGCATGGAATGCAGATACTGAAGCTAAAAGGAATAATTCTAAACCTGCAATTGCTTTGACTGTTCGTCATATTGATGATGATAGCATTTTAACTGATTCCGATTCTTATTCAAGTGTATCTCTGGTTCAAGAAGAATTACCTAGAGTCTCTGAGAATTCAAAGGTTGAAGAGACTGAATGTCTTAACTGTAAGAAATTTCTTCAGGAGATTGCTAGTTTTGAACAAAGTCATCAAATATCTACTGAAGAGATAGTGGTGTTAAAGCAAGAATTGGAAGATTTTCAAAAGAAGTATTATGAGTTGGTTCATGTTCATAAAGGTGTGTTAAAAGAGAAAGCAACATTGGCTGAAGAATGTGAGAAAGCAAAGGCTGAAGCTTTAGATGCAGCTCAAGATTTTGAGAATCTGTTTGAGAAAAGTTATCCAGTTCAGAAAAAATATGAAGAAGCAACTGCTCTTATTGCTACAACTGCTGTTACTGTTGAAAAGCTTCAGAACAAAATTTCTATGCTTCAAGATGAGAATACTCTCTATCGTGATAAGAATGAAGTCTTGACAAAGGATGTTGAGATTTACAAGAAAAAGAGAGAAAGTGTTCTTGAAGAGTTATTTGCTGAATGTGAGATCCGAAAGTTACAAACTTATGATTATGATGATCTCAATGCAAAGTTCATCAAGTCACAGAAAGAAGTGTTTGATGCTCAACAACAGATCAATGATTTAAAATTGGAGATTTTGGAGTTAAAGCGGCAAGTGAAGAATTGCAATTTATCACCAACAATGCTAAATTTCTTATATAAGCAGGATCAGAGTTCAGATAGTTCTCAGAAGGCTGTTCATTTGGTTCCTCAACCAGTGGACTTATCTGAAGTTACTGCTGCTCAGATTGATCCAAAAGATGAATTGCATGATTATTCCATGTTTGCTAATCCACCCAAGAAGAACAATTCTAAATCCAAAAAGAAAGAAAAACCGTTGGGTGAAGCTCCAAAATTTGTGTCAAAGTCTGTTTTGTTGGAGAATGAGAAGACTTTTGATAAGATTGTGTCAAGTTCTTCATCCGCCACCGAAGAAGACAAAGTTTTGGTTGAAAAGAACAAGTTGAAGGATATCAAAGCTAAATTCACTAGTGATGCCAAGTCAAGAGATGTATCAAGTTCTTCTTCTGGTTCTTTAAAGCCTCAAGGATCTAAACATAAAGGTTTGGGTTTTGTTGTGAAGGAAGAACTGCTTCAAACAAAGAAACCGGTGAATGTTGCCAAGGCTCCTAAAGCAAAGAATGCAAAGAAATCACCATCTCAGAAGGAATTCACTTACTATTCTGGACGATCGTCATCTTCAAGGAGTCCATCTCCTAGGTATGATTCCTCTGATGATTTCTTTGATAATTTTGATTCTGAGCATTCATCTGGTTTTTCAAAATCAAAATCATTTTCAAACAATTTTCGAGAAAGACTTTGTTATGTATGTCGTCAACCTGGACATCTTGCTGCTGATTGTCCGACGACTGCATATATCCACAACACTGCTAAATATGTGGATAACAAAGGTCAAATTTTTGATGAACCATGGTCCTCAAAGATAAAATCTAATCGTAAATCGTCTTGGTCTAAACCAAGTACGTCGGTTGAATCTGATTCAGGTTCTGATCAAAAATTTAAACTTTTACAAATTTGGAAACCAAGAGTTGTTTCCAAGGCCAACAACGACTTTGTGGAAGACACCGGGCGACCCGACGATGTTACATCGGGTCGATCCCAGAGCAACTAATGATTTATCTGGTGTCAACAGGTGTTTCAGGAAGACCTTTCGGTGATTGAAAAATTGCTGATTGTGAAATATCTGTTCTAATTAATCTGATTTTCAAAATTCATTGTGTTTTTCCAAACGATTTAACCTGCAAGTGTTCGTGTTGTTTGATCAATTTTTCTTGGTTTTTCACTCCGTCTCATTCTGAGGGGGAGTTTGTTTTTGCAAAAATACAAAAAATAGTGTGTTGTTTTTCAAATCGTAAAAATGAAAATCTATAACTAGAATTCCCATTTTTAGGGGGAGAAATTTGAAAAAGACAAAAACATTAAATTTGAAAAAGCCAAAAACATTGAAAAATGAGAAATTGTATCCGACATGATTGGGAAATGATGGTACATTGGCTGACAGTGTCTAACTCATGGATAAAGTAAGTGAAAAAGCCATAAGACCATTTGATCGATGTGTAAGGTAGGCTCGGCATTAATCAGAAAGTATACAGATGTGATAAACACATTAAATACTAATGCTTGACCTAGTGGACAACATCTTGATGCATATCTCATGATATATCAAGAAAAGATATGTGAAAAATAAAATGAGAAGTCACTGTGTATACATGTGTTCATTTTGCAAAGATTTAAACTTGTTTGATTTTCTTTATTTTGTCAAACGATCGGACTTTCTCTGCGTGTCGAAAGACCGACCTGATCGTTGTTCGTTTGACGTTCTGCTTTATTTTCTTTGGTGTTTCGTATAACTCATCGGACTTTCTCTGCGTGTACGGGAGTACCGACCTGATTGTTGTTGAGTTATACAACTTCAACTTGTTTTATTTTCTTATTTTGTTAAATCCGAGGCCTTATCTGCGTATCGAAAGATCGACCTTAAGGTAGACGATTTAACGTTCTTATTTCTTTTTGCATGGAACATAGTTGACTATATCATGGTTACAATCATTGTGTGTTTAAAATCACAAATGAAATCACAAAATTAATGTGATAAGCAAAGCATATCTGAGTATGTCTGATAGTGTGGGGTACACTGGTCAATGCAAATCTAATAAATACCTTAACATATCCAGATGTTATGAGTATGATTGTGCCAGAGTTTAAAGTTGGACAAAGTATATCTGCAATCGGCATGGCTTATGTGCTACAATAATCGAAATTGAAGTGTAGTTCAGCATGTTATGACCAATATGATCCCAAGTCGTGATCTTTCTCACAAAAGACAAAAATAGTGTCTGATTCTGTACTGCATTTACTTTCTTATCAGAAAATACCAAAAAGTTTTTAGGTGTGTTTTGATGTAAAGTTCCTAAAAGCCAAAAAGATTTTGTTTCTGAGTTGTTTTCGATTGATCAACACGTAATACGAAATCATTTTTAAACATCAATATATCTTGGAGTCTCGAAGAGACGTTTTGCACCAAGATTATTTATGTTGGCAGGTTTCTAAGTGGAAAGAGAACATCACAACTTCAAGTCTTCTGAAGTTTGTTGATAAAGAGACTACACACGTTGCAATATCAAGTATTCAAGATTGAACTCATCGTCTAGATCGAGGAGGAGTTTGATTGAAGATACAAGATACAAGTTTTGAGAAGAGGGATGATACTGCACATGCCGAGGGGGAGTTTGTTGATACATGGTTCCTGATCGTCATGTGAAGTATCGAGAACAAGACGGATCGTACAAGTTTAGGGTTGGCCGAACCTTGGCCGAACTCCAGGTTCGGAGCCGCCGAGGCTTGGCCGAACCTGAGGTTCGGCCGGTTGTGATTTCAGCCTATATATATGTTTGTCTTGTATAGATTCAGGGGCTTTTTCGTGTTATACATTCTCTAAGTGTACTCTGTGGTCTCAGTGGTTAATACAAAGTCTGTCATTGTATTTACTCTCTGTGTTCTTACTCGTTATACTTTGATTTCATATCGACTAAGTAGAAGATCCTCACGCTCAAGCAATTTCATAATCTCTGTTGGATAATTTGTGAACGAGTTGCATTTTATTTGAAATGGGATTTACTATTTAATGTGTGTTTGTCTCTTGTGAAGTAATTTATTACTTATGTGATGGTTGTTGTGATTCATGTTATATCTTATTCTCATTTTGGGTAATTGTGAATTGAAGATAATGGCAGACGGAACTGTACCAAACATGACACCGGCTGAATTGGCTGCACTAATCAACCAACATGTGGCTGATGCTTTAGCGGCACATGTCCAAGGTGCAGGCAATGCAGGGCCACCCCAAGGTAACACAAAATGTCGTGTTTTGTTGTTTGATGTGATCACACATATTGGTAATCTGTGATTGAATGGTTGTATGAATGTATGTACAGGTAATGCTACATTTAAGACTTTCATGGACTGTAAGCCTAATCAGTTCAAAGGAACTGAAGGAGTTGTTAGCCTACTCCACTGGATTGAAAAAATGGAATCTGCTTTTGAAATGTGCAACTGTCCTGAGGCTAGCAAAGTGAAATTTACCACGGGTACTTTGGAAGGACCAGCTCTCACCTGGTGGAAGACTGAGGTGCAGATGCTGGGAATTGAAGAAGCTAATGCCATGCCTTGGGCCGAGTTCAAAGAGTTGCTACAAGAAGAGTATTGTCCACGGGATGAGATCCAGAAATTGGAAACTGAGTTGTATAATCTCAAGATGGAGGGGTTTGAAATTGAAGCTTACACTACTCGTTCAAATTCTCTTGCGAATTTATGTCCTAGAATCGCCACACCTGCTTACCGAAGAATCGAGCTGTATATCAAGGGTTTAGTGCCCCAAATCTAGGGAATGGTGACTGCCTCAAACCCAGTGACTATTCGTGATGCTGTAAGGATTGCCAATAGGCTCACGAATCAAGCAGTTGATCAAGGAGTCTTACCTCCTAGGAAAGGAACTTCCGGAGCCTCCGACAACAAAAGAAAGTGGGATAATTCTGGGAATCAGTCTGGAAACAAGTCTTCCAATCAACAGAACCATCAAAACCAGAATCGCAAGTTTGATAATTTTAGGAATTTCTCCTCGAACAACCAGAAGCAGAACAATCAAGGCCGAGGCGGCCAAGGAGGATCATCTTACATGGGAAATTCCCCACGTTGTAACAAGTGTGGTTTCCATCACTATGGTGCATGCGACTCTTATGTGTGTGCAATTTGTGGAAAGAAGGGTCATCAGTCCAAAACCTGCAGGGTTAAGAACAATGGAAAACAAGTTCAGGATGCTGAAGCCCCTAAAGGTTGTTTTAATTGTGGGAAAGAAGGCCACATAAAAAGAAATTGCCCCCAACTGAACGGTGGAAACAACAACAACAACAACTATAACAACAATAATACCAACACTGGCAATCGCAATGGCAATTAATAACAACAACAATGGGAACAATAGCGGAAATGGTGCCAGAGGTAGAGCTTTTGTCATAGGCTCGGGAGATGCCAGAGCAGATCCAAATGTCGTTACTGGTAAGTTTTCTCTTAACGGATACTATGCTCTAGTCTTGTTTAACACTGGTGCCGATAGAAGCTACATATCTACTAAATTTAGCAATATGATAAATGCCAACATGACTCCTTTAGATGCTAAATACGTAGTTGAACTTGCTAATGGTAAACTTGTTGAATCTACCCATATAGTTAAAGACTGTAAATTGGAATTGGTTGGCTATAAATTAAAAATAGATCGTTTGCCTATCACCTTGGGAAGTTTTGACGTCATTGTGGGAATGGATTGGCTATCCAAGAATCGTCCTGAAATTGTTTGTCATGAGAAAATTGTTCGGATACCATTGCCTAGTGGAGAATTGCTCTCAGTTCAAGGAGAAAAGTGTGGTACTGTTATGGGTGTGACATCTTATCTCAAGGCGTATAAGTGTTTGCGTAAAGGACATTTTGCTGTTCTCGTGAACATTTCAGAGAAAACAAATGAGGAGAAGAGAATTGAAGATATCCCGATCGTGAAGGACTTTCCTAAAGTCTTTCCGAAAGATCTACCAGGTCTACCGCCTCATCGAGAAGTCGAATTTCAGATTGATCTTGCTCCTGGAGCAGCACCTATTGCTCGTGCACCTTATCGTTTAGCACCAAGTGAGTTGCAAGAGCTATATACTCAACTTTAAGAACTACTTGAAAAGGGATTTATTAGGCCCATCTCATCGCCCTGGGGAGCTCCAGTGTTGTTTGTTAAAAAGAAAGATGGAACCTTTCGAATGTGCATCGATTACAGAGAACTCAACAAGGTGACTGTTAAGAATCGTTATCCCTTGCCCCGAATCGATGATTTGTTTGATCAACTACAAGGATCTAGCTATTATTCCAAAATCGATTTAAGGTCAGGTTATCACCAACTGAGAGTCCGCGAGGAGGATGTCTCGAAAACAGCGTTTAGAACTCGTTATGGTCATTATGAGTTCATGGTTATGCCATTTGGGTTAACCAACGCACCAGCGATTTTCATGGACTTGATGAATCACGTTTGCAAGCCATATCTTGATAAATTCGTCATCGTCTTCATTGATGATATTCTGATATATTCTAAGTCTAAGGAGGAGCATGAACAACATCTTCGTTTGATCTTAGAGTTACTCAAGAAGGAGCAATTGTATGCAAAATTTTCAAAGTGTGATTTCTGGATACGTGAGGTGCAATTTCTTGGTCATATCGTTAATGATCAGGGGATTCACGTTGATCCAATCAAAGTTGAGGCAATTAAGAATTGGCCTGCGCCCAAGACACCAATGGAAATTCGCCAGTTTCTTGGTTTGGCAGGGTATTATAGACGATTTATTGAGAGATTTTCAAAGATATCCCAACCTCTTACGGCGCTAACGCATAAAGGAACGGCGTATAACTGGAATGAAAAGCATGACGCCGCTTTTCAGCTACTAAAGCAGAAACTTTGTAGCGCGCCAATATTATCCCTACCAGAGGGTAGTGATGATTTCGTGGTGTATTGTGATGCATCGAAGCAAGGATTAGGTTGCGTGCTGATGCAAAGGGAGAAAGTCATAGCTTATGCCTCTCGCCAGTTAAAGATTCACGAGCAAAACTATACAACTCATGATTTGGAGTTGGGAGCAGTCATTTTCGCGTTGAAAATTTGGAGACATTATCTTTATGGTACAAAGTGTACTATCTACACTGATCACAAAAGTCTCGAGCATATATTTGCTCAGAAGGAGTTGAACATGAGACAACGTCGTTGGGTGGAACTTCATAATGACTACGATTGCGCAATTAGATACCATCCAGGCAAAGCTAATGTAGTAGCTGATGCCTTATGTCGGAAGGACAACCCCAAGCCTAGGAGAGTTCGTGCGTTACAGCCTACTATTCATACAGGATTACCTGATCAGATCCGGAATGCACAACTTGAAGCACTCAAAGACGAGAACATTGAATTAGAATCCTTGCGGGGTATGGATAAATTACTCGAAGTTAGATCCGATGGTATCCGGTATTGTGCGAACCGAATATGGATTCCCGTGTATGGAAATTTGAGGGAATTGATTATGGATGAAGCCCATAAGTCTCGTTACTCTATTCATCCAGGCTCTGATAAGATGTACCAAGATTTGAAACTGATTTACTGGTGGCCTAAGATGAAAGCCGACATTGCCACTTACGTAAGCAAGTGCTTGACTTGTTCCAAGGTTAAGGCGGAATACCAGAAACCGGCAGGGTTACTTCAACAACCAAAAATTCCCGAGTGGAAATGGGAGGGTATCGCCATGGATTTTATCACAAAGTTACCCCGTACAGCAAGCAGATGTGATACAATTTGGGTAATTATTGATCGCTTAACGAAGTCGGCACATTTCCTACCAATCAAGGAAACTGATACCTCCGAGACACTAGGCAAACTCTATCTTAAAGAGATCATCTCGCGACATGGAGTACCAGTTTCTATTATATCAGATCGAGACGCTCGATTTACATCCAAATGTTGGGAATCTCTACATGAAGCATTGGGATCGCGTCTGGACATGAGTACTGCAAATCATCCTCAGACCGATGGTCAAAGTGAAAGGACCATTCAAACCCTTGAAGACATGCTGTGTGCATGTGCGATTGATTTTGGTGAAAGTTGGGATAAACACTTACCCTTAGTGGAATTCTCTTATAACAACAGTTATCACACCAGTATAGGTGTAGCTCCGTTTGAAGCACTTTATGGGCGTAAGTGTAGATCACCCCTCTGTTGGGCCGAAGGTTGGTGACAGTCAACTCACAGGTCCTGAGTTAGTACTCCAGACAACAGAGAAAATCGTGCAAATTCGTAATCGTACGGCAGCCGCACGAGATAGACAGAAAAGTTATGCCGATAAACGGAGAAGACGTTTGGAATTTGAGGAAGGAGACAAGGTCTTGTTAAAGGTCTCACCCTGGATAGGTGTAGTGCGTTTTGGTAAGCGTGGTAAGTTAAACCCAAGATACATTGGGCCATTCGAGATTGTTAATAGAGTTGGTCTATCAGCATATGAACTAAACTTACCAGCAGAACTAAGTGGGGTCCATAACGTTTTCCATGTGTCGAATTTAAAGAAATGTTTAGCAGATGAGACATTAATCACTCCACTTGAAGAGTTGCATGTGGACGAACAACTTCGATTTATCGAAGAACCGGTGGAAATTATGGACCGGGAAGTTAAACAATTAAAGCGTAGCAAAATCCCAATCGTTAAAGTTCGTTGGAACTCAAGACATGGTCCTGAATTCACATGGGAACGTGAAGATCAGATGATGAAGAAATATCCCAGACTATTCAAGGATCAGTCTTCGTCTAGTTCAGGTACTGGTTTAATTTTCGCGGACGAAAATTCTTCAACAAGGGGATGATGTGACGACTGAGAATTTTTCCTTTTCTTTTTTTTTCTTTGTGTCTAGCTCATTAACTTTTACCGCGTTACGCAATTTTCGAGGACGAAAATTCTTCAACAAGGGGATATTGTGACAATCCGACTTTTCAGGTCATTTCCTGACATTAACTGAATGTAAACTGCATTAAATGTTGTGTGAACATTTATGTGCTTGACTGTGTTGACTTTAACAATTAGGGTTTTGTGTAATCATCACTATACGAGCATGCACTAAGTTCAAACGACGCTTGATATTCTAGATTTCACTTTATGACAATATGTGACATATATGTATATATTCACATGTGGTTTTATCATTTTATTTGAGTTCTAGTCATTAAACCCTAGACTTATATCTATGATTTTATGTGAATTTAAGTGAGATGGATAATTCTTACAAACGATATACGATTATATATTTTGACGTTCTTCGTATATTCGTCATTAAAAACATATTCTGTTAACCCCGTTAGAGCCGTTAGGTTTTCATGAAACTTCAAGGGACTTATTTTGTCATTTCCTAAACACAATTCTATTCAATTAAACCTATAGGGACCGTTTCTGTAATTACCAAAATTCATTGTCACCTTGGTAACTTAGGGAGGGACTAAAAGAGTCATTACCCAAATTTGTATTAATTGGATTCAATGTTGTTCGTGAAATCAGAAACGTATCTGATGATCGGTTTCGTCCGATCATCATTCCTTCGCAGTTATGTTTTGGACATCAATTGCCTTCAATGACCATCAATTTCCTTCAATGATATGAGTATATCATTTGCACAAGCTCTCAAGACAGAAACCTCACACACGCTTACTCGTTCTGTGCTTTTTCTCTCTCGTTTTATTTTTTTCAAGAGTTTTCCGGCGAGCACGAAAATCCGGCCAACCACTGCACCATCGGCCCCCCTTTGACCATCATTGGGATCACCCTTCGACACTGAGCACGAAGGTGTCCTCAGTTTTAGGAATCGGAGCAACTTGCGGAGTAGTTTTCAAACTTTCGGGTTTAGTTTCGGTGTAAAAAACGTGTTTGTTCTCATCTCCGACTCGAGGTAATTAGTTCCTATATGCTAGTCGCACATTTTTATGCATTTTACTTGAGTTCCGTGATTTTCCGGCGAACGGAGTTTGGGTTCCGGTCACCGGAATTCTTTAATGAAGAAGATGAAGTCGATCGGGTTCGGGTTATATAATTTGGGGTTGGGTTTGTATAACAGACGCCAATCTGGCAGGCTGGTCTGGTCGCTGGTTTCTGTCCGAGAGGTCGCGGGTTCAAGTCCCGGCCTCATCTTTTTCTTTTTGAGTCTTTAATTCCCTTGTGTTGTTTCTGGTCGCTACCTTTACACAAAAGAATTTCGGTCTGGATCTTGGCACAGGCAGGCCCGCTGGCCGGGTGGTTAAAAACGTCACTGTTGGGATGGGAGGTCACGGGTTCGAACCCAGTGACCTCCACAATGTTTTTTTTTGGTTATTTTGTGTTGTTTTGAGCATGAGTTCACTAGATTTTGTACCAAAGTCATCCCATGACACACCTAAAACCCGTAATTATATATATTTGAGATGTTAAAACTCGTAAATCATAATTTTAGTTGTAAAACATGTTTAACTTGTCAATTTAATTTAAAAATATAGTTTTTAAACATTCATGTATATATTTCTTGAGATAAAACTTTGGGTTTATCTAAAAAGGATAAATATATATATATTCATTGTGTAAACTATTATATATATATATATATACAAGACGTTGGATTGAAACGAAGAAATCTTTTGTGTAAACATTAAAATGTTTTTTAGGAAACTATTAAAAAGCGTTGTTTTGACAAGAAACACGAAATGCTCGGTTTTGGATTATGATTCACCATAAATTGTTGTTTCTTTTCAAAATAAATATTTAAATCATTTGATTTAACATATTTATGTATATATATATATACTTGTTGAAACTTTATTATTAACGTCACTTGAACATTTATTTAAATATATATATATAATATATATGTATTTATTTTTGATATCCTCAAACTTAGAAAATATATATTAAAGTTATATATATTGGTTTTTCTCGCGTTATTTCGATAATCGCTCGGATTTGGCACACGTGCCATCCTCGACTTATTCCGAACTTCATGATCTTTCGTTTTTATCGTTTACGTTAGATTTAATAGTTTAGAACACACACTTATACTTGAATGCTCGTTAGGTGATTGATTGCTTGCACAAGACTCATTCTTGCTACTTGAATTAACTGTTTTATTTGGAAACTTTGCTGAGCAACCTAAGGTGAGTTTCACGGCCCCATTTTACTGTTTTAATCCTGTTGGGGGAGATTAACATGCATGATTTACACAACTGAGATAATTAGACTTTTATATATCACTTGAAGTACTTGTAGCACACTGATACAACAAAGTCCTTCTTATGGTACCGTTAGTATTAATGACGATAGCGGGAAATATATTGTAGTACTACTGGGTCTGACAAACCCCACCCGGGTCAGTCGCTCTGGCACGATTGGATATCGAACGGGTGTTATATTCGTCCTAAACACAACAAGGAAAACTATAAACAACTGTTAGCTTCGGTGACCATCAACGTGCGAAGTTTCATGTATATAGCCTAGCTAGCTATTTGATATATATTAGTGATTATGCTCTTACAACTTGACGTTATTGAACGGTCAATCTTAAACTGAACTTGAAACGTTACTGAACTGTTAAACCTGTGAACTCACCAACCTTTGTGTTGACACTTTAGCATGTTATTTCTCAGGTTGCTAAACTGGATTGTCTGCCACGAGCTAGGATGCACCACATAAGGATTATGATTATCATGCATGCATCGTAGACTTAAATACTTTTCAAACTCATTAACTTTTGGTTTGCGCATGTTTCGGCGCTTGAACATTTATTACAACTTTTGTCGTTTACGCTTCCGCATTTAAAAACGCATTTACTTTGGTTTTACTTTTACATTGCATATAGACTGTTCGTATGGCTAATGTGTTCGATCCTGGTTTGTCACGCTCCCTGCGCCGCGTTGTCACGCGTGGGATTTTTGGGGGTGTGACAGTTAAATCGTCTACCTTAATGTCGATCTTTCGATACGCAGATAAGGCATCGGATTTAACAAAATAAGAAAATAAAAACAATTTGAAATTGTATAATTCAACAGCAATCAGGTTGATACTTCCGTATACGCAGAGAAAGTCTGATGAATTATACGAACAATTATCTTATGGCTTTTTCACTTACTCTATCCGCGAGTCGGAAACATTAGCCAATGTACCATCATTTTCTAATGATCAATTTCTTCATTTTGATCCTTTTCATTTTTTTTAATCTTTTTCATTGCCTTTTTCCATCTTACATCCTACATGGTCAGCATCTGTGTAAGTTGTTTTTAAAATTAGTTTCCTTAGGGTACCATATACCTAAGTCTTGAGTTCCCTTAAGGTATGTTTACGAACATCCGGGATGGCGACAGCTGCTTGAGTTATTCAAGTGGCGATGACTGCTTAAGGGGTTAGATGTAATCCCAAGGAAAGGAGATGGTGCCTTAAGTGTAAATTGCATTGGATGCAATGAAATGAGAATGTTTGAAAATTAATAGTTTTTACTGAATTTATAGTATGATAATAAATTGTTATTGAATGTGTTGGATGTTTTGAAAATGCCTTAAAGGATACTAAGGTTTTCTTAAACGTACAACTCACCAGCGTAAGCTGACCATTTAGTATGAATAATAGGTTATGCGGTGACGTTGAACAACAAGGTAAAGGCTCACGAGTGGGCATGGCATCAGGGAAGGGCTATCTGGAGCTTTTGGAGGCTGCTATAGTTTAGTTGTAGCATAGTTTTGTATTAGTTTTCTTAGAACTTTTCTTGCAGTTGTAGTACTTGGCTTTGTAATTGTAAATTTTAATTTTCTGCTGCTTTTAATTTCTATTGTAATCATGTACTTATGAGTGAATCCGATGCGTGACCGCTCCCGGTGCCAAGTCTGGGATGTGGTTATCACATAACATCTGGCATCTGCTTGATATACTTTTCATGTCCATCTGACACCCAGCATGGTCAGCATCAATGTAGGCTATTAGTTTAAAATCAACTTCCTTAGCGTACCATAGACCTAATTCTTGAGTTCCTTTAAGGTATCTCAACACTCTTCTAACAGAAACTAAGTGTGATTCTTTGGGACTACACTAATATCTTGCTAAGAAACATGTTTAGAACATTATGTCAGGTCTACTAGTTGAAAGATACAGTAGTGAACCTATCATACCTCTGTATGTGTGTTCGTCCACAAGTTTTCTATTGATATCTATATCAAGTTTGATGCTTGTGGCCGTTGGTGCTCTTTATGAAAACGATGTCTGACAATCAATATTTCACTAGGAGGTTTTTGATTTATTTGGATTGATTTATGAATATACCATCTGGATTTTGTTTTATTTGAATTCCCAAAAAGTATTTCAACTCTCATATCATACTCATTTCAAAATTAGTTTCATTGATTTTTGAACTGTTGACAGATCGTTTCACAAGCATAACCAAAAATGATGTCATCTATATAGATTTTTACAAAAACTAGATGACCTCTTCTTGTTTTAGGAAAAATGTGGTGTCAGTTGATCCTTTAACAAAGCCAGAAGATAGCAATAACTGTGAAAAAGTGTCATACCATGCTCTTGGTGCTTGTTCTAGCCCATATAGAGCCATTTTAAGTTTGCAAACATGGGTAGGAATTTTTTTTTGTTTCAAATCCCGATGGTTATTGGATGTACACTTCTTGTTCAGTTAGAACTCTTGGTCATTCATCTTGCATTCTGTGTGTGTTTTCCTCAAAGCATAATCAATACGATCTCATTTGTATTTACTCTTTGATCTCGTTTTCATCTTGATATCACTAGATTTGCAATTGATCCGTCGCTCCATGTCTTTACAAGATACATAAGGGTGGAGTTTTTTTTTTATTTTTAAAAAAGTGAAACTCCTGACTAAATAATCATAATATCAAAAGGGTGCAAAAAACTGATGCATGCCATAGTCAAGAGAATAAGAATAGATAATGGCACATAGTTCGAAAATGTCTTAGTTAATGACTTCCTTATAAACAAAGGCATAAATTAGGCTTTCTCTACTTCTATGATTCCACAACAAAATGGGGTTGTAGAAACGAGAAATAGAACTCTGGTAGAAGCAACTAGAATAATGATTACATCACCTGATCTACCCATCTATTTTTGGGCCGAAGCAATATCAACAACATGCTTTACCCAAAAGTGATCCATTGTAAATAAAAGACTTCAACAAAACCCTTCAAAACCCTTGATGAACAAGAAAATACCAAACATTGAATTCTTGCATGTTTTTGGCTACATATGCTTTATACTTTATGATCAAGATGACCTAGGAAAATTAATAGAAAAGCTAATAAAGGCATCTTCATTGGATACTCCCTCAAAAAGCATATAGAGTCTTTTATCTAAGGACTCAAGTCGTAAGGGAACGCAAAAGGGATGAAGCTGATTTGAAAGAGAAGTTACTAGAGGCATTACCTGAAAAATGGAAAAATTATGTAATGATGATTACTCATGATAAGGAGTATTCAAGTTTGACATACATTGATTTGCTTGAGAAGATACACGTACGAGATATGGAATGGAATGTGAATAAGACTATGCATGTACAAGTTCAGAATCCAGTAGCATATCATGGTGAAAATGATTCAACCATTAATGCAAAGATGTCAAGTGTTTTCAGTAAAGGTACTCCAACAGTTTTTCTTGCTGCAAAGTCTGAAAGTTATGGTTATTCTCCAGCAGTTTTACTATTCCAAATCAATCAACTAAGACTGCATTTTTTTGCCAAAACACCCGATGAACATCTAGCATTTATTTCTAGTCTATTGTCATTATATTATAGACTTGTAACTAGTAGTTAACCAAATACTGATCTGTTTAAAGAAGATATTGATCAGATAGATCCAGATGATCTTAAACATATGGATATTAACCGGTCGCTGGCAATGCAGGAGTGAGAAGAGCGAAGAAATTTATGAGCAGAACAGGGAAGAAAAGTCTGAATCAAGGTGGGAAACTTGGATTGGACAAATCAAAGGTTAAGTGTTTTAAAAGTTCCAATTTTGGTCATTTTTCTAGGGAATGTTCAAAGTCTACAAATGCTAAATCCAAGTCTAATGGTCAAGTTTACACATCTAATAATTCAGAAGCAAAAGCTCTGGTGTCTCAAGTCAATGAAGATTTTGATTGGAGTCAAGTATTTCCAGATGAATCTGCTTTTCTTGCTCAGATAGCACAAAGTGATGAAAATATGATTGTTTCTGATTCTGAAACAAATTCATGTGATACTACTGAAACTGTCACAAAAGAGAAAAAGGAAGCAGGTACTCAATGTCAAGTTTGTGTTGCTTTACACATAAAGAATGAAACATTGTTGACAGAAATGAGTTTGCTAATTGAAGAACTCAAAATGGTTAAACAAGAGTTGGAGAGTTCAAAGAAAGAATGTGAAGAAGCTAAAGCCTAAGTTAAAGAAGCTGCTGAAGATTTTGAAACTTTATTTGAGAAAAGCTATCCAATTCAACATAAATATGAAAAAGCTAATCAAATTTCCATTGAAGTTGCTGAGAAATTGATTAATCTTCAAGAAGAGGTTGCTAAACTTCAAGATGAAAATGTTTTTTTTTTCCAAGACAAGTATGAAGTTTTAACAAAAGATGTTGATATCTTCAAGAAGAAATGGGAAAAGGTCACAAAAGAAGTTTTAGAAGAGTGTGATCTGAGACGAAGGCATAAATATAAATATAATGATTTGTTTGAACAATTTATTGCTTCTCAGAAAGAGCTGTTGCTTCTCAGAAAGAGCTGCTGGATGCACAAGTGAAGATTTCAGAATTAAAGATTGAGATTCTTGATTTACAAAGACAAGTGAAGAATTGCAATCTATCCCCTATATTTCTGAATTATATCTACAAACAGGAGAAGAGTGAAGAAAGTGCTAGGGATGATTTACATAAAGTTCCTTCACTAGTTGATATGTCAAAGTTTTCATCTGCTCCGATCGATCCAAATGCAGAAATGTATGATTATTCAAAATTTGCAACTCCAGCTTCAGAAAAGAAGAAAATGTCTAAGTCGGGAAAGAAGAAAGGTGTCAATTAACAAACTCCAAAGTTTGATGCTGGTTCATTATTCTTAGAAGATGAGAAGATAATTGATCATGTTGAGAAGTCTTTTGGTACTTCATCTGAGATAGAAGCAGATAAATCGTTGATTGTTGAGAACAAGCTACAGAACATGAAAGCTAAATTTACTAAAGAAGCCAATGCAAAGAGTACTTCTGGTTCTCAAGCTGCGTCATCTAAAATTCCTGGTTACAAGCATAAAGGTCTTGGTTATGAAGTTAAGGAGATACCCGTTCAACAGTAAAAACAAAAAAAAGAAGGTTGTTGCTAAGCCTGTTCAAATTTCCCAAGGTCAAGCACAATAGATGAAGCAGAAAGTGTTTAAATCAAAGAATGATCATTATTATTCTGGAGGTTCGTCTTGTGATTCAATACATTCACCACGAAGTTCATTTCCCAGGTATGATTCTTGTGATGATTTCTTTGATTCCTTTGGTTCTGGAAATTCTTTTGGTTACTATGATTCTTTTGCGAAGAATCATCAGCAGAAACCAAAGAATGTTTTAAATCACAAACAAATTTTTGAAACAAATTTGGGTAGCAGTTCCCTTAATGTTTTTCAAAGCAAGTGTTATGCATGTCATCTCGCTACTCAGTGTCCTATGAATGCGAGCACTCACTCATATGTGAACAAAACTGCTAAATATGTTGATGAAAATGGTCAAATTTTTAATGAACCACAACCGACCATGTTCAAATCAACAAGTAAGCCATCGTGGGAAAAGACGCAAGTTGATAACTTTATGGGTTTATTTAAAAATTTTCAATCGCCCATGATCTGGAAACCTCGAGCTGTTTCCAAGATCATTAAAGACCATGTTGAAGACACCTGGCGACCCGAGGCTGTTGACTCAGGCCGATCCCAAAACTGCTAGTATAGCTAGGATCCAGTGAGGATCTAGGAGTGCCTCTTCATACCTTTTGGGTTCTACATGCTGAGAAATCTAGCATATAGACAATGATCGGTTGTGGCTACGCTGGTTTGAACACTTTTGTCCTGATCACCAATGATAACATTATTGGGTGATCTTTTGTCCATTTTCATGCAAGAGGAAGAGTGCTTAATTCTTCCTCCCCAAACATTTAGTCAGGGATGTCATGTGTTTGACACTCCCCCTTAACTATTTGACTGGTAGTTGAGACATAGAGCTCATTGACGGATTTTCACAGAGCTCTTTGTTTTTCACTTAAGTGTTACTGTGAGACATGTACATGAGAATTTTCAATTATAGTGAGATTATATGGTTTATTATTCTCATTATTACTTGTTAATTCCTGATTTTCATTAGCAAATGCTAAGACATTTAGTGTTCCAGTGTTCACAGAGCTATTGTGATCCTCAATTGTAATTAATGTGATATTTCATTTGGTGTGACATGCTTATATGATGTTTTAGTTTTTAAAATCACATGTTCATGCCCAAATGTTCCTTGAAAATGGTTGTTTGGAACTTCTTCCTTTTTTGAGGTAGTTAGACCAGAGATACAAACCTTTTAATTTTTGTCATTTTCAAAGAAAGAGTCTATACTTTTATGTATAGCCATCTTGACATCGTTAAAGGACACATTTATCACGTAGTTACACGTAAGTTTTATGATTTTATATGAGATAATGGTGTATTGTTATGATTTCATGTTATCATTTTATGTGAACTCAAAAATATATATTTATGGAACTTTACCTATGAGCCTAAGTTATCACAATCAGTGGGAGTTGAGACCAAATTCTCTGCAGTATCATCTTCAGTTTCTTGATCAATCTATGAATTTGAGTTTCCGTGTTCTTCCAATGCATCTTTATACATGAGAAAAAGAGTTTCATCATTAAATTCATCTGTTTGAATCACATCTTGAGGAATGGGAGTTCCATCAGGATTAAATTTTATGATTTTTCGTGGAGTCAAATTGAACAGCTATGTTGGTATGAAAGGCTTTGTGCTTACTAATGAGAAAAATGGAGGATCAACACCTTTGAACCTGCCAATGTCAGCAGTAACCTGAGGTACATTTACCTGCACATCATCTCTAGAAGGCTTCTCAACACTTAATGTAGAGGCTAGATTATGAGGCTTGTAATATTAAATAAGTTGGGCTGGGCTTAGAGGGTTTCATTAGTTTAGTAGGCTAGTTTTATTATGTTTAGGCTAGTTTACTATTAGATTGGGCATGGGCTTGGGTTTATGATTGGGCTTATTGGGTTTATGATGAGCTTGAAGCTTCATAGTAGACGTTTATCATTCAAGAATCAATCTTTCTTATAGATTGATTCTCTTATTCTACTATTTTCTTGAATCAATCTCTCACGAGGATTCCGCACTCGTGTTAGATCATTATATCGTGTGTTCGTGAGTTTTTCGGACCTACAATTGGTATCAGAGCCAAGAAACCTTGTTTCGAGGCTCTCACGATATTGATTCAAGAGTATTTCTGGGTTTTAGTTCGAGATTTGGAGGTTTCGAGAGGTTTTTCGGCGTTTACGAGTCTGCAAGCTGCTGTGTTCTTCGTTTTTCTGGGTTTTTGGGTGTTCACGACTGAGTGTGCTTGAAGATTGGTGGTTTACGACTCTACAAAAAGGTGTTTGCGACTGTACTTGTGTTTACGATTTCATTTGAATCGTAAAAGGTGTTCACGACCCGACATCAAGGTGGTTACGACTGTACTTGTGTCTGCGACGTACAGTACTCGTGTTTACGACTCCTCTTAGTCGTAAAAGGTGTTTACGAGTCTTCTTGGATCGGATTCGGTGTTTACGACTGCCGGAGTCGTAATCAAAGGATCGTAAAAGGTGTTTACGAGTTTCAAAGGCGGTGTGTGTTTACGTGTGACACGTGTCATCGCAATCAGTGTTTCCGATCGTAATCGGTGTCTGTCGATCGTAATCGCTTCTTTGGATCGTAACCTGTTGTTATTTGGACTTTTGGACTTTAGGTTTAGTTACCCAAGCTAGTGAAATGGATTTCGAGCCGAGTATGTACCAGAAACTGGATTTCGAGATCGGATCTATTACTCGTCCACCGAGACTAACTTCAGCGGATAATTTCTTGGAGTGGAAGTATAGATTCGAAAATCATTTGAAAAGTGTGGATCTAAGGTTATGGAGGGCTGTTCTCAATGGACCATTCGTACCTACACATGCAACAGGAACAAACACCAAGGACTCAAGAAGGGAGAGTGGAGGACATATCAGACAATGATGTTGAGTGCCATAAATATGACAGGTGTCATAACTCTAAGTCTGATGATGCTGGGATAGAGTTGAAACCACACTCTAAAATTGAAGTAGAGAGGCCAAAGATCACCATCAAGCATCCAAGTGTGAAGTCAACAACTGTGGTGAAGAATGAAAAACTCAAGGGAGTGGCTGTGTCTCCCATTTCTTCAGTTGGATCATGCAGTTGCTGTTGTAATTGCAAGGATGGTGCTTCAACGTCAAAGAATCAAGGAAGCACAAAGATAGTAAAGACAGGTTCGACACAGGCTTCGACGAACCAGCAGAAAGTCAAATCTGAAGCAGCAGTCAAAGCAACGAAGCAGACACAAGGCAAACCAGCTCCATATCAGCCACCAAAGTCAAATGGGTACACGTCTGACTTCTATCTAAAGAAGCAGACTTGCTTTAATTGTGGCACTGCTGGTCATATTGCTAGGAACTGTCTGTATCGCCCCTATGAACCCTACTTTCCGAACACTCAAAGGGTTTCATCTCAGGAGTCTGTAAAGTCTAAGCCGATGATGGTGCAAAAACCTAAGGCAATGAAGACTGTTACTCCTAAGGTTAAACCCTCTGATCAACATTGGGGCGCTGCCAAAGCTGAAAGAAAATCTTTTAATCAAAACAACATCTCTCCAAGTTATAAAAACTTTCAAAAACAGGTGAAGAAACCGTTTTCAAAACAATCAAAGTATGAAAAACCCAAAGTTACCCCTCCCAAGGTAACTAAAACTGCTTTGAAGAATGATTCTAAGATGAAGAAGGTTGAAATACCTAAAGTCACAACTCCAAAGGTGACTAAAACAAAAACTGTTTTGAAAACTGAATCTAAAACGAAGAAGGTTGAAATACCTAAAGTCACAACTCCAAAAGTGACTAAAACAAATGATAAATCACCTGGAACTTGGAAACCAAAAATCAAGGCAGTTCCATCCCAACTTCCTGATTTTTCAAAAGGAATGTTTTTAAAAGAAGTATCATTTATTGATTCCTCAGGTGTACCCAGAAAAACAATGGCCTGGGTACCATTGGCTAACTAATCTCTCACTCTGTGCAGGAACGATCAAGGAGGATTATCACTAACGTTTTTATTACTAATTTGTTTGTTGATAAGTGATTGTTCCAGGCACAGTTTAGGAGACATATCTTCATGTCATGACAAGCAAATTTTATGGAGGATATGTTTTCCTTGAGAGGTAAAAGGTAAAAATCAGCATGAAAGGTACTGTTCTTAACTTGGTTGTTCATTAAAAAAAAAAAAAAAAAAAAAAAAATGGGTTAAATTTGAAGTGAATCCTGCATGGCATGAAACCCAATGTTCTCAAAATTTTCAAATCAATACTTTGAGAGTTAGCTTGGCCAGATGTCTGAAAAAAAAAAAAAATTAGTGTTTTGTTCTTTTAAGTGTGTTTGTGTGTTAAAAAAAAAAAAAAAAAAAAAAATTAAATTAGAAAATGAAAAATGATGTTCACAAAATTGTGACATTAAAAATCAAAAAGCAAGGGGAAGAAATGTAAAAATGAAGAAAAAGTTGACCCCTCAAAAATAGTGTGCTTTTCAATTTTTAATTATTTGTGCCTTGTTTCTGAGAAGTTTAGGGGAGTAAAAATGAATGTTCGGATTGGAGATGGCTGACACGCGTAAAGCGGAAGTGAAAGGCAAGCTCCACGGTGATATGCTCGGTAGGCTCGACCTAATCGTATGACCACCAATGTAAGTGCAATGAACTTAAAATATATATATGTTTAGTTTCCCATCTCAGGTTGCATGGTTTAAAAGACTGAGTCCCAGCAAAAATGAGTTGAGAGTGGTAATTACCTAGTATTCACTCTCTCACACGCCATGTTTCTGCTGTTATGACTACACCACATGAGAAAAAGAAAAAGAAAAAGAAAAAGAAAAAGAAATGAAAATGAATTAAAAAAAAATGAATGAAAAAGAAAAGAAAATGAAAAATAAAATTATTCAGTTGGTCTTCTTTGCGTGCTTAGCGGCCGACCTGATCACCAACTGATGGTTAATGAAAATAAGTGGTAGTCATAACGGTGTTGCATGGTTCCTCAAGTTGGGGGTTTGTGAATCCTCAATAAACTCTGAGGTTGGGTAGGTTTTGCTGTGTACGCTTGGGTGTGGGGACAATTAAACATGACGGTAATATTGTACTATATTAAGCATAACGCATTCGGTTGGGATTAAACGGGTCTGAGTTTAAAGCGGACAAACATACCGGCAATCACCTGGACTAGTCAAGTAACTGAAGCTGAAAAGGGTTCCTCAGTCAGATTCATACGGTTTGATCCCTTGTAAACTTTCTCATGTTTGGTTTTGGTAAGTATTTGTTTATTTTTATCTTTCTTGTGTGAGTTTTAAGTTCTTTGTATTTGTTTTCTGTCTTGGCCAGGTTGATTTGAGAAGTCAAAATGTGTTTTTCATGGGTTTTAATGCATGACCATATGCCCCCGGCAGATCTTGCCAAATTTTTAGGGGAAGGAGTATGGGATAATAAGTATTATCCGAAGGGAACTCGAGGATGATACTTATTATCTAATGGAAAAGATTTCCTCCGTCAGATCTTGACAAATTTTTAGGGGAAGGAGAGGGGATAATAAGTTTTATCCGAAGGGAACTCGAGGATGATACTTATTATCTAATGAAAAGACTTCCATAATACATAGTATCTGAAGGGAACTCGAAGATAATATGTATTATCTCAGGGGAAGTCCTTAGCTGAGGGGAAGTTATCAGCTAAGGGGAAGTCTTTAAAGGTCTTGGGTTCAGGGGAAGTTTTATAAGAAAACCCGTAATCTATATTAGGGTTTTTGGTTAAAATAATATTAATTTGAATCATCTGAACTGATGATAATTACCTTCTAACCCAAAGACCAGTCATCAAATGTCTGGTGGAGTATTTTTTTTTGAAATGTGTGTCAGACAGGTTGATGATAGAAAGAAGCTGCTGCTGCTCAAAGTTAAAGAACCAGCCGGTCAAGACTTCCATCTGAAAAGCAACTGTTCAGGGGAAGTTGTTGGTGTCTTTACAAGTATCCAAAAATGTCAAAAGTTTTTCAAAGAAAATGCCCACAAGTTTAGGGGAAGCTGAAGATCTCAATTCAATTCTTTGAAAAAGAAAATGATACAGAGAGCAGTCAGAGATCATGAAGTTTGAAGATCAACAATCAAGTTCTCCAACGTTAGGAGGTTTTCAAAATTTACCCTCTAAGTTTTGGAGATTCAAGACAGCTACCGAAGATTCAGCAAGAACCAGTTCTTTCAAAAGAAGCAAGTCATTGAGAATCCTCCATCTCATTGCTTGTTCAATTTCAAGAAGTTCGAGCTGATGCTGATCAAGAGAAAGTCCCAAGTGCCCGTCATGAAACCCGTTGAAGATTTCTGCGGAAAAGAATCTTCATCAACATCTTTGCCAGCCAGTCAAGAAGAAGATTTTCAAAGATCGAAGACATTTAATATCACAAGCCTAGGGGAAGATTGTAGAGGCTAGATTATGAGGCTTGTAATATTAAATAAGTTGGGCTGGGCTTAGAGGGTTTCATTAGTTTAGTAGGCTAGTTTTATTATGTTTAGGCTAGTTTACTATTAGATTGGGCATGGGCTTGGGTTTATGATTGGGCTTATTGGGTTTATGATTAGCCCATTAGGTTGTAAGAGGTGGTATAAATACCACCTCATGTTTATGATTAACCAAGCTTTGGGAGTTACCATTTACGATTTCTCCTTGCTCCATTGTGTTTACGATCAGATCTTGAAGCTTCATAGTAGACGTTTATCATTCAAGAATCAATCTTTCTTATAGATTGATTCTCTTATTCTACTATTTTCTTGAATCAATCTCTCACGAGGATTCCGCACTCGTGTTAGATCATTATATCGTGTGTTCGTGAGTTTTTCGGACCTACACTTAAGTTGAAAGCATTGATTAGTGAGTCAACATCAAATAACCATGAGGGCTCGGATCTAAACTTGTTCTTTGATTTTTCATTAAAGAAGACATTAATTGTTTCTTCAATAATTTTAGATCTAGTGTTGTATACTCTGTATGTTTTTGACACACTAGAATATCCAACAAAGTAGCCTTCATCAACTTTTTCTGCAAATCTTGACAGAAGCTCATTGGTTATTAATATTGTTACAGGACAGCCAAATGATTTTAGAAAATAAATGTTTGGTTTCCTTTTTCTCCAAATTTCATAAGGTGTCTTGTTTTGTCTTTTCAGAATCAAAATGTCTTTTCACAATCAAAATTTTGTTTTAAACATTGCATGCAGTGTTTACTGCTTCGGCCCAAAAAGTAACAGGTAATTTTGATTCAGCCAACATTGATCTTCCAGCTTCAATAAGAGTTTTGTTTCTCCTCTCAACAACACCATTTTGCTGTGGAGTTCTTGCTTAACTGAATTATCTAACAATTCTCTTTTCTTCCCGAATTGAGTTTAGAACATGGTTTTTAAACTCAGTGCCATTGTCACTTCTAATTGTTTTGACTTTTAACTTTGATTGATTTTTAAGTTGAGTAATTAAGGTTTTCAAAAGCTCAGGAGTTTCATCCTAGGTTGCAAGGAAGAAAACCCATGTATATCTTGAAAAATCATCAGTTATTACAAAACAATAAGATTTCTTCCCCAAACGCATTAACCTTGTGGGTCCAAAAGATCCATATGTAATAGTTCCAAAGGGCTTGGAATTGAGTTTTCAACTTTGGGCTTATGAGAAGATTTATGTTGCTTACCCTTTAGGCAAGAAACACATTTCTCAACACATGCAAACATTTTGTTTCGTAAGCCTTTAACCAACCCAAATTTTACCAACTTATTCATGGTTTTTAAAGTTTACATGGCCTAGCCTTTTGTGCCAAAGGTCTTATTCATCTAATGAGGCCTTGGATATTAGGCAGGTGATACCATCCTTAGATGTAGTATGTGCCATATCTAGAATTTAAAAACCATCCTTTTCTTGGTGCTTTGATTAAGATCATGTTATCAAGAATTTTAACACCAAGCTTAAGGATTATAGCCTCAGACTCATTAAACAAAACATTCAACTTCTTGTCACACATTTCTGAGACACTTAGAAGACTGAAGTTTATTACCTCAACAAAATTCACCTTATCAAAGGTAATCTTTCCATTGCTTACCGTCCCTTGTCCAAATATTTGTCCCTCAGTGCTTGCAAAAGCAACTGGTCCACCATTAACTCTTTTTGTATTTCTCAATAGGTTTTTATTTGCTGTCATGTGACAAGAACATCCTGGCTTGGTTCGCCAAGCCTATAAATCTCTCACAACTCTATTCTAGATACAACACACGAGACACATTGACACATACAGATTATGCTCTAATAGACTCCCCCTTAACGTGTGGTGTATCTATATCAAACATAACAAAATCATCTTAATCTTCGTGATGTATATACTCTCCAAACTTCAAAAGTTGATCTTCAACGTTACTGCATCAGATCTTTACTCTTGACATTCCTAGTAAATTATAGAGCTTGCATGGCTGATACAAGACTTAGTCAACTAGACCACTTAAGAATAATTCTTCAATACTCCCCCTTTCTCCATGCTTATGAGTAAACACATTAACCTGCTATGAAAAGTACATCAGGTGGTTTCCTGATGTTATGTGACTCCCACATCCTAGTCTTGGCACCGAGAGGGGTCACGAATTAGATTTATTCATAAGCACATGATTATGAATAGCGATCACAAGCAGCGTAAATTAAAACTTACAATTACAAGGCTAAGTACTGCAACTGTAAGATAAGTTCTAAGCAAAGTAACACAAAACTATAACAGCGACAAGTAGTGACAGGATGATTTACATTTACTTGCTTATCTTGAATGATCTCTGGTCCTAGTTGAATCATCGGTAACTGTCTGTTATTCCTTCATTTCTTTAAACTCTGACTGAGGGATAGTTGGTTGTTGTTTTGAGGCATGTCATCCTTTCCATCAATGATGACCCTCACATGATCTGCCTGCTCTACACTTTTTCTTCACAAATGCAATGATTCATTTAGCGTCCCCTCAACTTGAACCCTTTTAGTGTGCGAACCACTTTAGCTTCCCCTAAGTTCGAGAATATTATCTTCAGAATCTTTGGAAGTGTTACTAGAACCAATAAAACTTCCCCTAAATAGCAGATCTTCCAGCAAGGGAAGCTATATCCGGCTGGTTCTTCAACACGAGCAGTAGCAGTAACACTTTGATCAACATAGGAAGTTATGGCAGGATACGTCCCCTAAGCAACATTTCAGCTGACCCTTGAAAGTTTGACTAAGAAGCAAAAGGAGAATACTACAAGCAAAGTCTTTAACTTCTTATTTTCGTTCATCAATCTGTCAATCACAACAAGAAACAAACACTAACCAGATATGTGATGACTAGTTTCTGGGTTAGTATGTGAATAACAATACTACCACTTCCCCTTAACCCAAGAATTCTTGCCACTTCCCCTTAGCTGATATCTTCCCCTCAGCTAATGCCCATTTCCTCCCTTCATCCCTTAAAAAAGGGTAACTTTTATATTCATGCACAAATTAGAGCAGTAACTGAAAAAATATTTTACTTAAACCAGTGCAAGTTTCCTAAAATAGTAGACTCATTTGACACAAGAAGAAAATCAAAATATTTTCGGTTTTTTGTAAAACTTTATGTTAAAAGATACTAAAATCTTTTTGGAATTTTGTTTTCAATTTTTTTATTTTTAATTTATTCATGTAGAAACACAAACAACGAAACACACTATTTTTGATATCAGAAACAATCCAGACTATGAGATCATATCAGTAAAGATCATCTAATGACACTTCCAATTCAGATTGAACAGTACGCACGTCTACGATGATTACCAATATGTTTGTCCACTTAAACTCACAACCCATACCTTCTTTTGAAACTGAAAGCAACCTTTATCATGTTTTGGGTTTATTTGTCATTAACATCAGAGGATCCCACACATCCTAGCTAAAAAAATGTGTAGTCTATCAAGCATGCAGTTTCCCTACTACATATTTTCACAACCTTAACCAGAAGTCTAGAATCTTGCTCGAGAGAAAATAATAGATCACATAGATAGAGATGGCATAATATACAAATAAACCGATTTCCCAGTGGTGCTACTAAAGTCATTTCACTCAGAAAATGTGAAAATCTAGTTTGAAATATCTTCATTTGGATAATGCTTGAAATTGTCAAACTCTTTATGCAAAATGCTTGAAATTGTCAAACTCTTTCTTCAAAACCTTTTGCTTACTTTTCTTAAACTGATCATTACCCTCACATCATTTATGTAAGTGAAATTGCTTGAGCGTGTGGATCGTCTACTTAATCGTTATGAAATCAATGTAATACGAGTTAGAACACAAAGAGTAAATACAAATGACTTGTATTAACCACTGAGATGACCACAAAGTACACAGAGAAGATATGACCCCAAAACTCATGAACTCTAATACAAGACTACTATTTATACACATTGAAACACGTTGGTCCGAACCTCGGGTTTCGGCCCTGTCCGAACTCCAGGTTCGGCCAGACTTAAACTTGCATATCTTCGTCTTGTATTCGATACTTCACATGACGATCAGGACCATGTATCAACAAACTCCCCCTCGGCATGTGCAGTATCATCTCCTCAATTAAAACTTGTATCGTGTATCTTCAATCAAACTCTTCCTCGATCTTGACGATGAGTTCAATCTTGAATACTTGATATTGCATCGTGTGAAATCTCTTTATCAACAATCTTCAGAAGACTTGAAGTTGTGATGTTCTCTTTCCACTTAGAAACTTGCCAACATAAATAATCTTGGCGCAAAACGTCTCTTCGAGACTCCAAGATATTTTGATTTTGAAAATGATTTCGTATTCCGTGTTGATCAATCGAAAACAGATCAGAAACAAAATCTTTTTGGCTTTTAGAAACTTTATATCAAAAAACACACCTAAAATCTTTATGATATTTTCTGATAAGAAATGTGAATGCATAACAGAATCAGACACTATTTTTGTCTTTTGCGAGAAAGATCACAACTTGGGATCATATTGGTCATAACATGCTGAACTACACTTCAATTTCGATTATTGAAGCACATAATCCATGCCGATTGCATATATAATTTGTCCAACTTTAAACTCTGGCACAATCATACTCATAACATCTAGATATGTTTAAAGTATTGATTAGTTTTGCATTGACCAGTGTACCCTAAACTATCAGACATACTCAGATATGCTTTTGGTTATCCCATTTTGTGATTTCATTTGTGATATTAATCACAAAATGATTGTAACCATGATATAGTCAACTGTGTTCCATGCAAAAATAAATAAGAATGTTAAATCGTCTACCTTAAGGTCGATCTTTCGACACGCAGATAAGACCTCGGATTTAACAAAATAAGAAAATAAAACAAGTTGAAATTGTATAACTCAACAATAATCAGGTTGGTACTCCCGTACACGCAAAGAAAGTCCGATGAGTTACACAAAACACCAAAGAAAATAAAGCAGAACGTCAAACGAACAATGATCAGGTCGGTCTTGTGGACACGCAGAGAAAGTCCGATCGCTTGACAAAATAAAGAAATCAAACAAGTTTAAATTTTTGCAAAATGAACACATGTATACATAGTGACTTCTCATTTTATTCTTCTCATATCTTTTCCTTGATATATCATGAGATACGCATCAAGATGTTGTCCACTAGGTCAAGCATCAGATTTAGTGTATATCACATTTGAATACTTTCTGATTTGCCGAGCCTACCTTACACATCGATCAAATGGTCTTATGGCTTTTTCATCTACTTTATCCATGAGTCTGACAAAGTCAGCCAATGTACCATCATTTCCCATTCATGTCGGATACAATTTCTCATTTTTCAATGTTTTTGGCTTTTTGCATTTTTCAATGTCTTTGTCTTTTCCAAATTTCTCCCCCTAAAAATGACAAATCTATTTATAGATTTTCATTTTTATGATTTGAAAAACAACACACTATTTTTGTATTTTTGCAAAAAACAAACTCCCCCTCAGAATGAGACGGAGTGAAAAACAAATGAAAAATTGATCAACCAACACGAATACGTTCAGTTTAGCATTTGAAAGATAAAATTTGAGATTTAAAATTCATTTTAATTAGAACAGATATTTCACAATCAGTAATGTTTCAATCACCGATAGGTCTTCCTAAAACACCTCCTTGACACCAAATAAATCATTAGTCGCTCTGGGATCGACCCGATTCAACAGCGTCGGGTCGCCCAGTGTCTTCCACAAAGTCATCGTTGGCCTTGGAAACAACTTTTGGTTTCCAAATTTGTAAAACTTTTAATTTTTGATCAGAACCAGAATCAGATTCAACCGACGTACTTGGTGTAGACCAAGACGATTTACGAGTTGATTTAATCTTTGGAGACCAAGGTTCATAAAAAATTTGACCTTTGTTATCCACATATTTGGCAGTTTTGTGGATATATGCAGTCGTCGGACAATCAGCAGCAAGATGTCCCGGTTGACGACATACATAACAAAGTCTTTCTCTAAAAACATTTGAAAATTGTTTGGAATTCTGAAAACCAGATGAATGTTCAGAATCAAAGTTATCAAAGAAACCATCAGAAGAATCATACCTAGGAGATGGACTCCTTGAAGATGACGATCTTCCAGAATAATAAGAAAATTCCTTCTGAGGTGATGATTTCTTTGCAATTTTGCTTTAGGAACCTTTGCAGCTTTCACTGGTTTCTTAGCTTGAACCGGTTCTTCCTTCACTTCATAGCCCAAACCTTTGTGTTTGTAACCTAAAACCTTTAAAGAACTCGAGGAAGAACCCGAAGCTTCTCGCACCTTAGCTTCGCTAGTGAATTTGGCTTTGATATCCTTCAGCTTGTTCTTTTCAATCAAAACTTTTTCTTCTTCGGTTGCTGATGAAGAACTCGAAGCAACCTTATCAAACACATTTTCATTTTCCAACAAAACAGACTTTGATACAAATTTTGGAGCTTCACCCAAAGACTTTTCCGTCATCTTAGACTTAGACTTAGACTTGTTCTTCTTGGGTGGAGTGGCAAATTTTGAATAATCATGCACTTCAGCTTTAGGATCAAGCGGAGCAGAAGAAACTTCAATTAAATCCACTGGTTGAGGAACCAAGTGAACACCCTCCTTCTTAGTACTTTCCGTACTCTGATCCTGCTTATATAAGAAGTTTAGCAATGTCGGTGACAAATTGCAGTTCTTCACTTGCCTTTTCAACTCCAAAATTTTTAATTTCAAATCATTAATCTTTTGTTGACCCTCAAACACCTCCTTTTGTGACTTGATAAACTTTGCATTGAGATCATCATATTCATATGTTTGTAGCTTTCGAATATCACATTCTGCAAACAACTCTTCAAGCACATTTTCTCTCTTTTGCTTATAAATTTCAACATCTTTAGTCAATACCTCATTCTTATCACGATAAAGAACATTCTCATCTTGAAGCATAGAAATCTTGTTTTGAAGCTTTTCAATAGTAACAATAGTTTTAGCAATAAGAGCAGTAGCTTCCTCATACTTTTGCTGAACTGGATAACTTTTCTCAAATAAATTCTCAAAATCTTGAGCTGCATCTAAAGCTTCAGCTTTGGCTTTCTCACACTCTGCAGCCAATTGAGCTTTTTCTTTCAAAACATCGTCATGAACATGAACTAATTCATAATATTTCTTTTGAAACTCTTCCAACTCTTTCTTTAGCACAACAATTTCTTCAGTTGATGTTTTAGAACACTGCTCAAACCATTCAATCTCCTTGTGTAATTTTACACATGTAAGACATTTAGATTCTTTAACCTTTAAACTAGCAGCAACTTTTGGGAAACCTTCTTGTACCAAGGATTCACTTGAATAAGAATCAGAATCAGTCAATAAGCTGTCATCATCATCATGACGAGTAGTCAATGCAATGCTAAAGGGAGCATGATTATTTTTAGCTCATGAATCTGCATTCCAGGCAAATTCATCTGGATGCCAAAATGTTTCTGTCAAATTATTAGCAAAAGTAACAGTTTTCTTCTCAACCTTATCAGCTTCATTTGATGGGTGAAAAACTAAATGTGCATGTTGACCAGTTTTCAACTTGTTATCTGCAGAACTTGGACATTCTCGTGCAAAGTGACCATAAACGGAACACTTATAACATTTCACCTTCGACTTGTCCAAACCAATCTTACCCTCCTGATTCAATCTCTTCTTACCAGTTCTATTGAAAAATTTCTTCGTTCTTCGAACCAACATAGCATACTGCCAATTCAAATCCATCTCCTCCAAATGATCATAATCAATTTGATCGTAATCTTCATTTGCCAATTCAGCATTACTCACGGCACCAGTGATAACACCAAAATATGAAGATACTAATGCAGACATCAAAGCATTATAATCATCAATAGTTTGAACATAAAATGCACTTTGAGTCAAAGAACTAGGAATCGAAACAGTACAACCAGCAGAAGAATAGTTTGGAGTTTCAGATTTACCTGCCAGAAATGCTGTTAAGGGTGCAGAACTAAGAATATTAGATTTCCTAGCATACAGAGTTGAATCATTGTTACCATAATACACTGCAGGATTTTGAACTTGCTCAGGCAGTGACTTATTCACCTTTAACTCCATATCCCCTGCTTGGATTCTTTGAATCAAATCATTAAATGACAATTTTGAAAAATCTTTATCATGATTGACCATCATCACATAATTTTCCCATTTCTCTGGTAACGCTTCCAAAATATTTTCTTTCTTATCAGCTTCATCTTTTGTAAGATTCACCAACTTCATTTCACTCATTAAATGAGCAAATCTTGCAATCAGATTTCGAATCGATTCATTTTGATAATGCTTGAAACTATCAAATTCCTTCTTCAACACCTTTTGTCGACTTTTCTTATATTGGTCATTGCCCTCACATCGCTTTTCTAAAGCATCCCACAAACTCTATGCTGTGTAATTACTTGAGAATTGATGTAATAAATCTGTATGCAATGCCATTGTCAAAGTACCATATGCCTTCTTCTCAGCTTGATACGCTTTCTTTTGTTCTCCTGAAAGCTTTCTTTGAAGAATTGGTTCCCCGTCTTCACCTTTAGGATCCACATATGGCTCAGAATATGGCAACCACATATCAATATCATTTGCAGAATATGACAACCACCAAACTCTCACCGAAAAAGACTAACGCCGAACTCCGTCCGAACTTCGAGTTCGGAGCGGTTACTCCGAAGTTGTCCGAACCTCAGACGAGACCAAGCTCACTCGACAGCATTTTCTCGATTTTCAGTGTTTTTGACTAGAATTTTCGACAGGAATTCAAACAAACTCGATAGAAACGGATTAGAAATGAACTTTTGACTTGAAACACACTCGAGAAGATCAAACGAACTAAAAAATGAATGACATTTTCGCAAAAACGTGAATTTTGAGTCAAAACTCCGAAAACAATGATTTCTGATCAGTAGAGCAAACCAAAGGCTCTGATACCACTTGAAATTGCTTGAGCGTGTGGATCGTCTACTTAATCGTTATGAAATCAATGTAATACGAGTTAGAACACAAAGAGTAAATACAAATGACTTGTATTAACCACTGAGATGACCACAGAGTACACAGAGAAGATATGACCCCCAAACTCATGAACTCTAATACAAGACTACTATTTATACACATTGAAACACGAACTCCAGGTTCGGCCAAGGTTCGGCCAAACCTAAACTTGCATGTCTTCATATTGTATTCGATACTTCACATGACGATCAAGACCATGTATCAACAGTAAGGCATCCCATAATTCTTTTGATGTGGTATATGCTGAAAACTAGGGATGAGTATTTTGTATGGGATACCCGTACCCGTTCCGACACATTGGGTACCAGGACCGGGACCCACTTTTCCTAATTTTCAGGGCCGGTACTAACCGGAACCGGGACCAGGTAAATATAAAAAAATACCCGATTGAGTACCGGTACCCGAGAATATGTGTAGTAATAATTTATAACACAACTAATAAAAATAAAACATAATCTCCTATTCTTCTGGGACTTGAACGTTACTTTTACCAAGGGGTTTGACATACTTACATGGTGGAAACAAAATGCCATTAGATTTCCAATCGTGTCTCGGATGGCTAAAGGTAAAATGTTTAAATTTTTAAAGTTATTATTAGATATGTGTTAAATTATTTATGTTAGTTAACTGGGTATATTTGTTAGATATCTTGGCAATTTAAATTTCCACCATCGCCTCAGAGTCGGCATTTAGTACGAGCGATCGTGTACTAGATGCATATAGAACAAGGTTGTCACCTAAGATTGTCGAAGCGTTTGGTTTGCACTCAAGATTGGGTCAGAAAACCAAGAAAGCCAATTGTGGATGACATAGTTGATATCCTAAAGGATGATGATATTGCCATAGGTAATAATAATACTACTTCGTACTTGGTTTTGTTGTTTACTAACATATACTAACTTTTTTTTTTGCTTATTTTATAGAAACTGGAGTTGCGATTAGTAAGTAAAAGTAAAAAGGAAAAGGAATGATGCAATTAGAGAAGATGAAATTGAAGAGTTTCATTTATTTTGATTGGTAGTAATATTTTGTGTGTGTGGTAGTTGTATCGGTCCATAACACTATCACTATTCGAATGGTTCAACATATTATTTGGTGTGTGTGTTTTTATTGTTGTTTTTAATATTTGCTTGGGTGTGTTTGTGTTTTTGTTGTGCGTAGTTTATTAATTTGTATCAAGTTTGATTTGATGTAGCATGTTGAACATACAAAAGCAGGTAAAAGTTTTAGAATTCACTAACCAGGTACCAAATAGGTATACCCTACCAATATATAAGGTACTAGGGCTGGTACCCAATTTTTGTTTAAAACTGGACCTGGTACTAACCAGGACCGGTACCGGTCAGGTACGGGCACGGTACCCTGCTCATCCCTACTGAAAAGTGATGTAAAAAATCTTTGGGTAATGCCATGGTAATGTTCCATAAGCTTTTATTTCTGCTTGATATGCCTTCTTTTGACCAGCTGGCAGACTTCTTTGCAGAATTGGCCTTCCATTTGCACCAGTTGGATATATGTATTGTTCATTAAAAGGTAACAAAAGATCGATATCATTGGTACCGGCGTATGCTTCGAATCGTTTCAAGCAACTATGATAATCTTCCAATTTGAGCTACTTAGGAACTTTCTGACTTGTTCCTATTTCATTATCATAGTTAATAAGAGCTTGCATCATTGTTTGCATTGCGGAAAATGCTTGATAATCACTCATTCTGAAACTATGATATCGGTAGCTAAAACTTCAAACTCGAAAATGAAGGTCTTAGAAGTGGAATTTGGGGGGGGGGGGGGTCAAAACATAGGGTCTTGGCCGTAAGGCGAGTAAAAGCATAGAAATCGTTGAGACGGTCTTTTTGGCTGGTATTATCTCTTGTAACTCTTAACGGAACTCAAGTTAAGTCAGTTTTAGTTAAACACACTATTCTGACCAGCGAAGCAAGTAAATTCCAATGGACTAATTTCTTCAGCGAACCAAAGATCTCAACTAACCAACACACCCCCGAACCAGTGTTTTCAGCGAACCAGCAATGAACTCCGAACCAACAATTTCAGCGAACTAGTGACTTGGATGAACCAAAGTAACTTGGTGAACCAATGGTTAGCTGAAATAACCGTCGCGAACCAAGTTGAACGTACACCTGCGAACCAATTTGAAGGTATACTAGTGAACCAGAACTCGACGAACCAACTTTGAATGTTGTCTAGCGAACCAATATGAAGATAACCTAGCAAACCATCACATTCATCCGGCGAACCAAGAAATTTAAACAGTGAACCAATAGTGTTCAAACGGACCAGAAGAAAATTTCAAAAATGTGACGCCCACTCCCAGACTTGGCCCTAGGAGCGGTCACGCATCAGATTTACTCATGAACACAAGGTACAACAGAGATAACTAAAGCAACGGAAATTAAAACTTTTATTGATATGCCAAGTATTACATCGTAAGAGAGACAATTACGAAAGATAACTATATATCGATGCCAGTCTTCAAAATATCTTCTCTTGATAGTTGATATCCGCTTGATAGTGTATGCCTTCCAACTCTCGCTCACATCTGAGCCTTGCCCTTATGGTCCGAAGTTCCAGCTTCATCTGACATACATAACTTAACAAGTCAGCTTACGCTGGTGAGTTCTAAGTTTTGAAAACTTTACCTTTCGAACACATACTATTTGGGTCAATCAAATCATTTCTAAAAACAGATAATTAAGCATAAAGTATCATAGGTTTACACATAATCATCCATATACTTAGTAGATTACATCTACCCTATCATTCTATAAACCTCGTGAACAGAATAACCTCCTATAACCTTATCATCTTCGCCTCACATTAAGAACATGTCCTAATGTATCTTTTTGTCACTTCTCGTCTCAAGTACCATCTCGGGGAATAGTGTTGTTTGATCCTCACATGACAGTGGTCTTTCATCCCTGCTTTGCCGACACTTCAGGAAAAACACTATAAAACTCCCTATTTCAGAAGCCCCCACTTAATACTTGACAACCCTTGTGACCTTACTGATTACCATCCTTAACATGTTCTACTTAGCTAGATAGAACCCTGTTAATGGAAATCTTACTTTCCCTGGTGGATTACTACTCTTAAAGACGTCTAATCATCTGATTTAAAACATCTTCCTGGTAATCCTACTTTCCACTAATCCTTTCATCACTTAATCACTAAAGGCAAGTAACATCGTAAAAATTTCACATATATCAATACTTTATAAACAATAGAAAGTATTTACACAAGACGTTATGTATATCAGCCCAAAACAGTTTAAAGCATTTAAGCAATATAAAACAGGGCTCATAGAACTCACCTTAGGTTGCGAAGTAGTTACTTGGCTTATTCCTTCGTGAATTTAACTTGTTTTAACGTGATGAAACCCAAACCCAACCACTTGTTGGTTTAACATTTATTTATCAAAAATGACCATTTTGCCCTTTGCAGGAAAAAGTATTATTTTAGTGATATTTATGAAGATGCGCATTCCTATAAGTAAACGCTCACTCCGGGATCACCCAGTGAAGCGTTTGCCATGTCCCAGTTGGGATTTATGCGACAACGCCACTATGCCAAAAACCCCAGTGTACAGGCGCCACCCTTCCAGTCCACGCAAACTTCTAGATACCCGAGTAACTCTGTATATTCAATACTTTACCAGAACTCAGGTTTTAGCTTATATATTCTTAATATATATAATTATGTTCTTACTTTTAGTATCATTACCCTTGTCCAAGTCTTTACGTTCTTGATGAGTGATTCTCATTACTGACCATATAGGCGATATCACGACCAGGAGGCGGAATTACTATGAGATATTACCCATATTTGTGTTTTAGTTTGGTGATGATCATTACCGACCTTCTTTAAACATGACTTCCTTAAAACATGTTATTCTAAGGCTTCATACCAAATATAAACCCATGATTCCCACTAGAACTCCCAATCTTTACAAAACATATTCAAGAACCCTAATCTTGAATTATCCTTAAAAGGCATATCTAAGTGTTTTGAATCATGAAACTAATTAAGAGGTTTTGTTAAACATACCTTAAGGGGATCTATTCCAGAAGATGAGCTCCTAACTCCCTTTGAATCTTCAAAAAATGCAAGCTAGAGTGTTCTTGGTGTTCTTGAGGTTAGAGGTTTTAAGTTTATTTTAGGTGAATTAACAAGGAAAAATGGATGGATCCATGGTCTATTTATAGCCAAGAGTGTCTCACATGCTTCCTACAAGTGTCCTAGTGACTAAGCATGAGAATTGGCACCTAGCATGGTGACTAATCATGAGAATTGACACCTAGCATGGTGACTAATCATTCATATAACATATATTTAAAATATAAATATGTATTTTTTTTCTTAATAATCTAACCCGATAAACACTTACCTTATGCATAGTTTATTGTTATAACTTCAAATACGCATTTCTTAACATTTTAACATGTTAATCACATAAACACATATACGACACATATTTTCACATATAAAAATATATAAACACATATATATTTATTACCTTTAGATTTTGGGGTGTTACAAAAAATCTCTCAAATTTGATGGTTTGAATGCGTAATCTTTAGTAGTAAACAAGAAAAACACTAAACAAACTTTTTGAGATCATACTTGACACCAAAAACATTCAAAATGATGAAGAATTTATGAAAACCCACTTTCTCTCTCTAAAAATCTCAAAAATCTCAAAAATCACAGATTTTGATTAGGAAATGAAACCAGAAAGCTTTGATACCACTTCTAAAGACATGGAGTGACAGATCGATTGCTAATCTAGTGATATTGAGATGGAAACAAGATCAAAGAGTAAATACAAATGAGATTGTATTGATTATGCTTTGAGAAAAAACACACACAGAAAACACAAAGAATACAAGATGAATGACCAAGAGTTCTAATTGACTAAACAAGTCAACCTATTTATAGGTAAACTGGTCAGCGAACCATAACTGCCAGTGAACCATTAGTTTGTTGCCTATGAACCGTTGGTTCGTGGTTTGGTTCGCCCGACCTATAAATCTCTCTCAACTCTATTCTAGATACAACACACGAGACACATTGACGCATACGAATTATGCTCTAACATATTTGGAATAATCATCCACTATCACTAGTATGTACGTCTTTCCTCCCATTCTCTCTGTGCTGACAGGTCCACAAAGATGCATATGGATTAGTTGTAAGTACCTTTACGGATCTTACTACTGGTAGAATAAGTCAATCTAGTGAATAAGAAAGTAAATAGGTTTTATTTTATTTAAACACAATAAGTAACAGTGTACAAAGTTGTAGAACCACGATACGATCTTACTACTGCATGATTCGGTAATCGGATAACAACAAGAAGGTAAATAAAGCTTTGCTTTATTGATTCACAAAGAGATTACACAAAGTCTAGAGAGAGAGAGAGACACTCAGTTTCACACAGTTAAAATGTAGAGAATGACATAAGTTCTAACTAGCTCTCTCTAACACAAACTATTTATAGTCACTAACATGCTGCTGGCGGACCACTAGCGTACCAAATGGTACGCCCGTACCAAATGGCCTGCGAACCATTTGGTCCAGCCACCTCAGCATGAAGCCACTAACTCACACAGACGCTCTTGTCTAGATACAATACACGAGACACGACGTTAGCATAGGAATATGCTTCTACAGACTCCCCCTTAACGTGTAGTGTATCTAGCTATCTATCTATCTAACAAAACTTCAGTCTTCAATCTTCAACATTTCTGTGTCTAATCTTCAACTTGAAATCTTGTCAGAATTAGAGCTTGCATGGCTGGATCAATCTTGAAAAAATCTTTAAACTTCGAGATCCACTTGTGAAAGATATTACATACTCCCCCTTTCACCATGCTTGAGTCTTGTCACATAGAAACCTGCAATTTCAGAAGACAGAAACGCGGCTTTTCTTTTCTTTAAAAAAATAATTTAATCTTGGCGCTAAACTTCTCTTCGAGAATCCAAGATATAGTTTTTGAATTTTTTTTAAAATTTTTGTATCATGTATCGATCGGTCGAAAACAAATAAGAAACAAAATCTTTTTGGCTTTTTGAAACTTTATATAAAAACACACCGAAAATCTTTTTGGATTTTTCTAAGTTATGCTAAAACACATCTAAAATCTTTTTGAATTTTTCAGATATGAAACATAAATGCAATACAGAATCAGACACTATTTTTGTCTTTTGTGAGAAAGATCACAACTTGGGATCATATTGGACATAACATGCTGAACAACACTTCAATTTCAATTACTTCAGCACACAAGTCATGTCGATTACTGGTATAATTTGTCCATCTTAAACTCAGGCACAAGCATACTCATAACATCAGGATATGTTATTGAATTGATTAGGTTTGCTTTGACCAGTGTACCCCATACTATCAGACATACTCAGATATGTTTTTTGCTTTTTATATCACACTTTGTGATTTCATTTGTGATTTAATCACATAATGATTGTATTCATGAATCAGTCAACTGTGTTCCATGCAAAAAGAAATAAGAATGTTAAATCGTCTACCTTAAGGTCGATCTTTCGATACGCAGATAAGGCCTCAGATTTAACAAAATAAGAAAATAAAACAAGTTGAAATTGTATAACTCAACAACAATCAGGTCGGTACTCCCGTACACGCAGAGAAAGTCCGATGAGTTATACGAAACACTAAAGAAAATAAAGCAGAACGTCAAATGAACAACAATCAGGTCGATCTTTCGATATGCAAAGAAAGTCCGATCGTTTGACAAAAGAAAGAAAATCAAACAAGTTTAAATCTTTGCAAAATGAACACATGTATACACAGTGACTTCTCATTTTCTCTTTCACATATTTGTTTCTTGATATCATGAGATATGCATCAAGATGTTGTCCACTTGGTCAAGCATAAGTATTTAATGTGTTTATCACATCTGAATACTTTCTGATTTAATGTCGAGCCTACCGAGCACATCGAACAATGATCTTATGGCTTTTTCATCTATTTTATCCATGAGACAGACACGTAAGCCAATGTACCATCACTTCCCAAATATGTCGGATACAATTTCTCATTTTTCAATGTTTTTGTATTTTTCTGTTTTTCAATGTTTTTGTATTTTTCCATTTTCTCCCCCTTAAAATGAAAACTCTATTTTTGGATTTTCATTTTAACAAAAACACAAACACACTATTTTTGGTTTTTCAAATTTCTCCCCTAAACTACAAACAAAATGCATTAAAGAAAGAAAATTGACCAATCGATACTGATACCTTTTCAGGTTAAGCTTTTAGAAAAACTTTCAGTTTTGAAAAATGAATCATTCAGTTTAAGTTAAGAACGCAGAATACTCCTCCATCAGCAACTTTGCAATCACCAACGGGTCTTCTAGGAATACCTGCACACTGGTTATAAAGATTAGTACTCAAATGACCCGAAGCACACAGCTTCTGGTCGACCAGTGTCTTCCACAAAATCAGTTGCAGCTTTGCTGACCATCTTAGGTCGCCACTGCATTTTTACTTTTTTATTTTTAACTGAGTCATCATCACATGATGAACCACCAACACTTGAATCAAATTTGAAAAATTGTTTCGTTTTAGATTTTGATTTGAATGGTGTTGACTCAGTAAAAATTCTGCCTGATTCATCGATAAATGTAGCAGATTTGTTTGAAAATGATCTTTTACCAGTTTCAGGACAATCCTGTGCCATGTGTCCCTTTCGGAGACATTGATAGCTCAAACGATATGATCGTTTAGATTGTGGTTTGCCCTGAACTGGATGACATCTATCATCAGATTCAAAATGATCAGAAATATCATCAAAAACTTGAAAGCGGTTAGAATGTACCCATTTTGATGTAGGACTTCGAGGTGTGGAATTTGATCCAGATGATGACGAAACTTTCACTGTTTGAACTTCACCAGAAGAACTTGTAGATGAAGCCTTTTTTTGGATCTTTCCACCGAACCCCTTTTCCATTGTAGACATGAAGACTTGAGCCAAATAATAAATTTGTTCCAAGCTTGTGTCTTTCTTTACTTTTAGAGCTTTCTTGGGCATATTTTTCTTGACATTCTTTGCAACCTTCTTACCTTCACTACCCAAACCACAACGTTTGTAACCCGATAGCATAGTTAAATCGACTTCAGAACATGAAGGACCCGCTTTAGCAGCTTGATTAAAAGAAGCTTTAATATCCTTTAGTTTGTTAGCTTCAACCAGCTTAGCAGCAAACTTTTCTTTATGCAACCGCTTTTCATCCTTCTCCACTTCTTTTCCAACAGTATCAACTCCCTTTTCTGAAATAAAACTACCCGAAACAAACTTTGTTGGGAATGTATCAACCAAACTCACCTCTTTCATCTTTGATTTTTTGTGATTTCTTCAATTCAGACTTCTTAGCAACAAATTCAGAATAATCACCAGTTATGCCAGAAACTTGAATATCAGCAAGAGCATCAGATTCAATAACTGGATGCGGAATCTGATTATACTCCTCGCTTCCAAAAACCTTTTTGAAATTCTCGCCTTTGCATAAGTAACTGGTAAAAGAATGTGAATTCTTCAAATTATTCAACTGCCTCTTAAGATCCAGCACCTCAACATTCAAATCAGATATTTTCTTTTGAGCTTCACCCAATGCTTTTTCAGAATCAATTAATTGCTCTGAAGATGTATTAAACCAAAACTTTTCCTGTCGCATCTGATCATGGGCATCACACACTTCTTGAGTAATTTTCTTGACACGGCCTTCATGAATCTCAATATTTCATTTCAACAACTGATTGTCATGTGTCAAAGTTGTGACTTTATCAAGTAATATTGAATGTTCCATTTGACGATCATTTTCCTTAGCAGTAATTTCATCAAACTCTTTCTTGAGATCATCATAAGCTTTCTTCAGCGAATCTACTCTTGCAATTGATTTCTCAAACAAATTATCAAAATCATTAATCGCATCTTTTGCTTCACTTTCCCATTTCTCAACATTTTTAACCAACTCTTCATTCTCACTTTGCAACTTTAAAATTTGTTCTTTATCGGCACTAATGAACTTATTCAATTTATCTTGAACTGCCATCAACTCTTCCTTCAAAACATTCTTTTCGGCGATTAATTTCTCATTTATCTTGCAAATCTTATCAGAATTTTCAACTTTCTTCTGGAAACTTTCTAATTCTGTTTCCTTCAGTGTTCTCTCAACCATTAACCCTTCCTTTTCTTGAACCAATTCACGAACTTTTCTATCCTTTTCAGCACAAAATTCACAAGTTGACTCATACCCACTAACTTCAGAATCACTTGTTTCAGCTGTAGTGATCTCAGATGTATACTCACTTGATTCAACTTCAACATTTGCCATTAACGCCACAGATTGACCATTGATATAACAAAATTCATCTGATTCGGCACAAGTATCATGAATAGCAGTCAAAGCAATAGATGGTTTGTCAAATTGTTTTGACCATTCATCAAACTCTCTTTCTGCTTGAACTTGAGCCACCATAGCTTTTGTTTCATGCTTATCAGATTTAACTTTATCAGAGGATGACTGAAAACACTCACGAGCAAAATGTCCAACCTTTGAAGTATTGTAACATTTTACTTTAGATTTATCCAAACCCAGTTTTCTTCCTCCTGGAAAAAAAGAATTCTTTCCATGTTTCTTGATAAATCGTCTTCCTTTTTCAACCATCATTGCAAATTGCCAATGTAGATCTAATTCAGCTAATTGATCATCATCCAGCTGTTCTAACTCAGTTCCACTTAAACCAGCATCACTAACTTGACTAAATATCGATCCAGACGATGAAGATATAAAAGCATATAACAATGCAGCCAATTCTTCAGTTGATTGAGCAGTATGAGTATTGTTTGGTGATTTATCTGGAATGGTAAAACGACATCCTGGAGAATAACCAGAATTTTCAGAATGTCCAGCAAGAAAAGCTGTTACCGGCGGATTACTGCTTGAAATAGAATGTGACTTTTAGCATGAACTGTAGCGTTATTTTCCCCAAAGTACAATTTAGGATTTTGAATTGTAGGATGTGCAGATTTCTTCACCAGCAATTCCATCTCACGAGCTTGTAATTTGCTAGTTATTTGGTTGAAAGTCCAATTTGAATAATTTGGATCATTTGTCAACATCATCACATAATTTTCCCATTTTTCTGGTAAAGCTTCCAGAATTTTCTCTTTCAATTCATCACTATCTTTCTTGACTCCTACAACATCAAGTTCATTTATCAA